>JAINUG010000091.1:490000-632500 GCA_029706075.1 Aldrovandia affinis | reverse complement strand
CAAGCATCGGTGCTTACTTAAGTGTTTCCATTTTTATTTTTTACTTTCACTCCCCCTACATTTCAAAGGCAAATGGGGTCAAATGTAGGACTTTTTACTTTTACTGGAGTAATATTTTATCAGGGTATCTGTACTTTCACTCAAGTAAAGGGTTTGTGTACTCCATACACCACTGCACAGGTATGACTATTGCCTACTGCCTCACTGTGACATCACTAGTTACTCCGCCTCCCGCCTCACTGTGACATCACTAGTTGCTCCGCCTCCCGCCTCACTGTGACATCACTAGTAACTCCGCCTCCCGCCTCACTGTGACATCACTAGTAACTCCGCCTCCCGCCTCACTGTGACATCACTAGATACTCCGCCTCCGCCTCACTGTGACATCACTAGTAACTCCGCCTCCCGCCTCACTGTGACATCACTAGTCACAAGGTTTAGCAGAGTGCCTGGCTGTTTTGCTCCACGGTCTTACTGTACGTTCTACAGTCGAGTGTGACGCAAAGCCGCTGTTTTAACGATTCCCCCTGTGCGGCAGACATCGACGAGTGCCGTGTGATGGGGAACCTGTGCCGGAACGGGCAGTGTGTGAACAGCCTGGGGTCCTACAACTGCATCTGCAAACCGGGGTACACCACAGACTTCACTGGGACCTCCTGTGTGGGTGAGCCAATCGCCAGCGCGGCGAAATGCTGCTCCACGTTCCCCAGACTGCCGGTGGCCCAGCATTAACATGAACAAAATATTCATCATGTTTTTCCTGGGAGGGGAAGGGCTTCACGCTTCGAGTTTTCACCTCTGGCTTTTTTCTTTTTTTGCAGACGTGGACGAGTGCGTTCAGGCGCCCAAGCCGTGCAACTTCATCTGTAAAAACACGGAGGGGGGGTACCTGTGCTCCTGCCCCCGGGGGTACCTGCTGCAGGAGGACGGAAAGAGCTGCCGAGGTAAGAGACCCTCTCGCTGGACGCGCCGTGTGGTCAGAGAGCAGTCGCCGTCGCCCTGGCAGTCGGGTGACGGCTGTCTGGATGTGGAACCTGGATTTCCTGTTTTCAGTTCATATCTGCTCAGCACAGGGGGCCCTTACTAGACACCGCGTTACATTTTCACTTGACTAAATTTCAAGGTTAGCATTTGGCAGCAGTATTGCCCTTCCCTAATAGACCGTGCAGTACTTAAGACACAGTAGGGGGTGGTGGATAGCGTAGCGGTCTAACGCACCGTGTCTTGGCTGGTCCGATACGGTGTGCGCTGCCTGTCAGGGACACGGTTCTAAACCCGTCTCTACCAGACCAGCCCTGGTTGTCAGCCCCGATTGGGAGCAGCATTTGGCTGTCCGCCCCAGGGGAAGGGGGGAGGGTGAGCCGGCTCGGGTCCGCCGTGAAGCACGTAAGGGTGTCGAACGTGGGTGGGCGAATTCAGTCTCGAAAGAAGTGGAGTTTGCTGCCCTCAGAGAATTAGCTTGCCTCGTAGAGATGAGCGGCAGACTCGTGTGGGGAGGGTAAATCAAAATAAATAGAGTGTGTAATTGGCTACTAAATTACAGAGCACTAAGTCTCTTACTTAAGTCTACATTATCCTCTATCGCTATATTACTGCACTGATCTCCTGCGCGAACAGTGATTGATCTCACCATGTATTAATGCACATCTTGTAAGTCGCTCTGGATAAGAGCGTCTGCTAAATGCTTAAAATGTAAAATGTAATCCTGCCTTACAGAGCGATAAGTCTCTTACTTAAGCCTCCCCATCTGGGTTTCTCCTCATTTAGGATTTTCTTCCCTTGTTGGCCGAGTTTGTGTTTAGTACACAGAGGTTTTTACCTCCTGCGCTCGGCGAAAAACAGTCTCTCCCTCCCCCACCGGTTTGCGTTAAACTGTGAATTCATGAAGTGAACCCAAAAAGAGCTTTTTTCCCAACTTTTTTCCATCATTATTTTATATCGCCACTTATCTTTATTTACATATTTGCAGACCGAGAACTTTCCCCAAAGTTTCCGCTGTCTGGTTCGTTTACAGGTCACTAACCGTAGATGGAGGGGGGGGGGGCAGAGAGCAATAGTCTGTAATTATTGTTTCCCCCCCACCCCACCCCACTCTGCATGGCTTGTGAAATGCTGGGGCTTTGATAGAGGCTTGGGGGGGCAGGGTTTATGTTGGGGGGGGCAGGAGGTTTATGTTGTTTGGCAGAAGCGGTCTTCCTTTTCCTGCAGCAGGGAGTCCACAGTCTGCATTGCTCCGTGGGGGGGCTCTCTCTGGGGGGGGCTTCGTCAGCACACCCCCGCTGCCTCTTTATTCACCCCCTCCATCACTCCACCCCCCCTCCTCCTCCTCCTCCATGAACGTTTGGATTCACATCCTGATAGAAACCACACACACTGCACATACACCCTAATTCTTTCTGCAGCTATTAGACTTATGTGGGTCAGCTCCCTGGACATGGGACAGGCTCATATTTGAAATGGGAGTTTTTTTGGTGGGTGGGGTGGATTGGCTGTGGGGGGGAATGGAGGTTACTGCTGTGCTTAGACTGTCATCTGGAGCTGGCTCAAAATGCAGACCTGGTTCTGTGTGTCTCAGTAGGTAGAGCGTGGTTCTGTGTGGCTCAGTAGGTAGTGTGGTTCTGTGTGGCTCAGTAGGTAGAGCATGGTTCTGTGTGGCTCAGTAGGTAGAGCATGGTTCAGTGTGGCTCAGTAGGTAGAATGTGGTTCTGTGTGGCTCAGTAGGTAGAGCGTGGTTCTGTGTGGCTCAGTAGGTAGAGCGTGGTTCTGTGTGGCTCAGTAGGTAGAGCGTGGTTCTGTGTGGCTCAGTAGGTAGAGCGTGGTTCTGTGTGTCTCAGTAGGTAGAGCGTGGTTCTGTGTGGCTCAGTAGGTAGAGCGTGGTTCTGTGTGTCTCAGTAGGTAGAGCATGGTTCTGTGTGGCTCAGTAGGTAGAGCATGGTTCTGTGTGGCTCAGTAGGTAGAGAGTGGCGTTGACAACACTTAGGTTGTGGGTTCGATTCCCACTGGGACCACATATACTGAAAAATGTATGCATTCACTCCTGTAAGTCACTTCAGATAAAATCGTCTGCTAAATGGCGTATGTTAACAGCCGTACGGCGCTGTGCGGACACGCAGTGGCGGCCCTCCTGATTGGTCCTCCCCGTTTTCTTGCAGACCTGGACGAATGCTCGACCAAGCAGCACAACTGCCAGTTCCTGTGCGTCAACACCATCGGGGGCTTCACCTGCAAGTGTCCCCCCGGATTCACCCAGCACCACACCGCCTGCATCGGTAAGAGCAGCCCACACACAGCCACCACTCTCAAGGTCACGCCAACGACCTTCAACTAATGAAGCCATTTATCTTTCATCATTCTCCATTAACAAAACTAAAAAAACTCCCTTTTATTACTTTTTTTCCCTCCCTTAGACCTAAAGGGCTTCAGTTTGATATTAGATTTACAACAAACAAAAAAAAGATCAACTTAAGCTGGACTGGTTTGTAGTTATGGTAACTTGGTAACTGTTGCTTGTTGTGGTTGTCTGTTTCCATGGCTACGCCGAGGGTAGCCCTTCTCTGCCTTAATGACCCCATGACCTCAGCCTTAAACACTGGGAGTAAGGTAAACATTATCCAGCGGTCCTCTGGGTCAGCGGAGGCCTGTTTTTAAGGCCATTGTGAGTGACTTTTTCACTCAGGATAAATGAGAGTGATACAGCTAAAGAACAAAGGCACTGATTTCCTGCGAGTTTCCGAGTTTAAAAACGGATTAAAAGTGTATTTAAAACTTTTTTTTTCTTTTAAATTCATTTTGTGAATTAAGAGCAGTGCTGATGTCACGAGAAACGCTGTTTTCTGTGACTCCATCAAGCTGCCAGAGAATTTCAGCAGCTTAATGTAAAACAACGACACGTAAAACGAGAGAAAGGTGGTAGTGCCAGACGTATCCCCATCCTGAAAAGGCTTCTGCTGAAGACTCTGCAATGCGCTGCTGCCATTATGAGGTCATTGACTCTATTAAATGGGATTTCAGGATGTCAGGTGTGTAGAGCTTGTGTGCTGGCATGCACGGGTTTGTGTTAGACGGCATCCGCATTTGTGTTTGGTGCATCCGCACGGCCGGACCCTGGCGGGGGGGGTGGGGGCGGAGCTCAGGGGGGCTCACGTCTGTCCTCACGTATGTCCTCACGTCTGTCCTCTTGCGTTCCTTTGCAGACAATAACGAGTGCGCCACGGAAACGGGCCTGTGTGGCTCCAACGGCGTGTGTCAGAACACCCCAGGGAGTTTCAACTGCGAGTGCCAGCGAGGTTTCTCCCTGGACCCGAACGGACAGAGCTGTGAAGGTCAGAGTCCTGCCGCTTCTCCCTCTCACACGAGGACAGCAGTGTAGCGTAGTGGTTAGGGAGCTGGGCTTGTAACACAAAGGTTACAGGTTCAATTCCCAGGTGGGGGCACTGCTGTTGTACCCTTGAGCTAAAGGTACTTAACCTGAATTGCTTCAGTAAAATATCCAGCTGTATAAATGGATTGTATGTTAAAGAAATGTAAACTGTGTGAGTCGCTCTGGATAAGAGCGTGTGCTAAATGCCTAAAATGGAAAATGTAAAATGGCACAACCTTGCCACGCCAGCGCGACCTTCAATCACACGCCAGACCTATCACTTTATATATCAAGCATCCAGCTACCATACACTGCCTAATACCTACTGTGCGTGCAGTCAAATCACCCGTTTAATGTATTCTGATACGCTGAGACCGTACTAAGCTGTTATACATGTGTCGGATTTGCACGTCCACGTTTTGCAAGGGCGGTTAAGTACGAGGTGTTAGCACAACATAAGGGGAAAAACACACACACACACTGTCTGGCGCTACCAGATGTTTTCTTTCCTTTAGAGCTGGGATCTCCCACTGGGGCCACATACAGTGAAAAATGTATGCATTCACTACTGTAAGTCGCTTTGGAGAAAAGCGTCTGCTAAATGGCATATATATACATATATATCTCAAACTCCAGTCCTCCAAACTCCTGTCATGGATTAGTGGTTTCCTTTCAGTCAGCAGCCAGTGTAGGCCTCGCAAACGAGGTGTGTGAACTCTTTAACCAATCACTTACTCAAATGAAGCTCTTAAGCGCTGAAACACACCGCAGAACCAGCAGACACTGCGGCCCCTCCGAGATCTGACTTGGAGAGCCCTGATTTAGAGAGCCCTGATTTAGAGAGCCCTGATTTAGAGAGCCCTGATTTAGAAAGCCCTGATTTAGAGAGCCCTGATTTAGAGAGCCCTGATTTAGAGAGACCCTGACTTAGAGAGCCCTGATTTTAGAGAGCCCTGATTTAGAGCACCCTGATTTAGAGAGCCCTGATTTAGAGTGCTCTTCAGCGAGATTTCCCCCGATGTGGTCATCCTCAGACCTGCGTTATACACAGACCAGGCTACATCTGTAGGGACGATTCATCATTACCGAGCTTCACCACATGTGGGATTATAAACTGTTTACAAGCGTTACGGGGTCAGTCTGGGTGTAATGGCCATCTGACGAAGACAATACTGGTTGAGAAGTCACTGACACCCTCTGGTCTGATATGGTGAGCACTGCCCATCTCTACCAGACCGGTCCTGGTCGTCAGCCCTGATCGGGGGTGGCGTTTGGCTGTCTGCCCCAAGGGGAGGGGGAGGGTGAGCCGGCTCGGGTCCGCCGTGAAGCACGTAAGGGAGTCACCAGAACGTGGGTGGGCGAATTCCATCTCGAAGGAAGCGGAGTTCGCTGCCCTCTGAGAATTAGCTTGCCTTGTAGAGACAAGCGGCGGACTCATGTGGGGAGGGTAGATCAAAATAAGCAGAGGGTGTAATTGGCTACCAAATTGGGAGAAAATGGGAAAAAAATCTTAAACAAATAATAAAATAAGTCAAAACAAGTCACCAACGCCCCTCAAAATAGGCCCGGGGATTGATGGGGGCTGTTTGCAGGCATTCTGTTTTCCCCCTCTTGGTGTTTAAACGTCGCCCTCACGGGCATCTCTCCCCCCGCAGACATGGACGAATGCGACGGAAACCACCGCTGTCAGCACGGGTGCCAGAACCTGGTGGGAGGGTATCGGTGCAGCTGTCCCCAGGGATACCTCCAGCACTACCAGTGGAACCAGTGCGTGGGTGAGCACCGCTTCTCCCTCTGCTCCCTATTCCCATCTTATAATTCCTAAAAGGGATTAACAAAGTGAACTACCAAAGATAAGTGGGGTCAGCAGAACAAGACATGCTGGGATACATAGCAAAAAGTATTGAGTATAAATCAAAGGAGGTTATAGTAATGTGTGCAGTTCTGGGCACCGCACTACAAGAAAGATATAGAAGCTCTTGGGGTTCAAAGAAGGGCAACTAAATTGGTACCTGGTATGAAAGGTAAAAGTTAAACTTTTAACAAACGGAGACCTAGGGAGGATTTGATTGAGGTTTTTAAATTCCTAAAATGGATTAACAAAATGAACTACCAAAGAGTTTATAAGATAAGAGGCAAAACAAGAAGATAAGATATAAGATAAGCAGAACAAGAGGCCACAGGTGGAAATTAGTTCAAGGCAAATTCCGCACGGATATTAGGACGTTTTTCTTTACACAGAGAGTTGTCAATGCCTGGAACAGCTTGCCAGGTCGGGTAGTAGAGGCAGAAACACTTGGGCTATTCAAGTCCAGGCTAGATGCAGTACTAGATACTCTTTAGATTAGGACATGAGGAGCCTAGATGGGCTGAATGGCCCATTCTCATCATTATGTATTCTTATGTTCTTATGCTTTGGGGGGGTCAGTGGGGGGGCGATCTGTCATCGGCGATCAGGCATCCCTCTCTCCCGTGCGCTGACTGCTTGAACTTCCCTTTCCCGGAAGCTCAGCCTCTTCCTTCTTACGATTACCACACCGCAGAACAAAGGGACACCTAATCTGGGCCAATGTTTGCGTTTCAGACGAGACTCCCCGAGGTTTACTCAAACTACTTTTCTTTCAAATGTCTTCATGCTGAGTGAGAATTTTTTAAATAAATTATTTATATTTTTAAACTTCCCAGTTGTGATAACATTGAATTGGAATAGACACTTGTATATATATTACACATTCTTTTATTTGACACCGTAAGCTTGTAAGATTCATTATTTAGACGTGACGATTTCTTGACGTTGAGTGGAAAGTTTCAAGTGCTCAAAGATTTGTGAGTGATTTTGGCCCTTGGCCTCGCTGACACGAGGAGAGAAGTTCACTGCTTCACAGCTCGTTTTCTGCTCTTGATTACGCTCACCTTTGCTCAAACCTTCGACACGTCGAACAGTTCATTACCCTGTCTAGACGTCTCCACTCCTCTTGCTCGACCCATTTGTGCGCGCTTGGGAACAGGAAGTGTGCAATTGGAGCTTTTTTCCAGAAGTGTCTGATCCAATATTCCTTCTCTTTCTGTAAGGGGGTTTCACATTACAGTTTACAAGAAGAGGAATTCATAAGAGGCGTTTAGTTCTTAAATATCCATATCTATTAAAAAGATGTGTGTAAAATGTAAAAGAAAGTTTGTAAATCATTTATATGTGGATTCTTATGACCCTCATATGAATATTGCAACGTTTATTATTCCCCGTGTTCTTGCATGCAAATCTTTATTAGTGATGCAGCCAGTTAGCATGCTTTGCTCCTGTAACATTTTACTTTAAAGTGACACAGTTAATGCTGGATTTCATTGAGTCACTGTGATATATTATCTTTCGTGATGAAGTGTGCGTCTAATTAGTTACTTAGCTTGATAGCTGGCCATGGGGCAGCAGGGTTAGATGTGGCGGGCAAAAATAGATGGACATTTCACAAAGACAGATTACAAGCGCTTAGCGTCCTCCGTTTAAATAAACTACCCAAGAGCTTACGAGAGGGTGAGGCTCTTTGGTCAAAATGGATACGTGGGGACACAAAAGGGCTGATGTTGGGTGTGTGTGTGTGTGTGTGTGCGTGTGCGTGTGTGTGTGTGTGTGCGTGTGTGTGTGTGTGTGTGTGTGTGTGCGTGTGTGTGTGTGTATTTCAGATGAGAACGAGTGCCAGAGCGGACAGATCTGTGGAGAGGCGTCGTGTCACAACACGCTGGGGAGTTTCCGCTGCCTCTGTCCCACCGGCTTCAACTACCAGCAGTTCAGCGGCGGCTGCCAGGACGTGAACGAGTGCTCGTCGCCCCAGAACCCCTGCAGCTTCGGCTGCTCCAACACCGACGGGGGCTACCTGTGCGGCTGCCCGACGGGCTACTACAGGGCCGGCCAAGGGTGAGCTCCCCGCCCCTCGGCATGCTGGGAAAATCCATCCATCCATCCATCCATCCATCCATTATCTAAGCCGCTTATTCCTGGTCAGGGTCGCGGGGGCTGGAGCCTATCCCAGCATGCGTTCCGGGCGAGAGGCAGGAATACACCCTGGACAGGTCGCCAATCCATCGCAGGGCACACACACCATTCACTCACACACTCATACCTACGGGCAATTTTTAGACTCTCCAATTAGCCTAACGTGCATGTCTTTGGACTGTGGAAGGAAACCGGAGTACCCGGAGGAAACCCACGCGGACACAGGGAGAACATGCTGGGAAAATAACACTTATTATTTTTACTGTTTTTCCCCCATTGTTAGAATCCAATTATACCCCCCTCTCTTTTTCATGTCAGTTATCCCCTCCCTCGTATGAGAACCCGTTGCCGTAGTCCGGCCAGTAGGGAGCGCTGTACCGCCTCCTTCGAGCCAGTACCGCCTAGGCCGAAACCTGTCACTGACACACAACCACTCATATATGCAGCGAGTTTTTCCTTCGGCTTTTATCCCTCCCCCTTCCCTGGGGCGGACAGCCAATTGCCTAGTGGCACTCCCGGCCAGAGCTGAAACTGGCGCGACCGGTGTAATGGAACCCCGGTTGTCGTGGCTACCGTTGTGGCTAACGCTCTAACCGCTAGACCACGCGGGAAAAAACACTTCTGAGGGGGTATCAGGCCTCTGGAGCAGCGCCAGGGGGGTCATGAGCCCAAATAACAACCGGCCTTCACTTCACACGGTGGACGGCAGCGCAGAGTAATGCCTGTCTTCAAGGGAAACTTAAATGAACACTTTAACTTATTATTATTATCAAATAGCTATATCTAAAATGTAAAATAATAGATGTCTGACTGTTGCAGTCGGGGGAAAGTGCATGTACAGGCTGCTAAGCGCTTGGTGTCTGCGACCAGATGCTTTGTCTGCCTTTGTCGTTCGCTATCATCCACGTTACTCGTTGTCTGAAGGTCCACACAAGTGTTCTGTATTTACATTTTTTAATTTTAAGCATTTAGTAGATGCTCTTGTCCAGAGCGACTTACAAGATGTGTTAATACATGTGTCATAGTTCGTGTGAGATCAGTGCAGTGTGCGTAGACATCATTGTTGGCAGCTGCATGCCATACCTGTAACACTGAAGAGCACCTGTTCTTTAGCTCTGCAGGCAGTGTGTGTGTGTGTGTGTGTAATAGGAGCGTGTCTCTGAAGTCCTCTGTGTGTCTCTGCGCTCCAGACACTGTGTCTCAGGCGTGGGCTTCGGCAGTGGAGGCCCGGCGCTCAGCCAGGACGCAGAGTCGGACGACAACTCCCTCTCTCCCGGAGGCGTGCTACGAGTGCAAGATCAACGGCTACCCGAAGAAGGGGCGGAAACGCAGAAGTGCCAACGGGACTGACGACGCACCTGTCACAGAACCACAGGTAACCTGGGAGCCTCTGTGTGCACATCACTACAGGCCTGGTGTCTCTCGCTCAACTTATTATTATTATCATTATTTTATAAACTATGCGGTGAAAATGTCTGTACACTTGGCAAAGTCACCAGCAGGTGCATGGAGAAGATGAATACCCAAATAGGAGTGAGTCTCCCACACACTGTGTAAATTAAACTATTAAATTAAATTATTTGCAAGATCCAACATGCAGGGGCTTCTTGTTTTTATTCCCTATTTTTCATGTCATCCCCAATTTCGAATGCCCAGCTTCATTTCAACCATCCTGTCACCAGAGGGCGCTCTCTAGCCATAGTGAACCAAAATCATCACACATGGTTGTCATGTTAATGTCACGTAGTTATATGGAAATATTACACCAGCCTAGTCATATTTTTCTCATTCTATATTATGAATATTAGGGAATATTTTAATACTTAGTGTGGCCCGAAGTGCTATCTGTAATCTATGTAAGCTATCTGTTTTAGATAGCCTGCCCTTATACCTTCAAAATAATTGGCATTAAGAATTCTGTCAATTTTGTTGACCGGTTTGGGAACGTGTTTGTTATTTTTCTCATTCTATATTATGAATATTAGGGAATATTTTAATATTTAGTATCGCCCCAAAATGCTACAGACCGCAAGGTATCTGTTTTAATGAATAGTTTGGGAACGTGTTTGTGTTTCGCAGAATGAACCAGAGGCCGTCAGCCTGGCCAGCGTGGACATCGAGGACACCATCCTGTTCCACTTCAACGTCAGCGGCCTGAACAACAAGGACCACCTGCTGGAGTTCACGCCCGCGCTCTCCACGCTCACCGACCACGTGCGCTACCTGATCGACTTCGGCAACGACGAGGGCCTGTTCAAGATCAACCAGAAGGAAGGAATAAGCTACCTTCACTTAGCCAAGAAGACAGTTCTTCCGGGAGCGTACTATTTACAAATCAGCAGCGTTCCCCTGTACAGGAAGAAGGAGCTGGCCCAGCTGGAGGACAGGCACGACAAAGACTACCTCACGGGGCAGCTGGGGGACACTCTGAGGATGAAGGTGCAGATCGTTCTCCATTAACAGCTCCGGAGGAACGCCGACGAGCTCGCTGCCAAAGAAACGGAGAGAGGGGACCTGCGTCGCCCGCTCCCAAAAGACGATTCTACATATCATGGATACGATCTCTTGTCACCTGTAAAAGTGCGAAATAATACAGTTTTAAAAAAGGTGCAGCTGCATGTTCACAAAGTTAAAGGGGTGGGGGGAGGGGGTGGAAAAAAAAAAAAAAAAAAAAAAAAAATGTTAAAAAGGAAAAAAGCACGAGACGAAAAAACCGGAACTTTCCCCCAAAATGAGCAGCGTTTTCCGGGCTTTTGAGGGAAAGGTCTTCTTTTGAGCAGGGCTTTGTATGGTGGTATGTCGAATCTTCTCACTCTCAGTGACGCGTGTAAATTGGGAGAAAGGCACTGACGCTGAGAAATGTTCACCGCTTAGCAGAAGTTGAAGATTTTTTATTTTTTTGTTTTGTTCTGTTTCATTTCGTTCGTTCGTTCGTTTGTTTGTTTGTTCGTTTGGGCTTGGAAGGACTTCTTCTTCACTTCCGTATCTTCTCTTCTCCAAACTTTCCGATTGAATAGATCAGCATTTTTTTTATCGTATTACCCGGTGGTGCTAGTAACATTGACATCTTAGATTTATGAATGCACTGTAATATTTTACAAACACAGTAGCCGAAAAAAAAAAAAAAAAAAACGCAACCTTTTTCTACTGTTTGGTGAGACTTCAGGTTTACTTTGCGACCGACCAAAGTTGACTTAATAGCCGCTCTGTTCTGTTCTGCCTAAACTACATGTAAATTAAGTGTGTTTATACTGTAATCATGCCACTCGTAACCATGGAAGCATTTGTAAACTAGATAAAGACCCTGTATGGAGGGGTTTTGTAATGGTGCTTATAAAGACCAACTACTTCTTTTTCATTGTATACACCATTGTGATGATGCAATATCTGTGACTCTAACAAGAATGCACTGAGGCCCGTCCTGGCCACACACATTTTCGCGAGTACAATCAGTGCCATCGCCGCGTCTCCATGACGACGGCGACGTAAATGAAACCATCTTTTCAGTACCAGTGTCTGTTCACATCAATGAGGGTTTAGTTTCAGTAAATTCACAATAAAAAAACATATTTTTGGTTTAAAAGGGGTCCAAGTTTTGCTTTAAGTGCTGTGTTTTTATGCATCTTCTTGTGTTCTGTGAATTTCACTCTTAACACTGCGGGAAACTGAGTCTGAGGGGCAAGAGACGTGCGATGGATGTGCCGTCTTCCCTCAGGATGCCCCCCTGCCCTCATTCTAATATATTCCACCCCCCAATTATACTATATTCCACCCCATTTTGATTTGGAGTGAGGAACCGTAGTTGTTGGCCCATCCCATCACTGTCACCTCCTCCTTCAGTTTGGGAGGGACACACACGAACATGCACATCCTCCAAACTGTGTGCGTCCAGGACACACACTAACACGTGTGCCGGAGTTGCTTGTGCCTGCAGCGAGTTTCTGCCTTGCAGCAAGAGAGATGATTAGCCCGCTGAGCTAAAGACTCAAGTCTCTAACTCAGGAACTAATCACACTCTTATCCACGTCACCCTCAACTTTTAATGCCTTCTGAGCTCCGCTGCACTCATTAACACGCACGTCCTCCAAACAGCCAAACAGTATCTCTCTGTTCTGCAGTCTGCAGTGCCCTGACTTCCTCTCAGCCACTCCGGACGCCTCTGCACGCTCTGCAGTGCCATTTGACTTTTATCCAAAGCAGCTGACAGTAGTGCAGATACATTTTCAGTATATGTGGTCCCAGGTAACCAGGGATTGCCAATGCCATGACCTACGGCCAGTGGAGTAGCTACAAGAGAGTCTAGTCGATGAGGCAGGGAGTTACCCTGCCCACTGAATTCATTATTTTCTCTTTAAATAATGTATTTCAGATTTTTATCCCATTTTCTCCCAATTTAGTGGCCAACTACATCCTCTCTTTTTCATGTCAATCCCCCCCTCGTATTGTGAGCTTGCTGCCATAGCCCTGTGACCGGCAGTGACAAAGGCAAAGTATCATCTCCTCCGAGACGGCACTCACCAAGCCATCGACCCTAACTCTGGTACACAGGGCCATTCCTATACACAGCAAACTTCATCTTGTCTTCCCTCCCCCCTCCCTGGGGTGGACAGCCAATTGCCGCCCCCTAGTGGCACTCCCCCCAGGCAATGCCACGTAGGAGCTTCTCTCCATATTAAAGTCAGACTCCAGTTCCCAGCACCTCAGCTCACCAATACTTAGCTCATAGATATCCACAGCGGTGCTGAGAAGCCAATGAGGTGTGTACAGGGATATGTAGTTCTTGCAGATTGTCTGACAAAAGTAAATCTTTCTGCACGACAAAGTTGTTGACACAGCAGCACAATCACCCTTACGAAACATCCACCGAACTACCCCATCGTAAAACTGCACAACACAGATTGATATCCACTGGATTGACTCCTGTCTAAAATCTCAGCTGGACAACTTCAGTCTGAAGGGTATCTGCATCACAACACGTCCTTCAGGAGTTAGGGTGAGATAGTTCTTCACTTTGATTACTTCACTGTAAAAACGAATGGCTCCATTATCACTCTTCTCACATCAGAGTATCGTAAAAAGTCAAAAACACATCATTCGAAAAGATGTGAAAGGAAAAAAGGTTATGTGTGCAATAATGTCCAGCTCTAATTTGTTTCTTTCTTTGAGCCAGATAGAGACACTCTGGTCGATGAGAAGAATGATTTCATCAGAAAGGAACCAGAGTAATAGAGTTCAGCTTCCATAATGTACCTTTCAATAGAAACTGAAAAAAAAAGTGTTTTAGGTGTAGTTTTATCAGCCGTTTCTAGTAACAAATGTAGTTATATACAGCAACATTATTTGACAATAATATTTTTTATAAAAGGTATTAGCATAAAGACTAGTTAATATCTAGCTATGGTGCTTCAAGAGCTGAATATCTTTCTTCTGAATAAATGTATACTTTTCCATACATTGATCAGAATGAGATTTCACCAATCTTATCCCTGTTGGAATGTGAGCCAATCAGAACAGACCGTGGTTTTTATACTATAAGGAAGAGAAAAGAAGGTCGTACTCCTGCTGTCCAAGGTCGTTTCCTAGTTTATTCTATGGTTTCCTTCATTTTATTGTATGCCTACATTATTTAATACTCTTTTCATAAACACAAAGCTATAATGAAAATAGAATTCACAGAAGTGTTGCTTTTTTGCCTTTAAATAAACTGGCATAAACAAATCATGGTTTTGTTGAGTTGCACATCCTTTCAGTATGCTGATTGAGTGCCGAGAATTAACTTCCTCTACGACCCGTCCACTAGGCTGTCACGATGCACTACCGTGCACCTAAAGCCTGTTTCTGTAATCAGACGTGATTGGTCAGGTCATGAGTGCTGAGTGCATACACCTGAGATGAGGTAAGGACACAAACTGAGTTTTCCTTTCCCTAAACTTCTGTTAGACATAACAGTTATTTCTGAACGTATTTGACTCATTTCCTCTATTTCTTTGAAAACGCTGCTTGGATACAAACAAAGTATACTACTTTTGGGTAAACGTTTTAGCAAAAACAATGTGCAAGGTACCCTAAACAAGGAACATAAATAACATTCGGTTGTTTCGGGGGAAAAAGAAAACATGGATTGACACACAAACTCCGTAAGAAGAAGGGTTTATGTTGACTCGCTTCAGAGCATGAGGTAAGTTGTTCCCTACAACATAAGATAATAAGATAAGATATACTTTTTAACATGCGATGACAAACAGCAGATGCACAGAGCTGCGCAGGTCTAACCCACAGGATCAGTTTGTACCTTTTCAACAGCTGTAATTCATTAGTGATGTGCAGGTGTGAGGTGTGTCCATGCATTTGCATTTGCATTTGCACACATCTTATTAAGAATAGTGTATGCTGGGCTGTGATTGGACAAAGCATTCTTGAAAATGGTGGTTGTCCCTCCTTCGCTACGTGGCTCCCTCCAGTGTACCGACAGTACTTGGTTTTGCCACTAGGTGATAAAAAGTTCAGCAACAGTAGACACAGATCCTGAACTGTCTGTTCAGCACTCTTCTTCTTGTGCTTTCTGACCCAGGTTTTGTATCCGAGGAACTGCTTTGAAATGAGCGATGCAGTTCACTGTCTTAAGTTAGATTCATTACTAAAACACAGACGCACGGTAAGAAATGTGTTTAAGCTTTCCAGCGCAATGATGTAAACCGCGTGCCAGCCGTCTCAATGACCAGATCTCAACCCAATCGAACACTTACGGGAGACAGTGTTGTCCACCACCGTCAACAAAACACCAAATGATGGAATTTCTCGTGGAAGAATGGTGCTGCATCCCTCCAATAGTTCCAGACACTTGTGGAATCTATGCCAAGGTGCAGTGAAGCTGATCTGGTGGCTCGTGGTGTCCGAATGCCTTATTAAGACCATTTATGATGGTGTTTATTTTGCCAGTTACCTTTATGTCACTCATTCACTCAAAAATGTCATACAGCACACAATTATCTACTGTGAGTGTAAAACATACTCTGTACGTCCACGCTGCTGGCAGCATTTCAGAAGGGTTCAAAATGAGCTCCTTAATTAGTCCTCAGTTACCATTAGAAAGTGCAATGACCCGAAGTTCAGTGTACTGTCCCAGACTGAGGGGTCAAACACAATGTCCAGAGTCATCCATCTTAGCAGGAGTGCTTTGTCTTTGAGAAAGTGACCCAGTTTCTTCTTACCTTAGCTGATGTTAACTCCCCACTTAACCTTGACACTCAATATGGTCTGTATTGTATGTTTTGAAAAAAGTGTATATCTAAATTTAGCATAGCATAATTAAAAATATATATTTTTTTAAGTTTTTAAAAAACAAGGGCTCATGCAGACAGAATTATAGCATTTGTTCTCCTTTCACACCTATAAAATGTTGCATTAGAAAACACAATGTAAAATAGATCTTACGGTCCTTTTCAAAACACTATTTGGCTTGAAAGCATTGCAGTCGCTTGTAAACTGTTTGCATTATGCCTTTGCTCTAATCAAACCTGGGAAAGCAAATATTAATTTAAAATGGGTAAGTATGAGTATGTACAAGTATGAATGCAAGCACATCAAAGGACAAATTCATATTTACTGAAAAATAGCCCACACATACTCCAAGAATAACCTGTCAATATTTTCAAAAGGAGAATGTTTGTAAAGTGCTCAAATTTGAGGTGCGCCAGCAGGTTCAGACAGATCGCATCTAAATGAACACAGAGAGTATTTGACATCTTCCATTTATAATTTAGTATTCAAGAATAATCAGTTAGAACACAGCAACCTGTTGGTTGTTGCATCAGCCCTTTAGTCATAATAATAGTCTAGATGCTAATTTACTAATAAAGAATTTGTTTCTGATTTTCTCCCATTTTCTCCCAATTTAGTAGCCCTTCTCTTGTTCATGTCAATCCCCCCCTTGTATTGTGAGTTCACTGCTGTAGCCCTGTGACCGGCAGTGACAAAGGCGAAGTATCGACTCCTCCAAGATGGCACTCGCCAAGCCGTCGACTGTAACTCCAATACTCCAGAGCCACTCCTATACGCAGTGAACTCATGTCGGCTTCCCTCCCCCCTCCCTGTGGCAGACAGCCAATCGCCATTCGCTTTAGGACTGACCAGAGCCGACTCTGGTGCGGCTGGTGGAATGGAACCCTAGTCGCAGTGGCCAGCGCCAAATGTTGTAACCGCTAGACCACCCGGGAGACCCATTAATTTACTATTTTAACTGCATTCTCATTTGTTCCTGATTATTAAACAACAAATTTTCTAACAATATCTTTCCAGTCATTCTGTAAAAGGAAAATACCACAAAGCACAACAACAATGCCACATAGCACCTTTATTGCTTTGGATATAATTTATTTTAATTTAAAAACATTCCCTCATAAGTTAAAACACTACAAGAGCCCCTCTCTTATAAAACACACACACTTAACCACAATAAAAGTCAAGCATCTGTAAGCATTTGTCAATTTAAACATGTACATAACATTTGTCTAGTTTCTAAATGAAATAATTTATCAAAACATACAAGGTGTTTACAATATAAAATATGGCTTGGGTTTTTAGTCAATTTAGATTAGGATCGTTGTTTAATTACGGCATACATCTGTTAATATACTCCTACAACAATAAACTCCTGCTCTTGTTAATATACTTTAACTACAACACACAAGACAACATTTGTGCGGAGACAGTTGTGAAAAAACTTATTTTAGGTTGTGTTCTTAAAGGAGACACATATATAAAATCCCCTTAGGTTCTGTGTTCTTACTAGGTTATCGTGGTTATTTGTACATCCTCAATATTTTCTATACCATTCTTGCTATTGTGCGTGTGCCTGCCTGCCTACTTGGCATCAAATATTTAGTATTGCCACTAGGGGGCAGCATAGGAGCTGCATATGTAACGGTGTTCCATGTTGAGCTAAATAGTTTGTCACCTGATGGTTTCTGATGTAGTATTTTGGTCAGCGGTGTCTCGTTTAAGAGTAGAAGGTCAGTACGCTCTTGTGGTTTCCTCTGATCAGCAGGGTGGGTGGAAGGTTCTTCGTGAGGATGTCCAGCCAGGCCATATAGAGGTGGTCTGAGACGGATCCCTTTCGGGCGATGGGCATGCTCCTACATGACACAGAGACAGCAGTGACCCCCGGAACACAGAGAAAATCGCTCCGCACTCATCTTTTTAAAATCTGTCCTCATGACTCGTTTTTGGAGAATAACAAAAAACGTACAGATGAACCTGCTGCTTTTTTAGTCACTCATTAAAGAACACATTCAAAAAAAAATAATAATAATGGTTTTAATAATAATAATCAAATTTTTCTTTTTTTTCTCCCAAATTGGTGGCCAATTATACCCTCCATTTATTCAGAGTCACCCTCCCTCACAAGCCCGCCGCCCGTTCTCCGGTTCGAGCCAATTTTCCTGAGGCCAGCAGATCCACCTCCTCCGAGACGGAACTCGCCGACCTACTCTTTTTACACGGACGCCCTTCCGCTCCTCGACGAGCTCGTGCCGGCTCACCCTCCCTCCTCCCCCTGGGGCGGACAGCCAAACGCCGCCCCCGATTGGGGCTGAGAGCCAGGGCCGGTCTGGCACAGACTGGTTTCGAACCACAACCGTGAAATTCAAGGACACATTCATCTGTAGCTCTAAGTTATGTCTTTAGTGCAGTTGGACAAAGCGTGTCCTCTCAGATCAGACTGAAGCAGAGACTTACACAATGATGAGATTAGCCGCTCTCGAGTTCTCCTGTAGCAGCTCATTCAGGCGGACTTGGAGGCATGTCTGAGTTTGGGGGAATAATGGGGAGAGAAATCAACACCTGTTGTCATGTCACCTGTCCATCACTGTAAATTAGAAATGTATGTATTCCTTTTAAATTTTTGTTTCAGATTTTACCCCATTTTCTCCTAATTTCGTAGTCAATTACACTCTCTATTTTTCATGTCAATCCCCCCCTCATATTGTGAGCTCGCTGCCGTAGTCCTGAGACCGGCAGTGACAAAGGCGAAGTAACGTCTCCTCCGAGCCGGCACTTGTCAAGCCATCGACTGTAACTCCAGTACACACAGGGCCACTCTAATACGCAGTGAGCTCATATCGGCTTCCCTCTCCCCCCTCCCTGGGGCGGACCGCCAATTGCCGCCCCCCTAGTGCCACTCCCGG
This sequence comes from Aldrovandia affinis, assembly GCA_029706075.1. Lineage (NCBI taxonomy): Eukaryota > Metazoa > Chordata > Actinopteri > Notacanthiformes > Halosauridae > Aldrovandia > Aldrovandia affinis. Next base: position 613,968 of record JAINUG010000091.1, on the reverse strand, counting down.
CCAGAGCCGACTCTTGGAATCTAACCCCGGTTGCAGTGGCCCTTCTTGGCCAGGTCTTGATAGTCTAAATTGCCCTATAGGTGTGAGTGTGTGAGTGAACGGTGTATGTACCCAGGTATGTACCCAGGCCGCCATTGTAAATAAGAACTTGTTCTTAATGGCTTGCCTGGTTAAATAAAGGTTAAATAAATAAATAAAAGTGGCCAGTGTCGAGCGTTGTAACACCACCCGGTACACACAGGGCCACTCTAATACGCAGCAAGCTCATATCGGCTTCCCTCTCCCCTCCCTGGGGCGGACTGCCAATTGCCGCCCCCTAGTGGCACTCGTGGCCAGAGCCGACTCTGGCGTGGCCGGTGGAATCGAACCCCAGTCGCAGTGGCTAGCGTTGAACATTGTAACTGCTAGACCACCCGGGAGGCCTCCGTATTCCTGATCTGTGAGAGCGTGGCGCACCTTCTCCTCCAGCGTCTCCAGCTCAGCGTCGGCGACCTTCCACGGGCTCTCCCTCCGCAGCGCCTCAGCGTGCGCCGTCTCCTTGGCACCCTCGTGCAGGCGGAAGGGCTCCATCGTGTCCTCGAACGCCTTCCAGCTGGGGAAGAGAGTCGCATGCGGCAAACCGCACGATAACTCGCCAGGGTTCCCACGTGTCACGGAAAAACCTTGGAAATTATTCTGTCTTGGAAATGACATGGAAATTGATGAAAAAGCTCTATGTCATGGGCATTTCTGATTCCATGTCACGTTATATTTTTTTCTTTCTTCTTTTTCCGACAACGTTACCGCAAAATGTCTGTTCCCCTGCCACCGTTGTTGCCACCTGCCCCACGGCTGTTCTCACACACACACACACACACACACACACACACACAATGAGATGTGTATTTGCACTGGCAAAAAAAAGTTATGAAAGTAAAGTCCATTTTTGCAACAGTTGCAAAAAAAAAGTAATTGAAAACCTTAAATTTGTCATAGAAATGTCACGGCATGAAAAATGGAAATTTGATTTGAGTGGGAGCGCTGACTTGGGACCGGGATGACGGATGTGTGGGACACTTCACGGAGCGGACTCCGCCCGTTTTGGGGCCGCGGTGTTCCTACCTCTCTGAGCTCGGCTTGGCGTTGATGTCAGCGATGACACTGATGTCAGTGCACTTGATTCTGAACTTCCTCAGAAGGGACTCCATCCTAAACGACAAATACATTTAAACTGACAGAGGGTTCAACATGACTGTGCTATAACAGTCTAACTTTAACAGTGCTACATTTAAATACAAGGAAAATAATCATTGTTAAGAGGTTTAGAAAAATACATTGATGCAGCTGTTTTATCCGTTTTTCCCTGCTATGCCTGTAGCTTCACGAGCAAATGAATGCATGCTTTTGAACTTCAAGGCTGTTATTATGCAATTAATATGTGTAGGCAATGGATTTGCAATCATTATTGGTTGTTTCTGTAAGGTATGGTTTAATGAAGAATTTGTGCTGAATATGTAAAGGAAAATTCTGGAAGATGATTGGTTCTCTGACTGTACTCTATGCCCCCCAGATAAGAATCATTACAACTCTGTAAAAGTGGTGATTAGCTTGATACATTAAGCCTCAGAAATCATTTTGAATTTCAAGCATGGTATTCTTGTTGTGGTGCATAACAGAGAGCTGTATAATCTAAATCACGGATAGGCAATCCTGATCCTGGAGTGCCAGAGCCGTTTCTGGTTTTCGTTCCGTCCGAGCTGGACTACACAGTTTGATCTGTTATTAGGAGCCTGAGCTACTGAATATTCAGAGTCTGAATGGTGAAACACTGAGTGCCTCCAGCACATGGCCATCTGCGTTCATTAAGGTTAATAATTACTCCAGTTACGTAGTTAGGGGCACAGTTGGAACAAAAACCAGAAACGGCTCCGGCACTCCAGGACCAGGGTTGCCCAGCCCTGGTCTATATCCTATTTCTGTCAGACAAAGGTTCCATTGTGTCAGTGATCTTTATCAGGCAGACACACGAAGGTGCCCTCTCTTCACCTACTCTTCTTTGTCCTGTTCGATGCGGTCAGCCTGCCCCGCGATGAAGATCCTCAGCTTGCACTCCTTCCACTTCTTGCGCGTGGTGAGGATGTGGGGAATCAGGAGAGTGAGGCCTGCATCATTCAGAACAATGCTTGTTCAATAACGGCAGTCACCATTACATTTTACTTGTTTTATTTCGTTTTATTTCGTTTTCTGATTTTATCTCGTTTTTCTCCCAATTTGGTAGCCAATTACACCCGCTATTTTCAGGTCAATCCCTCCCTTGTAGTTCGCTGCCGTAGCCCTGTGACCGGCGGGGACGAAGGTGAAGTATCGTCTCCTCCGAGCCGGCACTCGCCAAGCCGACGACCATAACTCCAGCACCCCAGAGCCACTCCTATATGCAGCGAACGTCCTGTCGGCTTCCCTCCCCCCTCCTTGGGGCGGACAGCTAATTGCCGCCCCCGGTGGCACACATTTCACATTTTAAGCATAGACTCTTATCCAGAGCGACAAGATGTGCATAAATGCATCTAATCATTAATCATTGTTCATGCAAGAGATCAGTGTAGTAACCCTGCAATAGACATCATTGTTGGCAGCTGCATACTATACCTGCAACACTGGGGAGGAAAAGATTAGTAATTGATTTAGTTTAGTTTTTTTGTTAGAGAAAGTTTTAAACAAGGATACATATCACAAAAAGCAGTATTAAACATGTGAGCAGTGGTGACGACAACTAGTTAAATGTACAGAGGGGGCAAATTATTCACGGAGGAAATTCATCTTCATTTCACCTTCTCTTCAGGGCTGTGCTCACGCTACGAGGACAACCACTTAGTATACGACATGCGTACGGGTCACTTCTGCTCCCCGAAGCGTGGTCAAAACAGGATGACGAAAAAAAGAGAAGCCAATTTCTGTGGCTCCAGACATTTCTCTGTAGATGCAAAGTTCAGCTTTATGCATTCCCCAAGGGAATAGAACCCATGTGGAAGATTTTTGGCAGAATCATTCATTGTTTAGAGACAAGATGTACTATAAAAACTACAAGAACTTAAGATAAGGCAGCAGGCCCTGATGGCATATATCCCAGAGTACTCAAAGAACTTGGGGAGATTATATATAAACCACTGACAGATATTTTAATGCAATCCCTAAACACTGGAGAAATACCAGATGACTGGAAGTAAGGTAGTATCGTTCCAATATATAAGAAGGGGGACCATACTGACCCAGGGAAATATAGGCCTGTCAGTTTAACCTCATGTAAAAAATCTCATGTAAAATACTGGAATGTATTACTGGGGACACGTTTGGAATTATTTCTGAAAAAGAATAGTATTTTAAGGGATAGCCAACATGTTTTTTTAGAGGGAGTTTATGCCTGACAAACCTCCTGGACTTCTTTGAGGAAGCTACAAAGTGTTTTGACTTCAATGAGGCTCATGATATTATATATTCAATATTATATATTGGACTTTCAAAAAGCATTTGACAAGGTACCACATGAGAGGCTCATTGTTAAAATGAATTCAGTAGGAATTGGAGTTGTTTCAGAGTGGGTTTATAATTGGAAGGTCATATACAAAGAGCAACAGTAGGTGGCGCCGTATCTGACCTAGGTGCTGTGGGCAGTAAGTCCCACAGGGACCGATGCTGGGACCTCTGCTTTTCCTTATTTACATAAATTATCTTTATAGGGATGTTAGTAGCAAAATACATTTGCAGATGAAACAAAACTTGGGGATTTAACAGTTTGGAATCGACTAAGGTAATCCAAGATGATTTAAACAAAATCCAGAAATGGGCAGAAACATGGCAGATGACATTCAATATTGCTAAATGTAAAGTTATGCATGTAAGAAATAAAAATATAAGACAGTATTTTATGGGAGAAAAACTAGAATGTGTTAAATTTGAAAAAGATTTAGGAGTTATAGTTGCTCATAGTCTATCTGCATCTAAGCAGTGTGCCATAGCAGTGAAAAAGTCCAACAGGATGCTGGGATATATAGCAAAAAGTATTGAGTATATATCAAAGGAGGTTATATTTGGTATATATATGTTATATAATGCCTTTGTCAGACCTCACTTAGAGGTTTTGGCTCCGCACTACAAGAAAGATATAGAAGCTCTTGAAAAAGTTAAAAGCTTGCAACTAAATTGGTATCTGGTATGAAAGGTAAAAGTTATGAGGATAGACGTAAGGCACTCAATCTGTTTAAGCTGAGCAAACTGAGATTTAGGGGGGATTTGATTGAGGTTTTTTAATTCCTAAAAGGGATTAACAAAGTGAACTACCAAATATTTTTGAAGATAGGTTCCGTTATCAGAACAAGAGGTCACAGGTGGAAATTAGTTAAAGGCAAATTCTGCATTGGATATCAGGAAGGTTTTTTTAGAGTTAGCAATGCCTGGAACAGCTTGCCAGGTCAGGTAGTAGAGGCAGAAACACTTGGGCTATTCAAGTCCAGGCTAGATGTAGTACTAGATAGTCTTTAGATTAGGACATGATGAGCCTAGATGGGCTGAATGGCCTGTTCTCGTCATTATGTATTCTTATGTTCTTAATGATCTAATGAGTCTTTCTCCTTCCCAAAGAATTTGATAAAAACACATTTTCACTTGACCACGCAAACAATAAAGTCTATCTCAAGGCTAAATGTAGTTTTTCCACAGGTAGGCACTGGCTTTGGATGGATTTTGTTTTCTGTTGTGTTACAGGTCTCTTGATTGTCACAATTCACCACAATTAATTGTGCTCCTTGTCCTCAGTCATGGTAGTTAATTTAATCTCCAGACACTGGAGTATTCTCAGGTGTGTTGTTTCTGGGCACCTCTTAAAAGCTTAAACACGAAGAGAAAAACAGGGTCTTCCTTTTGTTCTTCGAAACAATAAACGTGAACTCTTAAGGCCTGCCAGAACTATCACTACGGGCTGTGTTGTGACCACCGTAACTTTACATACATTCACATTTACATTTTAAGCATTTAGCAGACACTCTTATCCAGAGCGACTTACAAGATGTGCATAAATACATGGTAGGAACAATCATAGTACACGCAAGAGATCAGTGCAGTAATACAACGATAGACATCATTGCAGGCAGCTGCGTACCATACCTGTAACACTGGGAAGGAAAAAGTTAGTAATTTTTATTTATTTATTAAACTTTACCTCCGTCATCAAAGAGCCACCACACGTCGATGGTGCCTTTGGCCTGTTTCTTCTGGAACTGAGTGCTGGCCTCCACCAGCCTCTGGTTGACCTTCGCCACCTTGGCAGACGGAGGTACGTTCACAGATGCTGTCGAGAGAGAAAAACCGTGCGCGAGAGAGAGGGGAGAAGATCTGAGAGGCAGGCATGGGGACGGGAGTGAGGAGGAGAGCAAGGGCATTTTTTTTCTCCTACATTCAAATTAATATGCCTCTGGTTGCATGCGGCCTCTGAGTCTAACTTTTCCATTTTAAAAATCTGTTGCTGTGCCTGTATCTGTCTTCCGGCAGTAAAAGTAAAGCTGACATATGGTAAAGTGGGTACGCAGCCAGACCCTTCTGCTGTTTCTGAAGAGCTGCTCTTAGCTTGGTAGCGAGACATTTCTCTGGCTGCTGATAAATGAAAGTGGCCACATTATGTGATTAAAGCAAAAGCATTTTCATGTGGAACATTTTATTAGATTTTATTGTAGCGGGAGGGGAAGGGGAGGGGGAGCGCGGAGAGGGGTCCTGCGTTTTTGTTTTGCAAACAATTTGCTTCCAAAAACAGAGAGAGCGTATGATTGGTTTGTTAGATGTGATTTTTGATCGAGACACTTTTTGAAGCCTACGCTGAAGTGCGTTCTGAGGGCGTTCGGTGTCCTCAAAGAGGCGCACGGAGTATGAAACGATGAGGCAGCACAGCGCTGTCCTCAGGAGGCTGGGGTCATGGGGAGTCTGCATTATCCTCCATAAAACCGTAACGCTGCGATCGCCACTGACCCAGGGTAAGGACTTACATGACTGACAGCCAATCGTGAAGCATCACCCACTCAAAAATTCCTTAATGTTATTTTTTTTAAATTAAGATTTTTGTTTCAGATTTTCTCCCAATTTAGTATCCAATTATACCCTCTTTTCATGTCAACACCCCCCCCGAATTGTGAGCTCACTGCCGTAGCCCTAAGACTGTATGTAGTACAATGTACCGCCTCCTCCAAGCCGGCACTCGCCAAGCCACCAACCATAACTCCGGTACACAGATCCACTCTTCTACACAGCGAGCGCACATCGGCTTTCCTCCCCCGCTCCTTGGGGCGGACAGCCAATTGCCGCCCCCTAGTGGCACTCCTGGCCAGAGCCAAACTGGCGCGGCCGGTGGAATCCAACCCCGGTTGCAGTGGGCAGCATGTGTCCAAGTGTACTCTTTTTTAAAAGTATAAGCAAAACCAGCGATCAGGAGAAGGTACCTCGAGTAAGAACCTTCTCCGATGATTTCCTGGACCTCTTGAACATCCCTTTAAAGCTCCTCTGGGGGAAATCCATCTCCTCCGCGGCCTGCTGTTCTAACGCCAGCCTGCCCATCTCCTCTGGAGGCAGGAGAAAAGCCCAGTTTAGGCAACACTAGATAACACATGAACTCATATAATCTCATCTCATCTCATTGTCTAAGCCGCTTATTCCTGGTCAGGGTCACGGGGGGGCTGGAGCCTATCCCAGCATGCATAGGGGCGAGAGGCAGGAATAAACCCTGGACAGGTCGCCAACCCATGGCAGGGCACTACATACACCATTCACTCACACACTCATACCTACAGGCAATTTAGACTCTCCAATTAGCCTAACGTGCATGTCTTTGGACTGTGGGAGGAAACCGGAGTACCCGGAGGAAACCCACGCGGACACGGGGAGAACATGCAAACTCCGCACAGAAAGGCCCCCGGCCTGGATTCGAACCCGAGACCTTCTTGCTGTGAGGCGACAATGCTATCCACTGCAGCACCGTGCCGCCTAACTCATATAATGAGACTATATATTCTGAATGTTACTGGGATGATGTGATTTCATTATTTGGCTTTAGCCTACAGTTGTTGTTTTTTGTCAAGGGGACTCCAGAAATATAATGACTCAATGACAGAATCGGTCAATTTTACAATTTACAATTTTTGTCATTCGGCAGACGATTTTGGCAGAATTCAGAATTGTGATTAATGATTAATAGAAGATATGGGCTCAAGGTCAAAACTGAAATGTGTACTACTGTGTTCATGCTAAAATGGTGTGCAGCTCTGTATTAAAATGAGCTTGTTTCCATCAAAGTTTGTTGCAGCACAGTTTTTTTTTTTTTTTTTGCAATGGCACCTACGTATAAGTGCTCAGTAATAATAACGGGTTGCATTTATATATTCATCTCATCTGAGGATCGGGGGGAGGGAAAGCACACTACATCGCACCTATCTGGGTGATGCATGGTAGCCATTTTGTGCCAAAATGCTCACCACACATCAGGGCTGCTTTCAGCTATTAGCAAACCTTATGCAAGTCGGAGGCTCTCTGCTTGTTCACTTCTAGCAGCAACCTGAGACCAGCGCCATTTCGCTTCTGCCATCAGGCAGGAAAACATTAGAGGGTGGCATGTCTGCTGCTGTACCTTACAACAGTTGTAATCTTGTGCATGCTTGGGGACTTGTATACCTAACAAGAACATGGCTGTTTGTGCATGCTTGGGGACTTGTATACCTAACAAGAACACGACTGTTTGCTGGTCAATAAGTATTTGAAAATGACTCTTGGGGAAATTGTTTAGCGTTCATTGGACATATTCATACATAACAAACAAACATCACGTAAATTGGTCCTTACAGTGCTGATCCATAACTGCTGATCCATAACTGCAGACCTACCCTGGGATTCATGCTCTCACAGAAGCAGTCTGGGTGCATTTTAATTGGTCACACCCCACACGCTGACATGAAAATGACGGCTGTGAAACATGGATAATTGGCCACATCTCACGTCCCGAGAGCCCCCCTGTCCCGCGGTTCTCACAGAGCTGGTCTCCCGTGAGGCACACCCACCTTCAGCCTGAAGGATGTGGGACACGTCCAGGCCCTGGCTCATCCGGAGCACCACGACTCCGTACTCAAAGTCGAACGCATCGCTGCCACAGAGAAGAACAGGTGATTAAAGGCCTTCCTCCCCGCCTCGCCTCGCCTCGCCTCAGCTCACCTCGCCCGCCGCGAGATCGATCGATCCTCCGAGCGCACGACTTACTGCAGCACACCAACGTAGCTCTGCACGTCCGCCGCGTCCACGCTCTTCCAGTCTTTCTTGAACCCGATCACCACCGTGTTGGGTTTGAGCCGACCGATGCCCGCAGCCTAGAACGACAGACAAATGTTATGTGCTGCATGCTTTTGTGCTTTTTTCTAAATCGTGAATGTTATATTCTAGTATCGATGTCGGAACGTTCTTGCGTTGCCTCAAAGGGTGAGGCATCAATCAGCCCGTGCAGCACATTTGACACTAATTGAAATATTGAAATCTTACACTTTGATCATGCACAGTATGGAAATGCATATGAGCATACATCTTAGCAAATAAGGCCACACAATTATGGAGTGGCCTGTACTCTAGTACAGAACTATCGAGTAGTCTGTACTTTATTACAAAACTATCGAGTGGCCTGTACTTTAGCTGCATGTCACTTCCTGCACTTTAGTTTCGTGTCACTTCCTGTACTTTAGTTGAATGTCACTTCCTGTACTTTAGTCACGTGTCACTTCCTGTACTTTAGTTGCATGTCACTTCCTGTACTTTAGTTGCGTGTCACTTCCTGTACTTTAGTTGCGTGTCACTTCCTGGTCAGCGCGTGCAGAATGCGTACCTGCAGGAGGCTCTGAGCCCCGTCCCTGAAGTTGTCGCTGGCCACGGCTGCGTAGAAGGCCTGGCGCTTTCTCTTATTCAGCCACGCCTGGTGCTCCTCCATGCCCGCGTTCATCCCCGGGAGAATCTCCGCCCTTGGCCCCTGAGCAGGGGGGGGACCGACGGTCAGCAAAACAAAAGAACACCAATCGTCTATCCGTGGGCCTTTCTGTTTATCTTTCGCCTCTCGATTGCTGTCGTACGGCCGACAGCTTAATTCAGAGTTTACTACCATCTCACACCTTTTCAGATTAATCCATAATTGAGTGGATGGAAATAATAACAAAGTATTTTTTATTGTGAGTTTATATCTGAGCCACTGGCGTTTCCCCCCGGCTCTTCTGTCTAAATCAGATGTTCGCGTTTAAACTGAGGCGGCAAGAAAAAGAACTGATCGGGCAGAGGGGAAGGGCCATCCTTTTGCACTTGGCTTTGATTTTGATTTGGCTCAAACACAATTTTCTGGCTCCATGTTGGTTTGCTGGACGTCAGCCCGGCGGAGATACGGGGGTCAACGAGACGAGACGAGGGTCTGCTCTTACCATGAACACCTGGCAGGTGAGGCACAGGCCGTAGGTCTTGGAGAAGGAGTGTGCGATGTCGAGGAGAGCTGGCCTCGTCTTGGGCGCGCCCGTCAGCACAATGCACTGCGGTCTGAGGGCGAAGGTGAGACTTTTGACTGGCAAAAGCGTGAATAACGTCTATACAGAACACAGTGGGGTCCGAGTCCACTACCAAGATCTGTTTGTTTTCATCATTTATCAAAAACTAACAACATTTTTACTCAGGAGAACAATTTGACCTCTGACTACTTCACTAAGCTCTGCTGAGATAATTACAAACAGCTGCAAAAGCTCTTGCAAAGGAAGTGTCCTTTTTCAAGATTAAAGCACCTGCAGTCGCAACGAGAACACAGAGGACCATATTCATTACATCAATATCCAAAACAACTCACACTGTGTATCAGGAGTGTCCGTGTATTAAAACTTAAATGAAAAATAAGGTGTCACAACATTTTGAGGAAATGAAAGGCAATGGTGTGCAAACAAAATATTTATAGATATTTCAATTTCATACCATCCTTTCTCAAACAATTTTTTAAAAATTTGTATCCGTGTTTTATGACATTCTTGAATAACAAATACCACACGAGTAAAGATTTTGTGTTAGTTTTTGATGAATGATGAAAACAAACAGATCTTGGTAGTGGACTCAGACTTTTGGACCCCACAACATACATTGTGTTTGACCTCTCAGAGCCTACGACATTAAATTTAACTGTTTGTCATTGCACTTTCTAATGGTAACTGAGGACTAATTAAGGAGCTCATTTTGAACCCTTCTGAGATACAGCCAGCAGTGTGGACGTACAGGGTATGTTTTATACTAACAGTAGATAATTGCGTGCTGTATGACATTTTGAATATTGCATACCCTTTTGAGTGAATGAGTGACTGCAAAAATATAGGAAACACCAACATAAAGTGTCTTAATAGGGTGTTGGGCCACCACGAGCCGCCAGAACAGCTTCATTGAGCCTTGGCATAGATTCTGGAACTATCTGGAACTCTACTGGAGGGAAGCAACACCATTCTTCCACAAGAAATGCCATCATTTGGTATTTTGTTTATGGTGGTGAAAAACAGTGTCTCCAGAAAAGGCGCCGCTCCAGATTCTCCCATAAGTGTTCAACTGGGTTGAGATCTGGTGACTGAGATGGCCATGGCATATGGTTTACATTGTTTTCATGCTCATGAAACCATTCAGTGATCACTCGTGCCCTGTGGATGGGGGCATTGTCATCCTGGAAGAGACCACCCCCATCAGGATAGAAATGCTTCACCACAGGATGAAGGTGATCACTCAGAATGGCTTTGTATTTATTGACATTCACCTTGTCCTCTAAGGGGTTGAGTGGACCTAAACCATGCCAGGAAAATGAACCCCACACCATAACAGAGCCGTCAGAACCCTTAATTTACTCAAGATGTTTCCTTTATTTTGGCAGTTACCTGTATATCTACATATAGTCAATAATGTTAAAGGCATACTATGCCTATGCTTCATAAACCCTATTTTGACAACCCCTATTTATTTACGTAAAGATAAAATCAGTTTAGATGAAAGTAATGTGATTTGTTCCATGTTTTGTTCACACCTGAAGTTTTTGATGTGGTCGTCCACTTTGGTTAAGCTCAGAGCGTTGTTCACGGCTTTGACAAACGACACCGCCTGCGTAGAGGAGCCCCAGTTAACATCTGAGGGGGAAAAAAACAAGTACCAATACAAACATGAGCGATCACATGTTCCTATTCCTTTACAAATTTGTTAATGATTTTTTTCGCTTGCATTTCTCCCAATTTTGGTAGCCAGTTGTACCCTCTATTGATTAAATTACCCTCCCCACGAGCACGCCACCTGCAACAACAGCACCAGCCGCTACCCTGGGACCGGGGTAGTGACGAGGGCAAGCGAACCGCCTCCTTCGAGACAGACCCCACCGTGATACACGCAGGGAAGCTTTCTCTACCAACGGCGAGCTCGTGCAAATCAATCCCCCCCTCGTAGTATGAGTTCGCTGCCGTAGCCCTGAGACCGGCAGTGACAGAGGCGAAGTATCGTCTCCTCCAACTGTAACTCCGGTACTCCAGAGCCACTCCTATACGCAGCAAACTTATATCGGCTTCCCTCCCCCCTCCCCCTGGGGCAGATAACCAATCGCTGCCCACGAGCAGGACTCCCAGCCAGAGCCAGGCTGGCGCACATCGAACCCCGGGCGCAGCGGGCAAACCTGCACTCCGGGCAAGTGCTTTTTACCAGCTGAACCACCCGGGGACCTAAGTGTGAAATCTCCTAAACGGGCTACACTGATGCTAACTCCACCTGAAGCAAACAAAGCCGTACTCCAGACTCCCTGAACGCCGTACCTGGTTTCTTCACGGTGACGTAGACGTAGAGGAACATCTCGATGGCGTACGTGACCAGCGCTGCCCACCAGTTGATGACGAACATCACAGCGCAGCACAACACCGCTCCGAACAGAGACAACCACATGTTGTACAGTCTGTACGCAGGCCTCCACCCTGAAGGGCCACAGTTACACACCACAATTACACACAATGGGCCCCAGTTAGAGGAATGGGACCAAACCTTTCACATTTCATAAAAGGGCACTCATTGTGCACGACAGCTTGGGTAGTCCTTTTTTTGGATTTTTTTCCTGTATATATTTCAATTTAGTAGCCAATTACACCCTCTATTTATTTCGATTTACCCTCCCCACACGAGTCCGCCGCTCGTCTCTACGAGGCAAGCAAATTCTCAGAGGGCAGCGAACTCCTCTTCCTTCGAGACAGAATTCGCCCACCCATGTTCTCGATACTCCCTTACGTGCTTCACGGGGACCCGAGTCGGCTCACACTCCCCCCCTCCCCCTGGGGCGGACAGCCAAACGCTGCCCCCGATTGGGGCTGACGACCAGGGCTGGTCTGGTAGAGATGGGATTCGAACCATGTCCCTGACAGGCAGCCCAGCGAAGATACGGTGCTTTAGACTGCTACGCTATCTGCCGCCTCAGCTTGGGTAGTTCTGATCAGTGCCTTTGCTATGAGCCATGGCAACTTGCTACGTCAACTTAATGCACCGCCATCACTTTACTTGTTTGAGGCTGACACTTCCGAAAAAAATTCCACAAAATTCTTTCCTCCTATCCTTTCAAAATCAATGGCATTTTTTTTTTAGAGACAAGCCACTTGTTTTTAGCTTGTGTCATGAAATTATTTCATTATTTCAAGAATCTAGTGGGACCTCTTGGGACCATGTCTTTTATTTCTGGAACCTATATAGTGACCACGGTCGATTCTCATACTTAGTATGAAACAATCTGTTTCATCGAACACACATGATGTGAGAGTAAAAGGGAATATGAATGAATGACCTGGTGATTTTGCATAGGAGGCATGGAAGCAGGAGAAGTTGATGAGAGCGTAAGACGCCAGGAAGAAGTTTGAAATGATGGGAGCTATGACGTTGAGTTCGGCTAGAAATAAAGAAAAACAGCATAGTTAGACGCTGCCACGGCAACAATGAATAGAACCTTTGCTAGGAGGGAGAATTCTGGCCCAGGCTTAGGCTGATCCATATTTGTGTTTTGGAAAACCACCCTTTTATCTTTTTATCAAACACACTCTAATACAGGGTCATTGCTAGATAGTAACCTTATTTTCCCCCAGAACTCACGCATGCACATTTGCCGCTAAAGTGGTACATTTCAAAGACAAGCTGGTAACCCAAATCCTAACCCTAACCATAACCCTAAGTGTAACACAACTGGAACGAGGGTTGGACGCTTTCCATCGTTACTATGGGGACTCAGTCAAACCTCGCGGGAGTTGGACAAAATAGGGAAAAATAGGGTTACTATCTAGCCATGACCCTAATACACGCAATCAAAGATGAATACTTGAGTCCTGTGGCATGACTTGAGATATTTTTAATTCCCCTGAAAACTGCAACAGACATCAAACAGACATCAAATATGAAGTAACAAATGAGATGTTTCATGTTTACGTGCACGGAATTCCAGACATTCCTTGGGATGCGACTCAAACGTAAGTCACCTATCAAGATGAACGCCACCGCGATGATGAAGGTGAGAACGTAGCCGCGGAGAGGTTCGTTGTTTTTGCCGTGTCCTTTGGCGAAGAACTGCAGCGCCGTGTAAATGTTGTCTTTGCACAGTGCCTGTGGGTCGAGCATTTTGCACGTTAATGTGACTCACAGCCGTTGTTAAAGACACAAAGTGCTCGGCTGGCGTGTATAGTGTCCCCACCCTCCTTGTAGCTGCACAAATGGTATACGATCTTTTTCTGTTGTTGTTTGTTTCTGATTTTTTCCCTCGTTTTTCTCCCAATTTAGTGGCCAAATATACCCTCTATTCATTTTGATTTGACCTCCCCACACGAACTCGCCACCCATCTCTACAAGACAAGCTCATCCTCAGAGGGCAGTGAACTCCACTTCCTTCGCGACGGAATTCACCAACCCACGTTCTGGAGGGAGACACCCTTGCGCGCTTCTCAGCAAGTTTATGCCGGCTCACCCTCCCCCCCCCCCTCCCCCTGGGGCGGACAGCCAAACCCCACCCCCAATCAGGGCTGATGGCCAGGGCCGGTCTGGTAGAGACCGGTTTCAAACTGAGTCCTTGATAGCCAGCGCACACTCATATCGGACCAGCCAAGATACGGTGCGTTAGACCACTACGCTATCCGCCTCCCCACGTTTAAAGTTTTTATTTCACTTTCTGAATATTTTAACTGTCTGTTTAAAAATATATAGCTTTAAATATTTCGTGTTCTCACCTGAAAGACTTTGGGCGCACTAACAAGCGAGGCGAGGGCGGAGGACAGGGTGGCCGAGAACGTTCCTGCCGAGATGAGCGGACCGAAACCAGACACCATAGTCATGACCTAGAGCAAGGTGGAATTAAACCTCATTAATGTCGTTCACACTTTACATATGTACAACACTGCATCTTATATATTATTATTTTACATTCATTCAATTGTATTTTCAAGTTAGTTGTTTGCAGTGGTGGACACTAACAAAGTACATTTACTTTACTTTGACTTATTACTGTACTTAAGTAGGCCTACATTTTCAAGTATCTGTGCTTGCTTAAGTATTTCAATTTTTTTCACTTTTATTTTGACTTTCACTCCCCCTACATTTCAAAGGCAAATGGGGTTAAATGTAGGACTTTTTACTTTTACTGGAGTAATATTTTATCAGGGTATCTGTACTTTTATTCAAGTAAATGGTTTGTGTACTTCGTCCACCACTGTGTTATTTGCCATTTCTATCCATACCAGTACTGTTCGATATTGTCGATTCAATATTGTTATTTGTTTGGTAGACGCATGTAACAAATGGCGTACCTGGAAGTTGTTCATAAGGCCGAAGTTACAGCGCTTCTCCCCGCAGGAAGAGAAGTCGTACCCAAAATCACACGCGACGGAAAAATTGCAACTGGTTCCAGCTATGACAGTATCGTTGACGTTTCCCGTTGCGTCACGCACAACAGTTGCGGCTATGAAAAACAGAACAGCTGTGTCAACAACAACAACATTATACTTAGAAATGATTATATCTGATTCAACTTTATACAATGATATGCGCGCGTGAGTGAGAGTGAATATATATACGGCCAATTATATCCAGCCCTCTCCAAGTGGCCGCTTTAGCGTGTCTAAATGCGGCGTTTTAATTTAAAATTCATGATTTACAGTCTGCACATAGTCCCGCTGTCTGCAACACTGCGCTGCACAGTGATACGCGAGTTAATACGCTGCCACGATTGCAATTCGGTTTTTTACGACCCCCCCGACTTCATTAGCTTGCTTCTGATTGATATGCACTTTTAAAAAGCCCACTTGGCTATGAAGGTTATCAATTGATTTTGGAAAGGAAAGACTTGCACCAGCAAAGTACCAGTATTAAGCTTTGCTGCCTAGAGAGGGGGAGAGGCATTGAGCCAGCGGCTTGATTGGGACAGAGGTTTGTCTGCCATGGTGTTTATTGATTTTCAAGTGAGCCTTTTGTGCTTAAAGACTTTTCTATAATTTATATTCCAATAGTGACATAATAAAATTTCCCAGATCAATTTCCTTGAGACTTGAGACTCTAAGGTATAGCTATTTGAGTAATGCATAAAATAAAAAAAGCAATCAATTTAAATCGTATTACTTATCTCAGCGGTATATTAAATAATAACGTTGATTAGAGATAATTCACTTTCAGATAATCCACTTTAAGGACACTTTTTCATACATTTTAATAAACAAATGGCATATTTTTGATTACATTTATCTGTTAACCGTAAAGTGTACTTACAGACACAGAGGGCCACAGCCAAATAGGTAACAGCTGTGATTAAGATGGCCAGCAACGTTCCTTTAGGAATGGCTGCCTGAGCGTCCTGTAAACCAGAGTTTAGAATAATTTATTTATTTCATGTTTATTTGAGTAGGGACAGATACAGAAAACATAGACACATGGCATTGACAACACGCTGATGCCCTGTAATCAAAACATTTGTAGCTTGTGCTAATTTTCAATGTTCGTCCCTAGTTGGGCTTTTAAAAGTGAATAAGCCTAACACATAGATGTTGGACAAGACAATACAAATACAAGAAATAAAATCATTTTAGGACAGGACAGCACTGAAAAAGAATAACAGTACTAACAGTATTAAAAGTTTACTTGACCTAGGCATGCATGCATGTCTGTGTGTCTTTAAGCAACTGTTAGATTTTTATTTTAAAATGAGCAAAGTCATGCTCTTGCTTAGTCTCTCTAGGGAGAGAATTCCACACATTAGTCCCTTTAACACTAAAAGCAGTCTGGCCAAATGCAGTTCTGTGGTTTGGGACAATCCAGTTTCCCTCTACTGCCTTCCGAGTGGACAGACCAACACCTTTCTGGGATGTGACCAGGTCACAGACTGAGGAGGGAGCCAGGCCATGTATGCATGTGAAAAAAAGCTCAGCATTGGCAACCTTAACAAAGTCTTTTATCAAAGCTTAGAATGTTACGCTTCTTTAAAATATGGCAGTGGTGAAATCTTAATTGTTTTCTGTCCAGTATTTTTAGAGCACATTTGTAGAGCCTTTCCATTGATTTTGTTACTGTAAGGTTTGCCTGAGACCAAGTAACAACAATACCAATATTAACAACAGAAGTATTGCACTGTGCTTTAATCCTCTTAAGTACAGGTATTTCAGTAGCACATTTAATGTTATTTTCCTTTCTGGCACAATGCAAGTTCAACAGGAGAGATCAACAAATTATATCACGTAAAAAAATAGAAGATGTAATTAGAAACTCTAATTTAAACTGTTATTCAAATTTAAAGACAAGTTGCAGTTATACGCAAAGGGGCATTGCATAAATCTTTACCAAACGGTCTTTATAGACCTACAGGCTATCAGTTGAACTTGAAGTTTCTAGTAATTGGTTTCTTTTTTTGTCCTGAGACGACCTTAGCAGTTGTAATTTGCAATTTGTAATTTCTAATGTGTAGCTTTCCGCTGTCTGCAGAATGCCATTAAAGCTATGGTTCGCCAGACAGCAGAGGGACCAGAAAAGAGCCCTGCACCTGTGTAGCACTTACCCGCAGGTCCCCAGAGATGTTTGCCCCGGCTAGAATACCTGTGGCAGCAGGGAAGAAGATGGCAAAGACGGAGAAAAACGTCTCTCCATCTCGAAAGTCCGGTGTAAAGTTTTCAACAAATATGGATGCTGCAAGGTAAGTGGTTAAAACATTGTGTTGATATCAGTTTGCATTCTATACACCTTCATTCTGATTGACATATTCCATCAACTCTATTGTCCTTTTGTAAATTAAATGGTGTTCTGTTCTTCTTTTTTTATAGTGAAAAGGCTAAGTTTGTCACGTTCAACATTGACTCGTTCCAGCCTATTTAGGAGGCTAGCGCCGGTCATTAACGTAACAAACGCTTTCAGATGCTTCGCTCACCGTGATAATTGAAGAAACCTTTGGCTTTCTTGTCTTCTGTGGCTGAAATGAACGTCCCTACGAACACGTTCACGATGGCCACGAGCAAGATGATGAGCAGCACAATCTGAGCCTGGAGAAGTGGAAGAGAAGAGAGCACGTCTCACCATCGTCCTTCTGTCACTCATCGAAAGTGTACAAGTTGAAAGGGCTAGATTACCAGAGAGACTGTGCATGCCAGATTCTTTCCTAGTCCGGGTAAGCGGTTCTGGTCACTATTTAAGATGCTTAATGGTTAAAGGGCGGCAGTGTAGTGTAATGGTTAGGGAGCTGGGCTTGTATCTCAGAGGTTGTAGGTTTGATTCCCAGGTGGGGCACTGCCGTTGTACCCTTAAGCTAAAGGTACTTAACCTGAATTGCTTCAGTAAAATATCCAGCTGTATAAATTGATTGTATGTAAAGAAATGTAAACTGTGTAAGTCCCTCTGGATAAGAGCGTCTGATAAATGCAGAAAATGTAAAAATGTAAAAGAATTGTGGTGCAAAGCAATTCCAGTGATTGAATGTTTTGTGGAATTTTTAGTGTAAACTATTATGGAGCATAAATATTCTGTGTCTTGTTACTGTTGACACTCATTGTAGATGCTAACGAGGGACTTGAAATGAAGACCGTGAGAATATAATATATATATATAAAAACATATAGAGTGTGCAAGGATGTTGTCTCATCATGCCTCCTAAAAGGGAAGGCCTTGGGACTGACACTGCATGTTATAAGTCAGGGGTGGGCAATCTTACCCTGTGTGGGCCGGTGTGGGTGCAGGCTTTTATTCCAGCCGAGCAGTAGCTCACCTGATTTGACTAATCAGCTAATCAAAGTCTTCAATCAGGGCTTTGATTAGTGGAATCAGGTGTGTCACTGTTCAGTTGGAACAAAAGCCTGCACCCACACTGGCCCACACAGGGTAAGATTGCCCACCCCTGTTCTAACTGTAAGGGAAAATTCCTACTGTGTGAAATATCTACTGTCACAGTGGTAATGCAAAGCAAATTTGTTTATATTTTTCGCTCACCTTAGCCTCCCACTCCATTCCAGCCACCGAGATCCCCAAAAGCAAAACCACTGTGATGCACCCGATGATTCGGATGTCGTTAATGGTGTCCACCATTATGGCATCATTCTCCTGCAAAATACCATCATTGTGTGCACATTAAATGAAAGACATGATACCACTAGTTTCTCCAGGGTCAAATTTAATTTGCTATTATGAGAATGAAAGTAAACATTTATCTTTCAATCTGAGTTATTGACCCACTCCCTTGGATTTACCTTGAGGAGGTCCACCACCGTCTCCGCAAACCCAACCACGTACATGGCCACGGCCAGTGCGTTGGCGAAAGCGAAAATCAGGCCAATCGAGCCGCCGAACTCTGGCCCCAAACTGCGGGAGATCAGGTAGTAGGCCCCCCCTGGAGAAACAACAGAGACGCTACGCAGTTAAAATAAACACTATATGGCCAAAAGTCAGTGGACACCCCTACTAATTATTGAGTTCAGGGCTGTTTCTCAGGGTTTGGGATAGGCCCCTTAGTTCCAGTGAAGGGTATTCTTGCTACAGGATACAAGACATCTTAGTTTGTGGCAATAGTTTTGGGAAGGCCCTTTGCTGTTCCAGCATGACTGTGCCCCTGTGCACAAGGTCCATAAAGACATGGTTAGACAAGTTTGGTGTGGAGGAACTCGATTGGCCTGCACAGAGCCCTGACCTCAACCCCACTGAACACCTTTGGGAGGAATTAGAACGCCGATTGCGAGCCAGGCCTTCTCGTCCAACATCAGTGCCTGACCTCACAGATGCTCTTTTGGCTGAATGGGCACAAATTCCCACAGACACACTCCAAAATCTTGTGGAAAGCCTTCCCAGAAGAGTGGCAGCTGTCATAGCCGCAAAGGGGGGTCCAACTCCATATTAATGCCCATGGTTTTAGAATGGGATGTCCAACAAGCTCATATAGGTGTGATGGCCAGGTGTCCACTGACTTTTGGCCATATAGTGTATATACAGTATATATATAAAAACAACACTTTCCCTGTGTTGCAGGTCCGATGTGCAGCTGTCAACAATGATGTCTATTGCAGTGTTACTACACTGATCTCTTGCACTAATCATGTTTAATCTTACCATCTTTAAATCCACTTGCTGTAAGTCGCTCTGGATAAGAGCATCTGCTATATTCCTAAAATGTAAAGGCCCGGGCTATGTGCCCCTGGATCAGTGCGGTTTCTATACTACTGTATGAATCATCGTTTACAATATGCTCATAGCTGCTGAATCGACGTGCCTACTACCTCCCCGTGAAGTGAGGATTAAAAGCACACTCTCAGATTGTGTGAGGGTTAAGTGTCTCGGGTGCGCCTACCTCCCCTAACCACTCCGTTGGTGCAGATGGCGGACATGGAGAAGCCAGTGATGATGGTCACCACCACGCTCAGGGCGATCACCACGATCCCCAGGCCTGGAACACACAAACTGTGTGGTGACATGAGCACCAGAGCACACTGCGTCTTAAAAATCCATTATTTTATTTATCTATTTATTTATTTTCACAGGAATAAAAACATTGTGTAGAAGGACAAACAAAGTCTTAGGCCCAACTCTGATTTTTCAGTGGGTTCCTGCCTGCAGAGTGAGGAAAGGGGAAAATTTGATAAGCAGAAAAGGAGAAAAACTTCAACAAAATTAGGTAAGAAGAGTTCAGGTAAGTACATGTGAGAGGAAAAATATAAATAAAGATGGAGAGATGAAAAGGGGAAATGTATATGTATATATATATATATATATTAAAGATTGAGGTGGGAAAAAAATAATGGTTGCATGGTTTGGCAAACGGTGTGAGTATTTTAACAGATGTTTAAAAGTGTTCATGGATGTAGATGTTCTGAGGGGTAGTGGGGATGGAGTTACAGATGGGGGTGTTATGATTTAAGAATAATTTTTTGCCATAATTATTTTTGTGACTTATAACTGGGTTATTTTGCTGGGTTATGGATCTGGGGAGTTATAGCTGTCTGTCAGATGAGTGAGTTGGTATTGAAGTGCAGATTGTTTCAGGCAGGAGTTTGTTTTGGATTTGATACAGTACAGTTTAGTATTCCGCCCATAACGCCAGCGAGCCAGCCTTCATACACGCTCCAGTGTGTTACTGCTGACCTAGTCAGACCCAGCCACGCATCGATGCAAGACAGAGTGTACGTAGGTCACATGACCTTGCATAGCGTCCTCTTTTGAAGGTGTCTCCAGTCAGCGTTCTGCTTCTTCGGTCGGAGGGAAATGTGAATAACTTTGAAAGAGTTAAGTAGTAACTCCCTCTGTGGCCTGGGAGCCATAAACAAGCCTGCGCTGAAATAATTGACCAGTGCCTGAAGTAATCTCCTAACACCTTAAGAAAGAACGATTAGCTGCAATGAGCCACAAATGACCCATTTGAATGTGTAATTGTACCCTAAGGCATCAAGCCATAACTCAGTGCAAAAAAAAAAAAAAAAAAAAAGTTTCCAATTTCCTGCCTAGAGCGCTTGGCTTGCCATCGCCATTAGTTATGCATCATAAATTATAAACGCCAGTCCTTCAAGGCATAAAGGTGAGAAGGACATGCATAAATAGTGGTGCATTTGATATGCAAAAATATTGTTAGAATTATTACATAAATTGGCTCTGTACCGTTCGGTGACCCATGAATGTTTCAGACCGGTGACATTGTCTCTTACCCTTACAGACTTGCGTAGTGTGCGCATTGAGCGCTGTTTGACATTTGGCCTTGAACTGGAGGAAACGTGATGAGCTGGCCTTCGGTCCTCCCTGATCGGACCTTGCACCACTCTCACTTGTCCGTTTGGATTCCTATCGCTCTGAACTCTGAACACTATCTCTCTCAAGGCAAGATCGCTTCCACTGAACTGCTAGATGTCCTAATCTTGTCGTTGTAGCCCTGAACATTACGGCCATTATTGACGCTATCAGTTTGCATGTCCAGGCTGCTTCTGGTTTCGCAATTCAGGTTATTTTTTTAATAGGCCTACAGGTGGCTATTGGGCTATAGCTTCGGACATTTTTTCATTAGTTTGGACCATTTAATAAATTAATACATTTCTTTGAGTATATTAATATAATATATATATAATAATATACTATTTAGAGACTTTTATCCAAAGCGACTTACAGTAGTGAATGCATTTTTCAGTATATGTGGCTCCAGTTTGAACCCACAACCTAATACCAATGCTGTGCTTTGAGCCACAGAGACCACGATATTACTGACTGTGTTTGACGTTGAACATTACTGATACAACCATGAACACTGCACTGCAAGTGTTAAATGTAGCCCATCCCTCCCCTACTTTTCACTTTATTTCAATTTCATTAATTTTATTTCATTTATTTCTTTGTTGCAAGTACTTAATGTCATTATAAATATAAGAACTAGTATAATGATACTTTAGTTGCATTGTTTACATTAAAAGTATGTTTACTCCATAGCTGCTAAAATGATTGATTATTATCTAGACTAGGTCGTGGGCTCAGCCCCGGATATTTGCAATGTCTAGTCATCCGCCTGAATACGCCTATACATTCACTGTAGAATGATTTGTGAATTTCAAACTGAATTGCATCAGGTGGTTCTGGAAAGAGCAGGGCCACAGAGAAACGTAACCACCCTCATGGGGTTCTCCTGAAGAGAGAGAGAGAGGGAGAGAGAGAGAGAAAGAGGGGTAGGCCGCATAGCAGAGCCACTTACCGATACCGGCCTGACCAAACACCCAGGAAAGGCGGATGAAAAGCATCACTCCCCAGATGTTCAGCATGCATCTTACCTGGAGCAGCAACACCGGGGTAAGACTTAGGAACATTTACATTTACATTTTAGGCATTTAGCAGATACTCCCATTACAGATTATCCAGAGCGATTTACAGAATTTGCATTTATTTACATGCAATCCATTTATACAGCTGGATATTTTACAGAAGCAATTCAGGTTAAGTACCTTTAGCTCAAGGGTACAATGGCAGTGCCCCACCTGGGAATTGAACCAGCAACCTCTGAGTTACTAGCCCAGTTCCCTAACCATTACACTACACTGCCACCACCAAGGGAAGGGGACTCAAAGATTATGAAAACCAGAAAGTATACTTAGTATACACAAGTTGGACACTCCAAGGTCCTGAAATGTACAGTATATGTCCACTTTGTAGCTTTGAGATTTGATTTGAAGACAAAACCGATCAATGGTAAAAGATGGCCATCCATCCATCGCTCACCAGGACGCCCTTGATCCAGCCAAATTTAACAATTCCGCCTTTGTCCTGCTCGGGCGCGACCGACTCCACGTCGTCATTGGGGGTCCCGTCACTCTCGTCCATCTCATCCACGGTGTCTGGAGTCGCCAGCGCATCGTTCTACGGCGAGTCAAGTAAGACCAAGTTACCCCGAGAAACTACATTTAGCTATTAAACCTTGGTTTGAGTTGAGGGAGAGCATTTTTGTTTTAAAGTTCAGGAAATACATTTTTAAAGGAAGCGTTCAGTCTTTTTTTTTTTTTTTTATACATTTATTTCTGATTTTTCCCCTGTTTTTTTCTCCCAATTTAGTAGCCAATTATACCCTCTATTTTATTTTCAATTCCCCACCCTCACGAGTCCGCCGCCCGTCCTCCGGGAACGAGATTCGTATTCCTGGACCTATTTCCCCGCCTTCTTTCGAGACGGAGATCTTCCACGGACTCCATTAACCTTCTCCTCGGCGGACTCGTGCCGGCTCTCCCTCCCCCCTCCCCCGGAGGCGGACAGCCAAATGCCGCCTCCGATCGGGCTGACGACCAGGGCCGGTCTGGTAGAAACGCGGGTTTCGATCCGCGTCTCTGACGGGCAGCGCACACCGCTCCAAAGCGCGGTGCACTAGACCGCTGGGCCATCCGCCAGCCCCTGAAGCGTTCAGTCTTAACCTTGAGGAATAGGTGACCTGACAAATTGACAGAATCGTTGAAAGATCCAAGCAGGTCAGTCGGTCAAGACGCAGAGAAGAGTTTTCTGTGTTTCCTGATTCGGAGGGAGCGAGGAGAGAGAGCCCTCGTTCACTCGTTTGTACCCTTTCTAAGCCACAGGAGAAGATTTTCAGGGAAGTGGTTTCATTCGATTTTAATGAAGATTAATGCATGTTAGCAGCCGCACTCCTGCAGTGTACGATCCTGTCCTTGAAAGGAATGTTTGTGTGGATGCAGCAAGGCAGCAGAGCAGGTTCGATCTAATTTGACTTTTAAAGGATAAATATTTGCTCCTCCAAACGATCGGATACCCATCAAGGCAGCCTGCGGCCATCCTCTCTGATTTAATGTAACTTTTTATGCCTCATTTGCATGAATTACTGCATTGAAAGGAAACTAGATCGATGGATTTGCTCGAGAGCAACGTTATTCATAAACTGTAAAGTGTTTCTCTGTGGGTTTCGTATCGGTTGTCACGTTAGAACAGCAACAGGCCATGCTCGATCTATTGATCTCTGTTGAACTGCTTGCATGTCCTTACGCTGCCTCATTAGCTGTCTCTTCTGGCTTCTGTGGATCTATTCCCTGGCTCTATGTGCCAGAACATTACCTAACTGTCACTGGATGGCTATGTGTTTATTTATAACCTCAGTTTGTTTTCTTTCCCTTTTACATAAAATCAATTGGCGACGCTTTTTCACAGTGTGAGATACATTAAGCTCACTCCATCTTCCTCGAGGCTGAGAGAAGCTGTGGGATTCCAATTGTTGAAGGAGTTTTCTGTGCTGTTTTTTTCAAATGAGCAGTGTTTTGATGTCTCGCAAATCTGTTTGTTATTGTAATAAAAAAAAGTACACAAATTTGAAACTTTGTACTTTAGTAGCTCTTTATCCATGTGAATGTGCATCGAAAAGATTATGTTCAGCGCAGTATTGTATTTATTTGATTTAATTGGAGTTTAATAAAACTAAAAACTAAAATAAAGGGTATAACTCCAGTTTGATTTGGTGTGCTAGGCTGGAATGTTCGAGGGAGGAAGGATACAAATGCGTTTCCCTTCCTTCATCTAAAAATGGCAAAGGAGCCTTTGGTTATGACGTGCTCAAGGCTAGCCACCTCTCCTTTTAGTATAGAAACCTTCACTCTTACTGTTGATAAACTCCTTTTCTTTGAGTTCATAAACCCTAACTCTTAACTTTGATAAACCCTCTTCTTTGAGTACATAAACCTTCATTCCTACTGGTGATAACCCCTCTTCTTTGAATATAGAAACAGAAGCCTTAGTGTTGATAAACCCTCTTCTTTGGATATAGAAACCGTCACTCTTACTGGTGATAAACCCTCATCTTTGAGTACATAACCCTTCACTCTTACTGGTGATAACCCTGACACAGAGCTCTCTCCCACGACACACACGAGAGTAATCCCAGCGCAGAGGCAGCAGATGACCCACGCAGGTTCTGGAGGTGGCCGGACCTCGACCCGACGCTCACCTTTTGGAAGACGTCGTGCAGCTCCTGCAGGGACGGCCTGACGATGCGATGTCCGCTGACGCTGCCCGCGTTGCGGTAGAACTCGATGCGAGGCACCCGGTCCAGCGTGTTGTGGCCGAAGGCGCTGGCGACGGAGATGCGGCTGTCTCTGTGGCCCGACCGGTCGCCGTTTGAATAGCCGTTACCGGCCTTGCCCGAGAAGGACGTCTCCTCGTAGAGCGGCGGCTCGTCCGCGGACTGCTCGTAAGCCGGGTTCACGTTCTCTCCCCCGAAGGCGGTGTACTTTTCCATCGCGCGCTCTGGCTCGTTTGTTCCCCCCTAATCTTCTTGGTTAAGATCAATACGGCGCCTGAGACTTTTGAATCCTCCACTGAGTAACTAAGTGCGATTGGTCAGCAGTGTGGAACTTTCAAGTTGATTGTAAGCGATCGTCACCGCGGTGATTAGATACTTATCTGAGGGGCGACATGATGACTCTATCTTCCAGTTCCAGTTCCAGTTTAAAATATGATTTCTTGTCACACAAACCCTCCATGTAGGCTACAATGGGCTGAATTTATCAACGGACACCTGCATTTATACCCTCCCTATCTCAGGGCTGTCTACTGGGAGAAAGCTATTGGCTCGACCCTAAATGTTTTGTTAGGGGGTGGCAAAGGTGTCCTTGATTCATGAAATGGGACAAATAGGGGTTGTTTAAATATTAACCAAGTTGTAAATGCTAAGAAAAGATAAAGACACTTACTGCTTGTGCTTGGAAGTATTGATAATTAATATTTTTGTTTGAAGTGCGCTGAAGAGCACATGTTGTGCCATAGTGCTATAGAGTTTATGGGCCTATGTTTAGCATTTTTTCTGAACAAAGAGCCACACTGGAGGATTCATCAGGTGACTGTCCACATGCAAGACTACAGCATATTTTCAAGAATATCAACAAAGTGACAATTATTTACAGCAACAAACTTCACTGCTGAATAGTGCTAAATTTGAGTGGGAGTTGATTGAAAGGGAACTGAGTTGCAGTGTTGCAATTTTGATCTTAAATATAAATATATAATTATGGACACTGTCAAGGTCAGGTATTAGTTCACAGATTTAAGTTGTTGTAGGTCATGCGACCAGCAATGGAATTTAAGGAAATTTATGAGATTGTTATGAAATTGTTGGAATTGCAACAATTATACAGAATGAATAATATATTATGGAGGACAACTACAATTTCATTTTAATGATGGGGTATGCTTTATTAGTGTGCTCATATTTCAGAGAGGGTAGTCTTGATTTGGATTTCATGAAAACCTGTGTAGATAATATGCAGCTGAGTCATAAAGATAAAAGCAGGTGTCTACGGTGTTTTGTTTGAAGAGGGCGAATTAAGAACAATGAAGCGAACCGCTCCGGGTGACCGGCCTGCACCAGGTGTTAAGTTAATATGAGACCACAATTAATGGGAACATGCCTCAGGCATTTCTTTACAAGGCACATGACCCCCCCGCCTCCCCCAGACCTTTTTCAAAAGTCATTATTTGAATACTTCCTTGCTAGTAATAAATTACAGACATTTTATACACCATGTGAATCTTAGAAGAAGAAAAAAAAAAAGCCAATAACTTGACCTTGAAAACTTATCAGGCTAAATTACTTTAGCACTTGTTGTTAACATATTACTGGCAGGTTATATTCTGATAAATTACTGGTTGAGGAACAGATGAAGCGATGAAGAATAAATTGGTTTTCCTAGCTTTATAATATGAAATCAAAATTCAATTTTTTCTGCTTTAAGAAACGTTTAATTTGTTTGTCGCTGTGTCCATTGAAAACACCAGTGTGTAGAATTTATGATCCAGATGGCTTTACTGAAGGCCCAAGATGCACGATTCAGGACATTGAGTGGTTGTGGTGTGTGTGTGTGTGTTCATGCTACAATACAGAAGGCATCTATTTGTGAAGACCTGATGGCATTGTTGTTGACAATCTTTCTCGTCAAATAACAAGTTGCCGTAGCGTCTACCGGCCTTATAAATCAAGGCCTTTTTTTCATCTCCGGTATGACCTGCTGGCCGTCGACCTTCAGGTCATGGCACAAGGACACCAACAGGGGTGAAGTCTGAAGACCACCAAGTGTAATAATTATAATGGTGATAATGGTATAATAGGCGATAGTGCAGTCCATAGTTCAGCTCTCGATGGTTGTGCAAGATTAGCCTAAAAGGCACATAGTAGATGTTTTTTTGTCCACCTCTTCAAAAAAATCCCCCCAAAAAACGCCAATCCAATGCATTACTGGCCTGTCTCGAGATCCTGCAATATCATGAATTTCCGTCGGTGAATTGCTTTTAATAAACGCTACGCTCCCCCGATGACTGCAGCATGTCGGGGCGACGTTTCAATCTTTGAGTCCAGACAGCCGAGGCAGCTGGACGCGCGCGCCATGTGACTGACAGGGTTGAGCTGAGAGCTCCACAAAGCACTTTGTTATCAGCCAGTCTGCCAGCCAGGCCCCGCGCCGTCCGCCAGACACCCCGAATCCCCGATCGGTGGCTGCGGGCTCCGGGAATGGATGGAGGTGTCACGCCTCTGCCTTCTCTTCCCTACGATGAGGAGGAGGAAGAGGAGGAGGAGGAGGAGGAGGAGGAGGAGGACAGTTGCAGGGAGGGCCGGGAAAAACAAGGTGCGGCACTTAACATTCTCCTCATGGTGAACTTTCGCTTGTCTAGACCGGCGCAGGTTGCTGGCACCCGATTGCTCGTACGGGTGGGGGCTCTCAAAATGCCGTCTGTGGTCATTCTGCCCCCCCACGCGGACAGCCAAAAATTTGGTGACGCGCTCGCATTTCTCTCCGTCGAGAAATCTTGTGGACCGTTCAGAGGGAGAGTCTGTGACTTCTACCTTTTGTGTGTTTGTGTGTGTGTGTGTGTGTGTGTGTGTGTGTGTGTGTGCGCTCATGCAGCGTGTAGCTTATTAACCTGAAGAACGAGGCACAGAGTTAATGGAATATTTTAAAGGAAGGGAACAGTTTTATTCAACAGGGTGGTATACAAATCCATAGTGCTGATTTGTCTCCCTCAGCCCAGGTGAGGAGAGCGGAGTAATCTAGTCATCACAAGCCACGTATGCGTACAGAACACACCACCCCACGGGGAAGTGCGGTAGCATCTCTAAATGAAGGCACGGTTAACCCAGTCAAGGTTACAGTAAGGCAAATTCACAGCACAACGAACACTTGAAATGAGCTGTACTGTACATGTTCTTCCTCAGAAGGCACCCCATCCACCCCTTGTCATCCTCCGACAGTGGAGGAAGATGAACTAGCAGAGAACTGGCCCTGTCGCTGATCGACATCTTGCTCTGCTTTCCCCTGGGGGCGTCCATGTTGCTAGCAGGATAGTTTAAGGTCATTTTTTCTGTCACAAATTATCTGTGTGGAGATGATGGAGTACCTTGCTTTCAGATTTTTAAACTTCGTTTTTTTGTTCTTTTATTTTATTGATTTTTATTTCATTTTCCTTTTTATCCCTGTTTGTTTTTACGACACGATGAATCGGCATTGTAGGCCCAGTCCATTGCCTCCGTCAAAGTCCTGCATCAAATCGGGAGCCAGACAGCCACTTCCTTCTACTTGCTCTGAAATCCACCAGCTGAGCTGAGCAGTTTTTACGTACCTAAGTACTGCATGAGCTGGCGCAGACGCAGCCCGTAGGCACCCAATCGAACAGAGGAGGCGCTATTGAGCAATGAGGCTGAGAGCACCGTGCTATGGTGCTATGTTCAGTCATTACATCAAGAGTGATCATCCTCATTTATTAAATAAGAGTCCCCGTCATTTTCATTGATGAATTAAGACTCCCCGTCATCTTCATTTATGAATTAAGAGTCCTCGTCATCTTCATTTATGAATTAAGACTCCCCGTCATCTTCATTTATGAATTAAGACTCCCCGTCATCTTCATTTATGAATTAAGACTCCCCGTCATCTTCATTTATGAATTAAGACTCATAAACCCACTTCTGCTCAGGCTGACCGATGTGCCCTTTTGCGATGTCTCTTAATGAATCAACGTCAGACAGACAATGAATCTAACGACAAAGACGGTCACCGTTCTCCCAGGTGAAAAGCATGTCATTGGCGGGATGACGTACACAGCCACAGAAATCCATACTTCACGTGGCTGCGAGACAGCGGTTTTCTTTTGAAACCATCACTACCCAAAGACATACATATACACGCACATCTGAGTTATAACATTTTTTTTTTTTTGCAGCATTGAAAAACAGTAATTTGCATCAATAAAATACGATGAACGTACATTATTACTACCACCTGCACACAACATGTCATTACATTGCTTGGTAAGGCTTCCTAGACCTGCCCACGCGGGTGTGTCCGACCCTTAACGTGTGACCTCAATTAATCCACCAATTAACTAATCAATTAGTAATGACAATGACCCTGTGTTCTTGTATAAGACTATTACAGCTTTGAATGACCACTATAGACCTACAGTCTGCACAAGCCCTGTTTCATGTTACCGTATTACAATATTACCATATTTCTTTCCTTGTTATAGAGGACTCCCATTTTCCCTGAGAACTCTCTTTCCCTGGTCTCCACAGAACAAACACAGTGAGTTCTACAACAGCAAACGCACAGTGTCCTACGGTCAGTTCTACAACAGCAAACGCACAGTGCCCTACGGTCAGTTCTACAACAGCAAACGCACAGTGCCCCATGGTGAGGTCTACAACAGCAAACGCACAAAGCCTCATGGTGTTCATAGACAAATAAGCAGAGATATAGCCATAAACTCACGCAACACAAAACGTAACAAGTCCTCCTTTTGTTTTTGGGGGTTTTTTTTCTCCACGTTTTTGGTTTTTTGTGTCTTGTGGAATTCGGTGGAGTAGAAAAGGCTTTTGTGTTTTCCGAGTCAGGCTAGGGCATACTCAAACGTCCCTTTCTCCAGGCCCTCCACCCCGTCCGCCCAGGTCGACGATGGCATGCTGCTGTAAGGGTCCAGCAGGATCTTGAAACATCTTATGATCAGCAGTCCCAAGAACACCAGCAGCATGCCGACGAAGGCGAAGGCTGTTTTCTGCTCCAGAGTCAGTGAGTAGGCCATGATTTCGTTCCCGTTCATCGCGTTGTGCGAGCGGTTAAAGTGGATGTTACACATGCTGAGCATCGCACTTCTTCATCTTGCTTGCGATAACACCAGGCTTGAGTGAGGCTTCAGATGACCTTAATGGGGATTGAAGAGAGACATGTGATAGATGTTAACAGTGAAATGGATCCTGTTATCGTGTGATTGAGACCCTCTGCCTAATCCAGTAGTTATTTTCTTTCACATGTACAAATATTATGGATGTACATATTTGTTTTGCCAATGGAAAAAAAGCAAAAAGAGGGCTTTGCCTTTCTAATTTCATTCAGCAAATCCAATTGCGGAAAGCATTTTCTATCCTGAATTAGATCTAACACAGCTTAAGCATATTCCTATAAACATGAATAATAAAAGCAGAGTCCATTTTTCAAAAGCAGTTTCATACATTTTTTATTCTATGGACAGCGGAAAAGAACGCACCGAGTACACTCTAGACAGAGACTGCAATAGCACACACCCAGTACATGCGTATAAAAGCATAAACAACGACACTCATTGCCATAACAGGGAGAATTCTGACTGAAGGCTTGCGATGGATCTCAACGCAACTTGTGGCTATGCTGACAATTGTACAGCGTACACAGTCACATTGGGCAACAAGGCAATTCAGACATTGCATTTCAAATTCATTTCATTTCATACAAATTACAAGGTAAAAGAACGAGGAAAAAGGCAGAGAAATCTTACCTGTTGCTTTCAAGCAACAGCCAGATAGTTTTGTTCTCAGCAACAAGCCTGTGATTCACGAACAAGGAGACGAATGACAATGCCTGATGGTAAAAAAAGATAGGATTATGTATGAAGAATGTATTCATTTTTCCCCACGAGCATCTCAGCGGACAGTGAGGACTATCCCCTGCCTGTGGCGTGTGCTCTGTCTGCGCTGGATAGCAGGTGCTTAGAGGAAGAGAGGGAGAGAGAGACAGAGATCGATGCCGTGCTTACAGTACAGACATTCTGATGTTGTGGGAGGAAGAATAGCATGCATCTCACCTTCATTTTGGCCTCATTTTCACAGACCTGTTGCTGGCAATTCTGCGTGAGTGCTCCCACCTCTTTCCCGACAGATAAAAGCTAAGAGATTTGTATTGATTCCCTCCAAAAACCCTTTCATTAGTTGCATATGACTAGCCTCCAAGCCGATTGTGCTGCTGCTTTGACTTCCATCGGCTAAGCTTCAGTGATTTTCAAAAGGCATAAGAAAAGGGGACGGTTTTGCGCTGTAATGAGAGCACAGCTCGCTGGCCGTAGTTGCGTCGACTTCAGAAATCCCAGCCTCTGAATCTCCTCCTTGAGGGGTGCGATGCCTCTCACCGCCTCTCGCTGCCTCCTCTCGTCTTGATTGTCATTCAGCCTTCCTGTCTGTTCCTCTGAAAAGCATGCACGCCCAGCATGGCAACCACTTGTTAGTCTCAACCAGCCTGCTGACAGCACCTGCACACCAGAAGAGAGGTAGCCAGAGCCGACTCTCTTCTCAATTTGTCTATTTTCAAAATGTCAGAGGAACCTACGAGTTTGCCAGCAGCCAGGCTCTTTCTCCCGCCCGCTTGTCAATTAATGCCGGTGTGCTGAATGGGATGTTTGTGCACTCAAGCTAATATAAATCCAATTCCGTGTTTAATCACACTTTTAATTGGTACAGGCTGCTTTTTGAAAATTGAATTTAAATCTCTGCTTAATAAGGCTCATTAGTTGGATATCTCCTCACAATCTAGATGACTTGTCTTCCTCTTAAATTTGCTGATCTACACAAGCGTGACCAATTAATTTGAGGGCGTATTAACCTTCGGGATCTTTGTTTTCTTGCACGTGTCTAATGTAATAACATTTTAAACAACAGGGCCAATTGCAGTGTTACATCTTTAAAAGTGTCATTGCCATCAAATGTGAAGCATATAAATATAATTGAAGAAGCAGCACTAGTGCGTGACTGTGACTGTGGAGGAAGTGATGTCCAACACTGACTGACTGACTGCATTATTGACTGAGCAGGTGCCATGGTAACAAGATTTTACTTCTAGAGAAACGAGACAGAGAAAAGGCTAGGGGAGGATTCGCTACTGATATTACCAGCACCTCTTCACTTCGTTCCTGTAGAGGAAAGGGACCAGAATCCTCTTTATTATCTATAAAAATCCCTCACACAGAAATTAATATTGACAACTGAATTGAAATACTATATTAAATACTATGATTGAAATACAGATTCGCGGTGGGAGGGAGAACAAACCTCTCACCTCAGCTTGATTGTTTTCATCGTTTATTGGTTTAATTTATGTGTCATGTTTTATTGTAGACACTTGTAAGAACCTTGCTTCCCCCAGGTTTTACAAGTTTAAAGATAATCTGATGAAGGTCACTGAGATTGCTTAATTAAGTATTTGTTTTCTTCAGTGAGATTTGTGCCTTTACTGAAGTCATTTAATTTCAACTTGAAGGGTTGCGACTCCTCTTGGATGTTTGAGCACAGATGTACTTTAATTCGTCCACTTTGTGATTTGCTCACCTGTGAAATCCAACAGTTAGATTTCATACCGCTGGAATTACTCCTTCCACATGCGGTTTAGGCTATGACAGGAAATATACATGAAAAAAGACTTGATTCTCTAAAATTGTATGTGGAAACGATTAGAAGTCGGATTGTTGCTAAATGCACAGAGGAGACAGCAGAAAAACATGGCTACCGTTACTTTTACATGTTGTACAATAAAAAGGGCCTGACCCCTAGCCTGGTCCAAACATCGCAGATTCAAGCCTGGCCTGTGTCATTATTCAACTAGGACTTGGAGTCTGCAGTGGCAGGATATGATTGGATTTGTCCTGCCATGGGGTAGGCAAGGTGGGTTTAAGTCAGCCAGGGTCACTCTGGAAACTGCATTAGATTTCTCCCAATAATTTGCCAAGCGCCAACAGGACATTGACAGTTGTTGTTTCAGAGATACACCTCTCCTCCAACCAGTGCTAGCTCTCATTCACAACTGTATGGACAGCGGTGTGAAAAATAGTCACTGGCTTGGGGCCCCGGGTAGCATAGTGGTCTAACGCACTCCGCCAGGAGTGCGAGCTGCCTACTGTAGTCGGGGTTCGAAACCCAACTGCGTCAGTCCGACTCCTGTGGCTTTTGGCTGACCGCCCCAGGGGATGGGGGGAGGGAAAGTCTGCACGAGCTCACCTAGAAGCAGTAGGGCACTCCTAAAGAGCAGGTGGGCGAAGTTCCGTCTCGGAGGAGGCGGATCATTGCCGTTCTTTGCATATCAGCTTGACCCAGAGGACGGACGACGGCCTTGTGAGGGGAGGGCGAATCGAGATAAATAGAGAGTTGAATTGGCTACTAAATTGGGAGAAAAACGGGGAACATAAAAAAGAAAAGAAATCATAATAAAATAAATGGTCACTGGCTTATCCGGGTGAGCGCATTAGAGGGGGGCACTGTGTGCTCTGTAGCGGGTTGTGCCGCACTCGAAAGGCACAATAACCTGTTGTACCCCATTAGAGCCGTGTCAGATTAATTCCCTGGTGAACAACGTCATCTTCTTTAATGTTTCCCTTGAGACACCCTGATGTGTTTTTGGATAAATTAAATAATGTTTTTTTTGTTCTGGAATCCTTCCCAGTGAACCATTACATAAATGCTTCAAGTAATGGCTATTGACTTAAATTCATAAAAACTCAGACTGCAGAATGTCCAATTAGACCTGTGCTGAGGCATCATTATTATTTAATCTTTCAAAGTACTACTAATCTTGTAGTACTCAGTTGTCTACTTGCTTTTCGATTCTGTATTATTTCAAGGTGTTCCTGGGACAATATATGGTTTAGTATGTTATATAGAATAACGCAGGTGACAGTGGGAACTATCAGATATTATTTTTCACTGCTGAAATATCACTGTTGCACAGAAGACCTGATATATCATCATCATCATCAAACCTTTATTTAACCAGAAATAAAAACCCATTGAGACCGAGGTCTCTTTTTCAAGGGTGATCTGGCCAAGAAGGCAAGCACGAAGCACGAAGCACGAGGCAGGCAGTGTAGTGTAATGGTTAGGGAACTGGGCTTGTAACGTTAAGGTTGCAGGTTCAATCCCCAGGTGGGACACTGCCGTTGCACCCTTGAGCAAGGTACTTAACCTGAATTGCTTCAGTAAATATCCAGCTGTATAAATGGATTGTAAAGAAATGTAAAACTATAAGTCGCTCTGGGTAAGAGCGTCTGCTAAATGCCTGTAATACAATACGAATTACGTCAAAGAATACATACATATACAATACATAACAAGGCACAGTACACATACAAGTTATCAGTAGACTACCGTACAACCGAAATTAGAAATGAGAAGTAAAATTCAGCTGAATAAAATATATTTGTAGCCAAAATGGGCTGGGGCTGTCATTCACACCGATACCACGTCATAAGGTCACAAATATTTTTGCTATACCGTACTCGTTTTTCAGACTAACAACTTGAAATTGACCGGGATGTTTCGTATCAACACGCAGTTGGTCATTCTTGTTGATAATGATAAATACTAAATACGCAAAATCAAAAACACGCAAGTGAGAGAGATAATACGTGTAAAATGAGAATGTGACTTCAGCACTTATTTTAATATGATCGTGTTGTATAATGGCAACATGAAATGGATTTTGCATTCCCCCCAGTGAAATTGCATGTACGATAAGATTGTTATTGTGGTTAATTAAACATTTCCTTAAAACATTTTAAACTATAATTTAAATCAAAATGTTGTTTCAATTTCAAGTAATACATAACTTATTTGCTCAATACCGTAAAGCTGCTAACGAAGCCAATGAGCCCCTCTGCCTGATCTGTGTTGTATGAACTTCATGTGTTAAAAGTCGCATTTACCCTAAAAAAAGTCGTTGTTTGAAGATGAGAGGTGGCAAAGATTAAAATCAGGGGCTATCCAGAGGGAAATGTAACTTATTTGTGTGCACTCTGATGTTATATCAATATAAACAACTACTCGTTAGTTCGTAGAAAACATCATAGAGAAAGACGTATCACTTTATCGTAGGGACGTTAATATCTTGAGATCTCGTTGCCCCCCGCCTTGTTTGTTTGTAGTTAGCTTGCTAGCGCCTCCCAATTCTCGCGATAGTTTGTTTGTAGTTAGCTTGCTAGCGCCTCCCAATTCTCGCGATAGAAAGGCCTTGCTCCGTGATCGTTGATTAGCGCTGCAGTCAGGGGCCATCAGAGGTAGCCGGGTAGCGCCTCCCAATTCTCGCGATAGAAAGGCCTTGGTCCGTGATCACTGATTAGAGCTGCGGTCAGGGGCCATCAGAGGTAGCGGGCTAGCTTGCGACTCCTCGTCTGAACCTAGCGGAGCTTGTAGTCATCATGGATGATGATACTAAACTGGAGTCTGAAGATCAGCAAGAGGAATCACCGACCGCTGAAGTCGAAAATGATAATGAAAATGAAAATGAACATGAACATGAACATGAACATGAGCCGCCGCAGGATGAAAACACGAATGGCGTCAAAACGTAATTCGTTTTTTTCCATCTGATGCCGGGCTAGCTAACGCTAAGATGGAGGCAGAATTAAGAGGCCTGTTTTAGCTAGCACCAGATCAAAGTGCTTTTGTTGAGCAGACACTAGCGCTATCTAAACATTTGTTGTGATTGAATTAGCCAGCAAGCTAACAACTTAATGAATGTGACCCATTATCCCTTTGCTTCTAAACATATGTAGCTAATCAGTATAGTAGCTGACCATTGACTAGCTAGCACTAGCCTTTATGCAACCGAATCACCAAAAGTAGAATAATCTACTAACAAGCCTAGTAATTAGCCTAGCCACCAAACTCACAAGGATTAATGTTAATCATTTGGCCAACTAATTAATCGATATAACGTTCGCTATATATAACGTTGTGTTGTGACTAGTTGCGCATTTTTCCTGATATGAAATACTGCGGGCTACATCTTAGAAGCAGGTGCCTCTGTTGCCTTGCGATTAGAAAGACTAGTCTGGACCAGATAGATACCGCTATGCGGCCCAGTGAAAGATTGTAACTTAGGCTAGGCGAGCAACGTATTAGCCTTGATGCCCAGTCCGCTAGCATTCGCTAATTATGCTAGCCCCAGGTAGCACTACTAGCCAGTTGCGCACTAGTTAACAAACTAGTAACTAAGGGTGGATAGGTAACTAGTTTGCTACTTTGCGTGCCGAATTAGCTATTTGTAGTTGCATATTTAAGTTAACAATTGCAAGGATATTGAGTTAATTGGGCTAACTTGGCTAAATTAGTTGGATGTGTATAACGTGTTTAGTTTGGTAGCTAGCTAACAATGTATCGTAGCTAGTTAATGTTGGCTAACGCCCCACTGCCTACGTAGTTGCGATGTTGGTGAACGCTCGCTAGCTGACGTTGAAATAGTCCCTTGCCCGAAAGGCGCGGTTACCCCGGCCGAATTAGTTCTTATAGATACACGATGTACTTTGTCCATTTGAAAACGTTGTAATTCATATTAGCTAACGTTAAGCACTTCAATGTTAAGCTCAAGTCCTTGTAAGTCGCTCTGGATAAGAGCGTCTGCTAAATGCTTAAAATGTAAATGCAAGTTACAACATCCCTTCCACCGCCTAGGAATCTAACCTACAATCTTTGGTGTTTCAGGCGTGTAGGCTTGCAAATACTAGGTAACTTGGTTGTGTGTTGCAGTACATTTTGAAGAGCAGTGTTGTCTTATTATAAAATGTCAAATTCTGCTACTTATTTTCCCCTCTTGTGTTGTCTTGTATCCAGTGAATCCGAGGAAGCCCCAGAGGAGAAGTTGGAGCTGAAGGAAAAATCTGGCAACCACAAAGCAACCCGGTTTCAGCCATACACCAAAGAGAAGCCTGGTGTCACAGGAGACAAGAAGGGTGTCCACAGAAACCGAGTGTTTATTAGCAATATCCCGTATGACATGAAGTGGCAGGCAATTAAAGATCTTATGAGAGAGAAAGGTAAAAACATCCAGGGCCCAAGAAATCTCAATTCATTAGAGTCCCCGTGCCCCCCTCCTCCCCCAATCTCATACTCAACAAAACCTGTGCCCTCTTTTTTTCTTTTTGAATGCCTGGCTCAAAATATGTGAAATTTGGCACCTGGCGGGATTTCACATTTTGGTTTTCTTCAGACAACTTTTAGGAATCTTGAGGCATTGTAGCTGTGAGTTTATTGAATAGGTGACATTTTCAAAATCAATTAGTTTTTTTCTATCCTGTGGTAGAAGATGAATTTTGTTTTGGACAGAAACTTCTGTGTACATATGTTAGTCAAAGGTGATTTTAGTTTACTTTGTCCTGGGGTGTGTTAGTGACAGCTCCAACATGTAACCTCCCATTATTCATATGTTGATAACTTGCTTTTGTTGTACCTGTTGTAAGGTGACTCATGTATAATTTACTGAAAATGTGTGCCTTGCTGTGCACTGCTTTTTGAACTATTGGAATTAGAAATGTGTTTTCAAAACTGTTCAAGGTGGATGGTCACCTTAAAACAGTTAAGTGTTATGGGTTTGGTGTTCACCAACTCCACCATGTTTGACACGTTTAAGTATTTTTATGATTAAGGTCAAGCATAGATGTGTATATGTGTATATATTTACCCTGTCCAGGCAGATGGACATCTCCATAAACGAATAGTGGCATGGTGTCGTCAGGTGGAATGATGGTCTGGATTGAGTGATTAATGAGGTGTTCCATCTGTAGCGCTGTACCAAGGGGAAAGTGAAGAGAAGACTGGTGTTAAATGCATTGTTTGTTTTGGAATCTTCCCTTTTGTATGTCTCATGTAGTTGGTGAGGTTACATACGTGGAGCTCTTTAAGGATGCAGAAGGAAAGTCAAGGGTAAGTGATGTGGACAATTTGCTGCGCGAGGTTTTAAATGTCCTCAGCAGTTATTTTATTTTATCCAGTAATCCTATCAGGTAATGAAATCTCTGGTTATGTTTATGTGAATTGCTACTAAACTGGAAAGGATTTGTGGGTAGAGCCTGTTACTCGCGGCTGTAGGTTGTGATTTTTTTGTTTTTGGTGAGAGGTACGGTTTGTTGATGCTACCATATGTGATTCTGGGAAACTAACACCTGAATTTACTTCCTTCTAGCACACTAAAGTTTTGGTTGTAGTTTTTCAATTGGTGGCTAAGTTTGGCTGTTTGGCAAATTTTTTTTTCAAAGGAGCCAAAAGCAGTGTGATTTGTCAGCACTTTTTCCACGACATTGACCATTTCTAAAAACTTGCATTTATATTTGATAAGGCGAAGTTGCAATAATGGCACAGTGCATTCCTTCTCTGGAAATCTTCTATTTTCTCTCCCCAATCTAGAACCTTTTTGAACTTAAATAATTATTTCAACATGTTACGTATGAGAATGCCACGCACCACACGACAATCCCATTTTACAGGTGAAAATTGTATGAACATCAAAAGCCCCCCTATGTTTTACACATGCTTTTTTTTTAACCACAATTTTCTTTAAAAAGTATGCGTTTTTAAATCTTGTTTAATATTTTTTCATAAAGAAATCCAAATAAACTGTTGTTCTCTGGAAATGTTAACTTGTACTTAACTAACTTGTAATTGATCTGAAACAGGTAGGAAATTTCTTCAGACCTCAACGTTGGATCAAAGCCTAATTCCATTCTCTCAAAGTTCCAAAACCGAAGCAGCCAAATGTGTTGGTTCTCTTCTGTTCACATAGCACATTATGTGAACCTTTGAAAGAAAGCTGTAACAATTGTCCATGTATTCATGCATTCAGTGACCATCACAGAACTCTTGAGAGATATGCACACTTCCGAGTTGTTATATTGTCGATTAGCATGAACACCTGGAACGGTGCAGCTGTTCGCTTCTTCATGTCCTAATTCTCTCTGTTCCTCTTCCCTCTTACACGGACTGCTTCTTTGCCCACGTTGCCGTTGTAGGGATGTGGGTGAGTTGAAATGTGTGCCATGTTTGAGAACCGAAACACCATTTAATTACTCAAAAATGTCATCTGATATTTTTATTGTCGGTGTAATCATACAAAAATACAGATAAAATGATCTTATGTTGGTTTTAATACAGCTGTTCTCTCTTTTTGCAGAGTTGTGGAATTCAAAGATGAAGAATTTGTGAAGAAGGCGATCGAGGTTATGAACAAGCAGGATCTCAGTGGCAGGCCTCTTAACATCAAGGAGGTATGGGCTCTAGAAAATCCACATGAACACGTGAATTCTGACATATAATATGATGATAATAATAATAATAAACTTTATTTATACAGCACCATTCATACAACAATTTGCAGCCCGAAGTGCATATAAACCTTATGTAATGAATGTCTCTCTGTCTCTCTGTCTCTCTGTCTCTCTGTCTCTCTGTCTCTCTGTCTCTCTGTGTCTCTGTGTCTCTCTCTGTCTCTCTCTGTCTCTCTCTCTCTCTCTGTCTCTCTCTGTCTCTCTCTGTCTCTCTCTGTCTCTCTCTGTCTCTCTCTGTCTCTGTCTGTCTCTGTCTCTGTCTCTGTCTCTGTGTCTCTGTGTCTCTCTGTGTCTCTCTGTGTCTCTCTGTCTCTCTCTGTCTCTGTCTCTCTGTCTCTCTGTCTCTGTCTCTGTCTCTCTGTCTCTGTGTCTCTGTGTGTGTGTCTGTTGCTGACGGGCTTTAGGACCCTGATGGTGAGCACGCCCGTCGGGTGCTGCAGCGCTCCAGTGGAATGTTCCCAGGGGGGCGTGGCCAAGATGGCGGCCCAGGTGGGATGAGCCTGCCGCCATCAATCGCCAATAATCCAAATATCCCTCCTGAGGTCATCAACTCCCTACAGGCGGGCAGGCTCGGCTCCACGGTGTTCGTCGCCAACGTGAGTCAGCCTTCCTCTTGCGATTCTCGTTTGTCGATTAGCAGATTCCGTGCACTTTACCGCTACTAGAGGTGTAACGGTACACAAAAATCACGGTTTGGTACGTACCTCGGTTTTGAAGTCACGGTTTGGTACGTTTTCGGTACAGCGGGGGGAAAGAAATGCAAAACATAAAATTGCTTTTCATTTATTATGAACTTTGTAAACAGTGGCTAATTGGCTACAATTTACTGAACAAAGTAAGGCACATATCTTTCTTAAATAAAAAATGTCCGTCAATACTGCTGCAACGGCGCACATAAAAAGTTCAGCACGTGCGTTAGTGGTTAAAGCAAGATTGCATTCGTTTGGTTCACAGCGCGTACCGAACCGAAAGTCCTGTACCGAACGGTTCGGTGCGTATATGTGTACCGTTACACCCCTAATGGGTGCCAGTAATTTACCTGTCTCCTGTTCTGTTTCTCAGCTGGATTTTAAAGTTGGCTGGAAGAAGCTGAAGGAGGTTTTCAGCATGGCGGGGAACGTCAAACGCGCTGACGTCAAGGAGGACAAAGATGGGAAGAGCCGGGGATGGGGACCGTCACCTTTGAGCAGGCGGTCGAGGCCGTCCAGGCCATATGTATCCTTCATACTGAACAAAAACAAAACATTTACGGGGGCGGCGGTTAGCGTAGCGGTCTAATGCACCACACTTTGGCTGGTCCGGTCCGGTGTGGTGTGTGCTGCCTGTCAGGGACGCGGTTCGAAACCTGTGTCTGTACCAGACCAGCCCTGGTCGTCAGCCCCGATCGGGGGCGGAGTTTGGCTGTCTCGGAAGAGGCAGATCTACCGGCCCGGAAAGAGTGTCTTGACCCAGAGGACGGGTGGCGGACTCATGGGGAGGGTGAACTGAGATAAATAGAGTATAATTGGCAACCAAATTGGGAGGAAAAACTGGAAAAATGTGAAATGTAAAAAATAAACAAAAAACATTTGAAAAAGAATTATTAAACATTTTAACAAATGGGTGCAGGGGTTTCCCAAAACATTGCTAATAACAAGATTGATGGGGGAAAAAGGGCTCAGTGCTCAACCAGCAACTCATAGCAGCACAACTCACCTTGTGCATAGCCACCCTCATTCTCTAGCCTTTCTATTTTGTCTCTATAAACTTAAATTCAGAAGTTTGGGTTTCTGCCCTGTCGTTATATTGACTTCTTCCTTGACCCTACTTTCAAGCGATGTTCAATGGGCAGATGCTGTTTGACAGACCCATGCATGTGAAGATGGTAAGTCATCTACATCTACATTTACATTTGACACTTTAAGCATTTAGCAGACGCTCTTATCCAGAGCAACTTACAAGATGTGCATAAATACATGGTAGGAACAGTCATAGTTCGCGCAAGAGATCAGTGCAGTAATACAGCGATAGACATCGTTGTAGGCAGCTGCGTAGCATACCTGTAACACTGGGAAGGAAAAGGTTAGTGGGTTTATTTTTTAAATGAGAAGGCAGGGATACATGTACAAGAAGTGTTGAGCAAGTTGGCAGTGGTGATGACACTAGGCTAGATGTATAGAATTCAGTGGTAGTGGAGTCTGAAACGGTGCGTTTTGAGTCTCTACCTGTGTAAAGAGGCTTGCTCAGCGTTCCTTAATGCTGCTGTTGCCTTGTTTTGTATGTGTAACGTAAGCTTGGCCTGGCTTTGGGAGACGGTGTAAGACCTTCTGGTAAACAGAGCTTTTAATGGTGTTTTATTGCAGGATGACAAGTCGATCCCGATGGATGACTTTCGACCAGTTGAGAAATCGGCTCAGCTGCCAAGTGAGTCCCTGGTTCATCCTGTCCTTGTTCATAATTGTACTGTAACAAACTGCAGACATTCATTGTAAGCTGAATAAAATGGCTTCGTTCAGGCATATGTGTGGAACCTGTATAAGGTGTAAGGCAGCGATGGCCAAAGAGTTGCACAGAGGAAGAGGCAGAGAACTGTCCTCCACACTGATGATCATCCTGAACCCATTTTCTGTGATTTCTTTCTGCACTTCCATTGGCTTACATTAAACACTCTTGATTGTAAAACTGTAAAAGAGATCAGAGATGGATTTTTTTTTGGTAATAACTAAATTACAATTTAATTTTAGAATCAAGAAAAAATTAATCATATGCTAATTGGTAATCCTTAATAAAGATTTGAATAAATTATTGTCAATTAAATGCAGGCTATCCGCCTCTCTCTATTTATGATTTTTGAGTAACCCGTGACAGTTATATTATATTATATGTTACATTATATGTTATATTATATTAACGGAAATCTCTTAACAGGGGGTCTTGGTGGCATTGGGATGGGCCTTGGGCCTGGTGGCCAGCCAATCAATGCAAACCGACTGGGCGGAGGTGGTGGTGGTGGTGGTGTCGGTGGAGGCGGAGGCGGAGGCGGAGGCGGAGGCGGAGCCGGAGCCATGGCAAACATGGGCCCTGGAGGTAATGCCCAATGAGAGCCCTCGCTCAGATTAACACGCCCAATGAGAGCCCTCGCTCAGATTAACATGCCCAATGGGCCCTCTGTTGTTCCTGCTCAGGGCCGGATTAGGGCAATCTGCCACTGTGTTGGCATTGTTGGTCTTTTTGTGACAGGAAGTTGAGCTGGTCGGAGGAAGGTAGAACTGGGCTGGCAGTATTTAGAAACCGGATTTTAAGCGGCGCATAGCGTAGTGGTCTAACGCACATGGTTCGAAACCCGCGTATCTACCAGACCGGCCCTGGTCATCAGCCCTGATCGGAGGCGGTGTTTGCCTGTCCACCTCAGGGTGAGCCAGCACGAGTCCGTTGAGCAGCAGGAAAAAAAAGGCGTCCATGGTGGAGTTCTGTCTTGGAAGAGGCGGATCTATCGGCCCGGAAAGAGTGTCTTGACCCAGAGGACTTGCAGCGGACTCGTGGGGAGGGTGAATTGAGATGCATAGAGGGAAGAGGCAACCAAATTGGGAGGGAAAAAAAGGAAAAATTTGTAAAGAAAAGAATCCTGATTTGAAAACCGGAGGTTGTTTTGAATGTTTAACTTGTGGTTTTAATTCCCAGGTTTTGTTTTTTTAAAAACTGGATTTCCTAACTTTAGAAAATGTTTTCATCTTCAAACAAAGCGATCTCAAATCTCAGGCTTTGCATTTTGTTAGTGTTAGGCAAACTGCAGTCTGAACTTTGGAATTTAAATGAGTCTCAATGAAAAGCATTATGCTAATTTCCAAGTATAAGCACAGTGGGGATTTATACTTTTATGACAAAATTGAAATGGATTGAATTGCAAGATGTTATGCATACATGTTATAATTTTAATCCAAAAGAGAAATAGATAGCAATATGTACAGCTCATGCTAATGCTAAATTAAATATTCATTGTGTCCTGAATTGATATGAACCTGTTTCCAGTTTAAAAATGGCCTCTTTTAAACCTATGGTAACTGGGTTAGTGTGTTTCAGTGAAATAGACATTATTGTTTGAGTCCAATGTCCCTTTAGAAGAATATTGTAAAACCTAATGATAAAATGTGCCTGTGAGACAGTTGTCAAACACCTGTTCTACATGGGATGTGAAGTTTTTAAAAATGAAGTGACTTCATACACATGCAAAATATGTTATAATCCAGGCAGTGCAAGTAGTATACCTCTACACCAAAACAAAATCACCTTATGTTGAATGTGTTTAGGAATGGACTCTTGGATTGATTGAAGGAATGAGACTCGCACACTTACTAGACCCTCCAAAAAAAGTAGTGTAATGGTTTTATTTAACCGTGCAGGTTGGTTAACGTTTCGACCCTTAGGTCTTCATCAGAACACTCTTGTCACTGGCTCTCACCACTGGTTCAGCCTCTTTGTGTGTTTTGCCCTGTGTTGTAGGTATGGACGGCCATGGGTATGGTGGAATGGGCCGAATGGGAGGTGCGTTTCACATTTAACAAAAAATATTCTCCATTCATATTCATTCCTTATCAATAGTTTCTGCTTTGTCAAGGCATGGGGTGATACTCTGTAGAAATAGCTTTGGGATGTGACTCCCATCTTAATTTCCTGCCTTACTTTTGGAAGTGTATTAGTCC
Source organism: Aldrovandia affinis (assembly GCA_029706075.1). NCBI lineage: Eukaryota > Metazoa > Chordata > Actinopteri > Notacanthiformes > Halosauridae > Aldrovandia > Aldrovandia affinis. The sequence continues at coordinate 569,902 of JAINUG010000091.1, read as the reverse complement.
ATGTTGGTAGGTATGCTCATGCACATTGGTCCCATATAAAAGCACTGTTCTGCTGTTTTAGGAATGAGCGCTGGTGGATATGGTGGCATGGACGGGATGGGTAACATGGCCGGATACGGAGGCAGAGACATGGGGCCCATGGGAAGGATGGGAGGTAAACGCACCACTACGCCTGTCACTTTCGTGCAAAGCGGTCTGCCGTCTTCGTACATGTGAAGCACGTTGTAAACGAAGTGTGACTAAGAAGCATCTCTTTCCGATCTTAATCGAGGGCTCATTTATGGGGGTTGAAGGTAAATATGCATTTGAATAATCCTGTCTGTTCCATTTTTTTCTTCAGATATGTATCGTTCTGGAATGGGAGGCATGGACAGAGACTGGACAGGCAGAAATGACATGTCTATGAATCGAGGGTTCGGAGACTCGTTTGGGGGAATGGGTAAGGGAGTTATCTGCGTGCGTGCGCCTGCGTGCGTGCCTGCGTGCATGCCTGCATGCGTGCGCTCCCGCCACCTCATTCATCTCCATTAAGGGACAGGTCACGGCAAATTAAATGACTCGGCTGTTTTGTGTCCATTTTATAGCCATTAGCTCGATGAGAAGCCATTTTAACTGTCCAGTAAAACCCTGGAGCGGTTTTGTTGTTCGTCCCCTGACTGTTAAGTGACTTCTCTTCATCAGGAGGTGGAATGGGAGGCTTTGGCGGAGGCATGGGTCCAATGGCCTCTGGATTAGGTACATGCGCATTTTATTCATTACTGACCACCCATCTAACGCCACAGATTCATTCATCTCAGGTTAACTGTGATTGTTCCTACCATGTATTTATGCACATTGTGTAAGTCGCTCTGGATAAGAGCGTCCGCTAAACGCTTAAATTGTACAATGTAGGTTTCACCTGCTCTTTTTGAACATCCAGGGGGGGTTGTTTGATCAATACAGGGTACAATTGGCCAAGAAATTGGGAGGATAAACAGGTGAAAATGGCAGAAACAAATTTATTTTAAAAATAAAATAAGTGTCCCAGATATTGTGTTGTGCTATTGATGTTCATTGCTTGCACAGTTAGTCTCATGCTTTCACCCCACCCCCTCCCCCTTCCCTCATCCCCCCTTCCCTCATCCCCCCTTCCCTCATCCCCCCTTCCCTCATCCCCCTTTCCTTCATCCCCCTTCCCCCTTTCCTTCATCCCCCCTCCCCAGTCCAAGTTGTGTGCAAGTTAATGAAGCCATAAAAATGGGGTTTTGGCCAGAGCGGGACTCTTGAACTGTGCACCCTGTTTTTAGGGAGCGGGATGGGGAACCTGGGCATGACCTCCAGTTTTGACCGGATGGGCGGCGGGATGGACATGAGCCGCGGCCTCGGGGGCTACGGAGGAGGATCGGCCTACATGGGGGCCGGGATGTCCGACCGAGGGTCGGGTTCGAAGGCGGGCTGCCAGATCTTTGTGCGAAACGTACGTATACGCATTTCAACGCCCTCTCTCTCTTGCTCTCTCTCTCTCTCTCCCTCTGTCTCCCTCTGTCTCTCTCTCTCTCTGTCTCTCTCTGTCTCTCTCTCTCTCTCTCTCTCTCTCTCTGGTTCTGGGTGGCTCAGTAGGTAGAGCGTGGCGCTGACAACGCTTAGGTTGTGGGTTCAATTCTCACTGGGACCACATATACTGAAAAATGTATGCATTCACTACTGTAAGTCGCTTTGGATAAAAGCGTCTGCTAAATGGCATATACAGTGTACAATATGCAGTCTCCTGCGTGCTTTTAGCACCTCCACTGACTTGTGATGTTTTATTTCAGCTTTCCTACGAACTGAACTGGCAGAAGCTCAAGGAGCAGTTCAGCCATTGTGGTAAGCGCTTCTTTAGTGACGAGTCGGGACTTAGTCCACACGCCTCTGTGAAACCTTCTCAGAACTGTGTTGGGAGCACTGTGACGCAGTACAGGCAGTTTTTGTGTTTTTGTGTTTCTGTGAAATGTTTGAAAGTTTCAAACTGAGGAACGGCCATTTTGAACCAGGTTGGATAGTCTTTGATAGTGTCCAGGGCTGGAATGTTGGCACGTGATCGCTCGCTAAGCCTGTCGACCGTAACTCCAGTACACAGAGCCACTCCCATACGCAGCGAGCTCGTATCGGCTTCCCTTCCCCCTCCCTGGGGCGGACAGCCAATCGCCGCCCCCTAGTGGCACTCTCTGCTTTTAGGCATGATACCGAAACGGCCGTTTTTCCTTCCTTCAGGTCAAGTGATGTTTGCGGAGATAAAGATGGAGAACGGGAGGTCTAAGGGGTGCGGGACGGTGCGCTTCGACTCGCCGGAGAGCGCCGAGCAGGCGTGCCGCATGATGAACGGAACCAAAATCAACGGGAGGGAGGTGGACGTCCGCATCGACCGCAACGCCTGAGAGGCCCCGCAGCCACGTTCTCGCCCCCCCTCGCCTCCCACCACCTTCACTTGTTTTCGTTTTGTTTTAAAAACACTTTGCCACTGTTCCACGTGATGGCCACCAGCCTCTGCGTCGGTATGCGGATAGTTCTGTTTATATACCGTGAAACCTTGTTTGTTTTTTTCTTTTTTTTGGTTATTTTTTGTAAACCCTTTTTAAGTTGTGGGTCACCAGTTTGTTTGAACGAATAAACTTTTTAATTTTTAAACTTGGTTCTTGTGACTTTGAGGTTTAAAATATTGCATTTTGTGTTCCAAGTGAGGACGGCTCCTCCTAAACTGCAAGCTGACTTCAGGATGAAGAAATGGTGAACGGGCCAGTTAATAGTAATAATAATATATATATATATATATATATATATAGGCATTTTGAGGAATCATAGTCATTTAATTAGCTTTACAATATCAGTCACATCATAAAAAACTTTTAAAAAATACGGAGATAAAGAATAAACTGTAGGCACCGAGATGTTTTGCACAATTCTGTTGTTTTGTCAATCTGATCTCAGAAACGTGGGTTTCCCCTCTCGTCCAGTCTGCCCATTAATTTCCTGTCCTCCCCCTGCGCTCAGATCAGTGCTCGTGATAAACCCTCATCGGCGCGGGCCTGAGAGAGTACTCCACCGCACGGATCTGATGAACGATTCAACGTGCCTCTTTATTATTTCCGGACATCGTTCGGTACGAGTTTTCGTGTGATTAAATGTCAGTCGTTGCACGCCCTCGTTGGGTTGTCGCCGATGACCCCCAGCTCGTACAGGACGGATAAGGTCGCGAGGACGAAGTAGAAACACAGGGCCGCCAGACCCAGCCTCCGGTTCAGCTTGCGTCCGTTCAGCTGCACAGCCACGAACAGGAAGGAGACGGACAGCAGGACGGTCGCTGCGGTGAACGCCGACCCCGCGCCGTCCACCTCCACCGGGTAGACTGTGTGCTCCACGAACACGGCCTTCACGAACCAGGGCAGGCCCAGGCACAGCGCCCCGAACACGCTGGACCCCACGATGTTCGACATCGCCATGTCTCCTTTCCCTGAGGAACAGGGCACATGCAAGTAGTTGTTACTGAAGGTTTGGAGGTTAAAATTTGAAGTTCATTTTACATATCTGGCTTCAGTAAAGAATGAATATAGTTGTAATATATGCCATTTATCAGACTCTTTTATCCAAAGCAACTTACAGTAGTGACTGTACATTTTTCAGTATGTGTGGTCCCAGTGGGAATTGAACCCACAACATAAGTGTTGCCAGTGCCGTGCTCTACCTACTGAGCCACACTGAACCATGCTCTACCTACTGAGCCACACAGAACTACACTCTACCTACTGAGACACACAGAACCACACTACCTACTGAGCCACACAGAACCACGCTCTACTTACTGAGCCACACAGAACCACGCTCTACTTATTGAGCCACACAGAACCATGCTCTACCTACTGAGCCACACAGAACCACGCTCTACCTACTGAGCCACACAGAACCACGCTCTACCTACTGAGACACACAGAACCACGCTCTACCTACTGAGACACACAGAACCACACTCTACCTACTGAGCCACACAGAACCATGCTGTACCTACTGAGCCACACAGAACCACACTCTACCTACTGAGACACACAGAACCACGCTCTACCTACTGAGCCACACAGAACCACGCTCTACCTACTGAGCCACACAGAACCACACTCTACCTACTGAGACACACAGAACCACGCTCTACCTACTGAGACACACAGAAACACGAATTGGAAGTGTACCGTAACTCCAGTGAATGACGACGGCTCGTACTGTTGAAGTAACAAAAAGGCCAACCTTGGCTTATAGGAAGTTCAGGTCAAGCCAGAAAGTAGAAAGGCTGGACAGCTCACCCTCTCTAGCCACCATGACGCTGGCGATCGTGTCGGGAATGCTGGTTCCTGCAGCCAACAGGGTGAGACCCATCACCGTATCTGGAATTTCCAGAGTTTCTCCTGTAACCAAAACCAGGAAGTGAATAAATGTTTTTTACTTTAATTATATTATTGCTTTTGTTGGGAGGAATTTTTTTCTTTTCTTTTAAATTTTTTAAATTTCAAATTCTTCCCCGTTTTTTCTCCCAATTTGGTTGCCAATTATACCCTCTATTTAACTCAATTCACCCTCCCCCATGAGTCCGCCGCCCGTCCTCCGGGACGAGACACTATTTCTTCGCCTCTTCTGAGACGGAAATTACCACGGACGCCTTTTTCCTGCTCCTCGACGGACTCGTGCCGGCTCACCCTCCCCCGGAGGCGGACAGCCAAACGCCGCCTCCGATCCGGGCTGATGACCAGGGCCGGTCTGGTAGAGACGCGGGTTTCGAACCGCGTCCCTGACAGGCAGCGCACACCACACCGGACCAGCCAAGATACGGTGCGTTAGACCGCTACGCTATCCGCCAGCCGGGAGGATTTCTTTTAACCCAGTGGCCTAAAAAGACCCAATCAACAAACATTGAAATCCATTCTTTGCTTATATTGAATCCCCATGGGCTGTGTGGTGCTTTCCAACAAGTGAAATTTGGATACAAAATGCCCACATTGTACGGGATAAATCAGATTGACTGGCCATTGAAAGGAAGCACTGTGTCTGTATTAGATTACTGGATATTAGATATGAGGGGGGTAGTCCGATCTAGTGCCTTTTATGACAGTCACTGTGGAGTTTTCCCATGCGAGCCTTTATGACCACTGGGAGGATAATGATCCTATTATACTCCTCTATGTCAACTGGTATCACATGATTGTTCCCTGGTGTCCCACAGGGCAGAATAGCGCAGCCTTAATCCTGTGCTGGCCAAGAACACGGTTGCCATGCGTCACGGAAAAACCTGAAATCATTTAAAATTATTCTGTCATGGAAATTTCTGATTCCATGTAACGTTATTATTATTTATTCTTTTCTGATAAATTTACAGCAAAATGCCTGTTCCCCTGCCACCTGCTATGGCTGTTCTCTCTCTCTCACACACACACACACACACTCACACTCATACACACACACACACACACACAATGAGATGTGTAGTTGCACTGCCAACAAAATGTAAAGTTATGAAAGTAAAGTACTAAAGTATTTTTGCATTTTGTCATGGAAAATGGGAATTTTATTTGAGTGGGAATGCTGCAAGAATCACATCTGACTTCAGTCTCCTGGCTGCACTAGTACCTCAGGACGTAACGATGGCGTTTCCAGAACCGAGAGTTGACCGTCTGATTATGCTCCTGTTGCGCATTTCAAAACCGTATTTTCCCTGAAGCTGAAACTCCACTCTATGAATGTTATCAGGGATGGTTTCCGTTCACTTATTTATTTATTTTAATTTTTTCTGATTTTTTTCGGGTCAATCCCTCCCTCGTAGTTCGCTGCCGTAGCCCTGTGACCGGCAGTGACAAAGGCGAAGTATCGTCTCCTCCGAGCCGGCACTCGCCAAGCCGTCGACCGTAACTCCGGCACCCCAGAGCCACTCCTGTACACAGCAAACTCGTGTCGGCTTCCCTGTGCCCTCTGGAGAGGGCAGCCAATTGCCCAATATTTCTAAACAGATTGAAGACATTAAATTGACATTTTCTGTGAAATCCGCCACTAAGAATTTGTATCTGTGTCCAATGAACTTAGACCTCGACATGAACAGGGGGGGTGGAGACAAAGGGTGTTTTAAAATAAAATAAAAAGGACTTGCCCACAATGGTGAACATCCACATGAGTATGTAAGTGAAGGCAGAGATCCACACCGTGGACATGGCAAAGGTGACTGCGTACCAGCCCTTCCAGAACCGTCTTCGACAGTCTGGCACCGTCAGGTATAGCAGCAGGATAACGGGCAAGGACATCGCCCACAGAATCCTCTTGAAGCCGCTCTCGGGCATCGCAAAGACGCTGCCGTGATCTGTCACACAGAGGGGGGGAGGAGGGGTTGAAAATGAAATGTCGCAGTGAGTTGACAGTCCTACTAATTTGACCTTATGAAACCACATTGAAAGCGCTTTCAAAGGGCTCTTCACCTTGGGAGGGGACAACGCCCCTGCCACTGTGTTAAACTCACCTGGGCGATGCAGTGTAGTGATGGTGATAATAAGGGATTGCGTGTGTACAGTGCCTTTCACGATCTCATAGAGCCGTACAGCGAAGGGGGGGACACTCACTTCTAACACTGTAGCACACACCTGGGCAATGCATGGCAGCCATTTTGCACCAGAACACTCTGAGGTGGAGAGTTGGGGAATCGCTTAGGCAGTGAAATGGAGGATGACGAGATGGGCAGATTGAGAGAGTCTGGTTGAGGAATTTTGCCAGGGCGCTGGGGAATCCTTTACTCTGATAAGAGCACTGTAGCAGTCAACAAACATCGGTTGCAGTTAAGAAGCAGGAGTTCATTATAGATAGTTAAACGCAGGGGAAGATTAAACAGACCATTTTATACAGACAGATTGAGCGTTTGGCTTGAACGCAAGGGTACAGCCCTGTCCTATTGAATAAGTGGCATTTTTAATGGCCACTCAGGATCTTCGTCTGTTTTCTCTGAAGTACACCTGCCACTTCTCCCATGGCTCAGTGTCCCTATGTTGAGGCGGTGGTTTGTAATTGGTCCAGAGAGAAGGGCCCTGCTCACTGGCCAACCAATAACCACTTCCAGCCAAAAACCTGGGGCCGTATGTACAAAGATTCTAAGAGTAGGAGTGCTGATCTAGGATCAGGTTTCCCCTGTCCATATCCTAACCATATCCATTATGAGCTAAAAGGCTAAACTGATCCTAGATCAGCACTCCTACTCTTAGAATCTTTGTACATACGGCCGCAGATCTCCCACCCGATACAGATCCCAGCCCTCAGTAACAGCATCTGGCAAGAGAAGGCAATGGGTATATGCCACTTACATTTTAAGCATTTAGCAGACGCTCTTATCCAGAGCGACTTACAAGATGTGCATTAATACATGGTAGGAACAATCATAGTTCGCGCAAGAGATCAGTGCAGTAATACAGCGATAGACATCAATGCAGGCAGCTGCATACCATACCTGTAACACTGTGAAGGAAAAGGTTAGTAAAAATTATTATTACTATTTTATTTTTTTGTGTGTGAAATGATGGGTAAGCAGGGATACATAGTGTTGAGCAAGTAGGCAGTGGTGGTGACAATTCGCTAGATGTACAGAATTCAGTGGTAGTGGAGTCTGAAAAGGTGTGTTTTCAGTCTCTTGTGGAAGATCGCAAGTGATTCCGTGGTCCTGACCGATTGCGGAAGGTCATTCCACCAGTGAGGGGTCAGGACAGAGAAGAGGCGAGACCGCGAGGAGCGGCTGCCGGGCGCCCGGAGGGATGGGACAGTCAGTTTGCCAGAGGAGGCTGAGCGGAGGGGTCTGGCTGGGGTGTAGGGTGTGATGAGTGACTGGAGGTCTTTCCTCCATTGCAAGATGTACACAGTGTTGAGGTCTTACCCTCTGGTATCTCATTCAGCCCATGGAGGCTGAGAGAGAGGCGGGAGTATCGCGCATCATCCTGGAACATTCCGCTGTCGTCTCTATAGCGCCTCTCATTCCAGCCAATCAGAGGCTGCCCTTCACTGTGGCGCTCCTTCCCGTCGTTTAGGCAGTGGCAGCGGGGGCTGAACCACTTCACCACGCACGTGTGGATGTGAGCGTCGAAGCGAAGAGCGACAATGTACAGCCCGTACACCAGCAACAAACCGGCTGCTTCATACCTTACAAACAACAAACAGGAAATGTCATCAATACCATTTCTGAACAAGATCTGTAACGGTCTACAATCGAAATGTACAAAATGTTCGTCTTCGTGTGTTCCACGAAAATACAGTTTATGTTTATGTTTTGTATTTATTTATATTTGTTGGACAGAGTTGGTAAGATTCCAAAACCATAAAAACCACGCACTTTCTCCCAGAGGAATTAACTAAAATAATTTATGCTTAGATTAAAAAAAGGGTTATATTTTGAGATTTCCATGAATTAGAACTCCATAAAGAGCGTGGAGCGTTGTGTTTGGATTGGCCAGCCACTGGGAAGACACTGTCTTTCCACTGTTTATTGGTTGTTCTGAAAGGTGTCACTATCCTGTTGTTCTGAAAGGTGTTACTATGTTGCTGCTCTGAAAGGTGTTACTATGCTGCTGTTCTGAAAGGTGTTTACTGTGTTGCTGCTCTGAAAGGTGTTACTATGTTGCTGCTCTGAAAGGTGTTTACTATGTTGCTGCTCTGAAAGGTGTTTACTATGTTGCTGCTCTGAAAGGTGTTTACTATGTTGCTGCTCTGAAAGGTGTTTACTATGCTGCTGCTCTGAAAGGTGTTACTATGCTGCTGTTCTGAAAGGTGTTACTATGCTGCTGCTCTGAAAGGTGTTACTATGTTGCTGTTCTGAAAGGTGTTACTATGCTGCTGTTCTGAAAGGTGTCACTATGGTGCTGCTCTGAAAGGTGTTACTATGCTGCTGCTCTGAAAGGTGTTTACTATGTTGCTGCTCTGAAAGGTGTTACTATGCTGCTGGCTGATCTGAAAGGTGTTTACTATGTTGCTGCTCTGAAAGGTGTTACTATGTTGCTGCTCTGAAAGGTGTTTACTATGTTGCTGCTCTGAAAGGTGTTTACTATGTTGCTGCTCTGAAAGGTGTTTACTATGTTGCTGCTCTGAAAGGTGTTTACTATGCTGCTGCTCTGAAAGGTGTTACTATGTTGCTGTTCTGAAAGGTGTTACTATGCTGCTGTTCTGAAAGGTGTCACTATGCTGCTGTTCTGAAAGGTGTTTACTATACTGCTGCTCTGAAAGGTGTTACTATGGTGCTGCTCTGAAAGGTGTCACTATGGTGCTGCTCTGAAAGGTGTCACTATGGTGCTGCTCTGAAAGGTGTCACTATGGTGCTGCTCTGAAAGGTGTTACTATGCTGCTGCTCTGAAAGGTGTTTACTATGTTGCTGCACTGAAAGGTGTTACTATGCTGCTGCTGTTCTGAAAGGTGTTTACTATGTTGCTGTTCTGAAAGGTGTTACAATGGTGCTGCTCTGAAAGGTGTTACTATGGTGCTGCTCTGAAAGGTGTTACTATGCTGCTGCTCTGAAAGGTGTTACTATGCTGCTGTTCTGAAAGGTGTTACTATGGTGCTGCTCTTTAAGGTGTTACTATGGTGCTGCTCTGAAAGGTGTTACTATGGTTAGGGAACTGGGCTTGTAACTCAGAGGTTGCAGGTTCAATTCCCAGGTGGGGGCACTGCTATTGTACCCTTGAGCTAAAGGTACTTAACCTGAATTGCTTCAGTAAAATATCCAGCTGTATAAATGGATTGTATGTTAAGAAATGTAAACTGTGTAAGTCGCTCTGGATAAGAGCGTCTGCTAAATGCCTAAAATGTCAAATGTACTATGCTGCTGTTCTGTTCAATGCTTCTGTGCAGCGATATGATCGTCGCGAGGAGGATGGAGCAGCTAACCGGAGACTTACCAGTACACTTTGTCATCGGAAATGACAGCAGTTACAGCCGCAACGCTCACTGCGTACGCCACGCAGTCTCTGAACAAAGGCCAGCAGGTGAGATGGCCCACCTGGAAAGAGTTTCAGAAGAGATTCACATTTCACATCCAAGGCGATTTACAGAAAGTGCATTCAGCTCGAGTAGATAAACAAACCACTTGACCCTACAATCTTCAAGCACATTATTCCCTCAAGTAAGCATCCATAAACAACACAAGTGCCAATTACAAGGAAATTAACAATAAATGCAACAACTTAGGTTTCAGTTCAGTTGCATTTCAACTTCTAGGCTGCCATAGAATCACTGCCAATTTGTTTCCTTTATAGAGATGACAGATTATTAAAACGTCAGTCACTTTGTCAAAGTATTAAAAACACTGGGGCCTAAAATATGTGAGCACAATTAGGATGTGTTCTTAGTTATGCTACAGGGGCCGTATGTATAAATATTCTGAGAGTAGGAGTGCTGATCTAGGATCAGTTTAGCCTTTTGGCTCATAATGGATATGGTGAGGATTAAGTGTTTTTCATTTATTCCATGTTTTCCTGGTTGTCTGGTCCGTGTTTTCACTGTCACTTACCTGTTCCCAGTCTTGTCATTGTATTATCGTTTTCACCTGTTCCTCATGTGTCTGATTGCAGTTAGCTGCATTCCTGTTAATTCCTGATTGTTTCTCGTTATGTCTGATGTAGTTAGCTGTTCGTTTCCCATGTTCATTTCCTGATTGTCATTTATTGTATTATCGTTTTCACTTAATTCCTCATGTGTCTGATTGCAGTCAGCTGCATTCATGTTTATTCCTGATTGTTTCTCGTTATGTCTAAATGTATTTAAGCTGTGTTTTCCCATGTCGTTGCCAGATTGTCTTGTGCTTTGCGTTATGCTCACATTACTCTCCCGCGTTATCTCTGTTTCCCAGCGTTTTGTTGCTTGATGTTCGTGTTCGTGCTCGTGCTTGTGCTCCAGTGTTCGTCATTACCCCAGTCTCGTTCCGCTCCTCCCTGTGTTCCCTGGACTGCCTTCTCGCCTTTCGACCTTCGCCTGCCCACTGACCACGCCTTGCCTGCCCTGATACCCCTGAAGCCCGCTACGAACTCTGCCTGTCCCCGACCATCCTTTGGATCTCTGCATTGCCCTGATTACTCCTGCCTGACCTTGCCTGTTCACCAAATAAAAGAAGTTTCTGCATTTCTGGGTCCGCGCCTGGTTTTCTGGTCCCTGCCGTGACAGAACAATCTGGCCATGATGGAACCAGCGGACCGATCCGATCCCAGCGACGTTGCCCGTTACCACGGAATTCGCCTTGGGCATCACGAAGCGGAGTTGCGGGGACGTTGCAGCAGACCGTCCAAGCTCTGGCGGAGCAGCTTTCGTCCATGGTCCGTATCACTCAGGAGTCTGCAGAAACGGCCCGTTCTGCACAGAACGCAGCTATCCAGGTGCAGACGCAAGCTGGCTATCAGAGGGGGTCCGAACCACGATTACCCCCTCCGGAACGCTACCTGGGCGACCCCAACTCATGTCGCGCGCTTTTTGAGTCAATGCTCACTTGTGTTCGAACTCCAACCCTCCTCATTTCCCTGGAACGAGCGAGGGTCGCCTGTACTCACACTCCTTGGGGGAAAAGCTCGCCTATGGGGAACCTCTCTCTGGGAGTCTGGACACCCTACTCACGACCTTCTCATCCTTCGCGAGGAGATGAGAAGGGTTTTCGACCGGTCCTCGGTCAGACGGGCGGCGGCACGTCAACTGCTTCAGCTTCGCCAGGAGGACAATCCGTCTCTCGACTACTCCATCGAGTTCCGGACCCTGGCGACCTCAGCAGGATGGAATGCCGTGGCCACCTCGATGCCTTCTTGCACGGCCTCTCCGAGCGGGTTCTGGACGAACTAACCGTGTGCGATCTACCCCAGGACCTGGACAGACTCTGACAGGACCTGGCTATCCGCATCGACACTGCCTGCAGGAGAGAGGAAAGAGGCGTCAGGAGTCTCCTGCTTCCCCGTTTCCGCCCAACGACACGACCCGACTTCCCCGCTCAACCACGGCGACTGCGGAGCCCATGCAGGTGAATCGGACTCATCTGTCTGAGACCGAACGCCAGCGCCGCCGGGAGGGAGGACTTTGCCTGTACTGCGGGAGGCAAGGGACATTTCCGGTTATCCTGTCCGTAAAAGACAGCGCCCGTCAGTGAAGAGGAAGGTTCTGACGGGCGCCTCTCAGTTTTCTACCTTCCGACCTCAACGCCCCATGCTCCACGTCCTTCTCTCCTGGCAAGGAGAACTGTTCCCGGTGCAGGCTCTGATTGACTCGGGGTCCGATGCTAACCTCATCTGCCCTACCCTGGTTCGTCGCATAGGAGTCCCAGTATCTCGTTTAGCGACCCCCTCCAAACCAAGACCCTGATGGGCACGCCCTAGCCGAGATCCAGGAGATCACCCAGCCACTGGATCTGCTAGTTTCTGGGAATCACAGAGAAAACTGGCGTTCTACCTCATGGAATCCCCTCTTGCTCCTGTAGTGCTTGGCGGACCCTGGCTGGCAACCCACAACCCCAGCATTGACTGGGCGACTGGAAACATCCGGGAGTGTGGAGTGTTTTCTGCCAGAAGTCATGCCTGCGTTCCGCTACCACCCCTGGGGATCCCTCATCCATGGCTAAGGAGAGACCAGTCGACCTGTCACTAGTGCCCCCGAATATCACGATCTCGGCCAGGCATTCAGTAAGTCCCGTGCCTGCATATTACCACCTCATCGCGCCTATGACTGTCCTATTAACCTTCTTCCTGGTTCTACTCCACCCAGAGGCCACCTGTATTCATTGTCCGCCCCAGAAAACAAAGCTATGGAGGAGTACATCTCCACGTCTCTAACCTCAGGTATCATCCGCCTCTTCGTCATCCTGCTGGCGCAGGATTTTTTTTTGTCAAAAAGAAAGATGGAACCCTGCGTCCTTGTATTGACTACAGGGGCTCAATGCTATCACGATTAAGAACCGCTACCCACTCCCATTAATGTCATCGGCGTTCGACAACCTTCAGGAGGGGCAATTCTTCACCAAATTGGATCTCCGCAACGCCTACCACTTGGTCCGGATTCGGGAGGGGGACGAGTGGAAGACGGCCTTCAACACCCACACAGGTCATTATGAATACCTGGCCATGCCATTCGGTCTCACCAATGCCCCTGCCGTCTTTCAGGGATTGGTGAACGACGTACTCGGGACATGCTGTCCCGCTTCGCGTATGTCTACCTAGATGACATCCTGATCTTTTCTAAGACTATGGAGGAACATGTACAGCATGTGCGTCAAGTCATCCAGAGACTTCTCGAGAACCAACTCTTTATCAAGGCCGAGAAGTGTGAATTCCATAAAACCTCTGTTCAATTTCTAGGTTTTATCATCTCCCGAGGCCATCTGGAGATGGACCCCACCAAGGTGCAGGCGGTACAGGAATGGCCCGTACCCACCGACCGTAAACAACTACAACGCTTTTTAGGATTCGCCAACTTTTACAGACGGTTTGTACGGAATTACAGCACGGTCGCCGCACCATTAATCTCTCTCACTTCCACCAAGATTTATTTTCTATGGAACCCCGATGCCCAGGAGGCCTTCGAGAGACTCAAGTCCCGGTTTACATCTGCCCCTATCCTCGCACTCCCGGATCCCACACGTCAGTTCATTGTGGAGGTGGATGCCTCCGATTCAGGCACTGGGGCAATCCTTTTCGCAACGAACCAAGGACAATAAGGTACACCCATGCGCCTTCTTTTTCACACCGCCTTTCCACAACGGAAAGAAACTATACGATTGGTGATCGAGAACTCCTAGCCATTAAATTAGCTTTCGAGGAGTGGAGACACTGGTTAGAGGGAGCTACTGTGCCGTTCTTGGTTTGGACGGATCATCGTAACCTGGAGTATCTCCACTCAGCTCAACGGCTTAACCTCGTCAAGCTAGATGGTCCCTATTTTTGCCCGCTTTTGTTTTTACTCTGTCTTTTCGCCCAGGTTCAAGAATATCAAACCCGACGCCTTATCCCGGATCTACGACTCTCCAGAAGAGGAGAGTAGCCCTGAACCTATCCTGCCCCTAGCTGCGTGTTAGCAGCAGCCAAGTTTGACATTGTTCGGACGGTGGAGGAGGCACTTCACACTACACGGTCTCACAGGGATACGCCAGCCAACCGCCTATTCGTTCCTGAGACCGTCCGGTCTCAAGTGCTGGAGTGGGCCCATTCCTCCCCGATGGCCTGTCACCCGGGGTTTCACGCACCCTAGCCTTTCTTTCTCGCGTAGGTTTTGGTGGCCCACTATGAAGAACGACACAGTCGAATTTGTGACAGCCTGTGTGCCCTGTGCCCGGTCCAAGTCCTCCAACGCCGTCCCAGCGGTCTCCTTCAGCCCTTGGCGGTTCCACAACGCCCATGGTCCCACGTCGCCCTAGACTTCATGACCGGTCTACCACCATCAGAAGGTAACACAGTCGTCCTACGGTGGTAGACCGGTTTTCTAAAAGTGTACATTTCATTCCCTGCCCAAACTCCCCTCTGCTAAAGAGACCGCTGAACTCATGGTCAAACATGTTTTTCGCCTCCACGGATTGCCGCAGGAGATGACCTCAGATCGGGGCCCCAGTTTTCCAGCGGGTTCTGGAGGGCGTTCTGCTCTCATCGGCGCCAAACCTAACCTCTCTTCCGGTTTCCACCCAGAGACCAATGGCCAGATGGAACGTTACAACCAGGAGTTGGGGAAGGGACTGCGCTGTCTAGCCGAACAAACCCCTACTACCTGGTCACGCTCCTGCCCTGGGTAGAGTACGCCCACAATTCCCTTCCCGTTTCCTCCACCGGCATCTCTCCATTCCAATGCTGTCTGGGGTACCAACCTCCTCTGTTCCGGAGGAGGAGAAGGAGGTGGAGGTGCCATCTGCTAAGGCCTTCATCAGTAGAGCCCGGAGTACTTGGCGGAGAGCACGTGCCACCCTGCTTCGCCACGTCTCGGCTATGAAGAGCCAGGCCGACCGTCGCGCCGCCCTGCCCCTCGCTACAGGGTCGGGCCAAAAGGTTTGGCTCTCTGCCAAAGATATTCCCTTGCGGGGCTCTTGTAAGAAATTATCCCCTAGATTTATTGGTCCCTATCCCATTATTCGTGTTATAACCCCTCGGCCATACAGTTGCGCCTCCCTCCTCCCCCTACGCCGCATCCATCCTGTGTTTCACGTGTCTCGTCTAAAACCCTATGTTGTCTCTCGTTTTAGCCCTCCTGTCCGCACCCCACCTCCCCCCCGGCTCATCGAAGGGGGCCCAGTCTACACCGTTCGCCGCCTGCTGGATGTCCGACGCAGGGGCCGTGGTCGCCAATTTCTGGTGGATTGGGAGGGGTACGGTCCCCGGAACGCAGTTGGGTGCCCGAGAGACATATCGTCGACCCTCTCCTAATCCAGGAATTCCTGCGTCGGCATCCGGTACAGGTTGGTGATCCGCCAGGTGGCGTCCCTAGGGGGTACTGTCACGTCTCGTGTTCGTGTTCCCGTAATTAAGTGTTTTCATTTATTCCATGTTTTCCTGGTTGTCTGGTCCGTGTTTTCACTGTCACTTACCTGTTCCCAGTCTTGTCATTGTATTATCGTTTTCACCTGTTCCTCATGTGTCTGATTGCAGTTAGCTGCATTCCTGTTAATTCCTGATTGTTTCTCGTTATGTCTGATGTAGTTAGCTGTTCGTTTCCCATGTTCATTTCCTGATTGTCTCGTTATTGTATTATCGTTTTCACTTAATTCCTCATGTGTCTGATTGCAGTCAGCTGCATTCATGTTTATTCCTGATTGTTTCTCGTTATGTCTAAATGTATTTAAGCTGTGTGTTTTCCCATGTCGTTGCCAGATTGTCTTGTGCTTTGCGTTATGCTCACATTACTCTCCCGCGTTATCTCTGTTTCCCAGCGTTTTGTTGCTTCGTGTTCGTGCTTGTGCTCCAGTGTTCGTCATTACCCCAGTCTCGTTCCCGCTCCTCCCTGTGTTCCCTGGACTGCCTTCTCGTTTTCGACCTTCGCCTGCCCACTGACCACGCCTTGCCTGCCCCTGATACCCCTGAAGCCCGCTACGAACTCTGCCTGTCCCCGACCATCCTTTGGATCTCTGCATTGCCCTGATTACTCCTGCCTGACCTTTGCCTGTTCACCAAATAAAAGAAGTTTCTGCATTTCTGGGTCCGCGCCTGGTTTTCTGGTCCCTGCCGTGACAGAGGATATGGACAGGGGAAAGCTGGGGCCGTATCTACAAAGATTCTAAGAATAGGAGTGCTGATCTAGGATCAGGTTTCCCCTGTCCATATCCTAACCATGTCCATTTTGAGCTAAAAGACTACACTGATCCTAGATCAGCACTCCTACTCTTAGAATGTGTGTACATATGGCCCCAGGAGGCCATCTCAATCACAGCGAGAGTGAGATCAACTCAATCACGTTCTAACACGTCACTTACACACACACAAGGCTTCTGATTCATTGCCATGGGTGAACTCTAGGTTCTTCACCACGAGGATAACCTTTAACGTGAACGTTACGTACCACAGAGGTCAAGAGACCACAAGCAGCACAAATGCCCAGGAGATTGTAAACTGCCGATCCGACCACTGTTCTGATACCAATGTCTCCCTTTGCCACAAAAACACCTAGTACATAATGAGATATCAAAAACATCAATATATTTATTACATATGTAAATAATAATCACAGATTTATAATACAGTTATCGTTGTTATTGTTGATGTTGATAAAAAATATGTATGTGTTATTATTCGTAATAGTAGCAGTAGTATACTTGCTAGCATGCAAAGCATGTTTTACGTATATTATGGCATAGAACATTCTTCGTAAAATTACTTATAAGTAATAACACTACACTACCCAGAAACGCAGAGACCAGTTCCGGAGCCGAGCTCCCAGCTGCCATAAAAGTAGCTCCGACAACATGTTGAGAAAGCCCAAGACCTAGAAAAAACATAAACATGGCTCGGTCCTGCACTTAAGACCAGAGAAGCGCATCTGACACAGTTAAACAAACCACAGTCGAAATGTAAACTGCATGCAAAAGGTAGTCATAAGAACGCCAGTGCAAAACTTACGTTCGCTGATCACTTCGATCGATGGTAAAAAGTAATCGTCACAAACAATCGACACTGCCAGCAGCATGTAACAAATGATGAGAAAATGTATGATAATTCCACCTTCCTTTCGCTCGTGCACTGTGAAAAACCCCTCTGGGAATTCCGCAAACACGCATTGCGTTTCATTTCCTGAAAAGAAAAACGGGAAAACCGCACGCATCCATTATTTCTACTTGTCACTTTCATGCAGAATGAGATTAATTTGTCTATTTAAGCCTGTGCCAATGCGTTAAGTGTGACAGTGCCACGGAGGATTGTGTTTTCTGTTGCCAATTCGTGAACAAATATTCATGCAAATTCGTTCCGCGTGGCTGTTGCCAGCACACTCGCATTGAATTGCTCTCCCTTTGAAGAGGTTGTTAAAACAATGTTGCGTCTAAAAGGATAAAACTAATATTTACTTTTAATATTAATATATGCCATTTAGCAGACGCTTTTATCCAAAGCGACTTACAGTAGTGAATGGATACATTTTTCAGTACATGTGGCCCCAGTGGGGACATAATATTAACTTATAAATAAATATACGTAAAAATAATATTATAACGTTTTGGCGTTAATTGACACTTACCAACATCCCTGCGTTTCCTTTCAGCGCTGAGCTCCCGATAAGTTGTCGCAGTTTTGAATATCACATGGACCGCGAAGTACAGACCCAGTAACGATCCAAAAACGTAAAAAACGACATCTCTTCTTTTCTTCTTTTTATGCATAAATACGTGTTTATCCATTTCCCCCTGGACTTAAACACGTCGAGGCAGTGAACGAGGGATGTCATGAGACTAATAAGCCAGTTAAGCCCCCACTTTGCCCTGCAGCGAGCCCCCGGTAAATTAACATCGCGACGACTCAGTCTAACCGCAGAGAGTTCGCTTAAAGCATCACTGCCTAGTGTTTGACTGAATACTGTACTGTGGATCACGAGACGGAAAGTATTCGAGCAAACTGAATGGGCTCTTTGCCCAGAATCATTCGGTGACCCGCAGAAGCGCAAACTGGAATAAGGAACGATTCAAACACTTGAATGACAGTATTGTCGGAAAACTTTTGGGCTAATTAAAAACCATGCTGAAAAATTTGGAAATTCACGATGAAGGTTTTTCGTCTTACATGCAAGCTTCTAGACATCACGGACACTGATACCGTACTGATAAGTAGAAGTGAAACGAGGGGCATTTTGTTTACAGGATATCGGCAGTGACTAAACGTTTATATTTTATTGACAATTCCTTCATTTGAAGAATGAAATCTATACAATTATTGACAGGAGAGGAGCATGTGTAAGCGAAGAAGCCTTTAAAAACTTTATTCAGTGTTAGCATGTAGGCCTACTCATTGTGGGTACAGGAATGCTTGAATACATTTTTAAATGTGTTCTTTTAAATATCACAACAATGTCACAAAGATGCACTCTTTTTAAGGGTAATTCAAATATCAAACATTTTTGACTAGTACACACTTGTAACTGGTATTATCAGAAACTATATTTACTCTATGGTAGATAAAAATTTCATCAAAAAGTTTACAGAAATGGTAAAAGATATATTCCTGAAAATAACAAATATTTTTGTTAAGTTTTTTTCTCAAATGCAAACAAAAATTCAAAATATATTCAGACTCCAATAAGGTATAATTTCATCATTTGGAATTCATGTAAAAACCTGGTTGCCATACTGCAATCAATCAATTTGAAAATTGGCAAACCTTTTCAGAAAAAATTGATTCAATAAAGAAGTGCAAGAACTAAAATAAAACACACACAAACAACACCAAACTCTTTCTCTTTCTTGTTTTAAGTTTCTCTTAAAATGTTTTAAATAGCAGTTGGACCACTCATAATCATTAATCGACTGAAAAAATAAAGTTTTTCATTGGCATGATTGCCATAGCAATGCTAATGTGTGGATGATGATGATGATGATGATGATGATGATGGTCACCAGAGCTCCTAACCCTACCCTTTAACATGCACCAGGCAGGCAATGTTCACCATCACCACCAAATATATTTAACACCATTCTTCAAAACATTTAAGTTTTGCTCACTTTTCTTCATTGGTTGAGGTTATTATCAATTTGACCATGGACTGTACAACTGCATGTCCATAATGTTCAGTACAAATCACCTTCATAAACAGACAAACAACACCAGGCATTTTAGTTGCAATAGCACCTACATGTCAGAGATATAGGATTGAACGAACATATTGATTTTTGTTTTTGCTTTGCACAATACATTTCTTTTCCACTTGAGGTTGGTTTATTGGGGGGTATAATATTGCGCTGAATGACTCTCTTGTGGTTTGAAAACTCTCGGATCTCGTTCCTCTTGCCTCAAAATATCTCCCTGGTCCAAAGCGTAACATGTTTATAGCGCCAGTTTTCTGACCCAATATCATTTCATTTCATTGGATTTTCAGATGCTTCATCATTGCACATTCTCAGGTCAATGTTCACCAACTGACGCCATTTTCTATTTAATTTATTTTATATTCATTTTAATTTATCTTAATGAAAAATATGTAGACAAGATATTTTGTCTTTGGCAAATGGATAGTCTCCTTTTTCAGTAATAAAATTATGCTCTCCATTAAAATAAATTATATGATTTTATAAGCTACTTCGTAATTTTTAAACGTTCTATAGTTACGAAAACACCACTGGGCCTCACACTACTATTCGAACATATGTTTTTCCTTTGGGGGCGCGAGAATAATAAAAGGTCAGGGGTCAGCGCGTGTGCAAAGTCAAACCAGCCTAAAAATGCCTGCTGGGTAATCCCCCGTTTGATGCGTTTCTTTCGATGTTTCTTTTGGCCCGGTGGGGGCACGACTTCCAGGTCATGTTCGGGCATGTAGCCTGCCCTGTCGGATTTACATCCACTCTACGCAGTCAAGTTGGGGTCAAGATATGAAGAAATTGAAGAAGTGTTTTCATTTAAAAGTACTCAAGGCCTTCGACGGAAATGTCACCATGTAAACTATTGAAAAGAGAACATTTCAACGGGTGAGTCTATGCTTTATTTGCTTAAATGTGTACGTAATCTCCATGTATCTAGCCTAGTTAGCTGGTAGCGTCCACTATGTGTGTTTAAATGTTCCGGCGCATGCCACTGCCTGTAGGAGCAAACTTGTTGCGTGAAATATTCACTTAATTGCATTCAAATCAATTCAAATTTCGCAAGAGTGCAGATTCGACTGACACTATGAAATGGCCTATTTATTGTCACGGTTTAAGGTTAGTCTTATTCATTGTTGAACTATTTTACATAAGAAGGGTAGCCAAAATGAGATGTGTCGTACATTCACTACATTGGGTTAGGCTGACCTCTGGTGGTTCGTTTTAGAACTGCAGCGTAATTCGCCTCAATAATCATTGATATTTAGGACCCCAGTTTGAGCGCATGCGTGAAGTAACCTGATGCACACCTGTTAGTGAGGTAGTTTGTTGTTGTTGTTGTTGTTGTTGTTGTTGTTGTTGTCAACAACAATAGTAATATTGTTATTTATTATGATGATGATTATTATTATTAAAGGCACTCCAAGCACGTTCCAAATAAGAGCAAACAAAAAAGCGCTTTGGATGAACACATACAGGACCAATACTATCAATAAAAAACAACTGGAGAAAATGCAAAAATTAGTAATTGCAAAAAAAAACTGAAAGCAAGTTTAAATAAACGTTGTTTCAACGTAACGCCCCCAAACATGTATTTTCAATGACGTAAAACCAGAGGCCGTCTGCACAGCCCTGCAGCAAGGCCTTCCATGGTCCAGGAGTGTGCACAGGGAAGCATGGGTCACTCTTTCTTCAAGGGCGCGCAGGATCACTAAAGAAAGCGCTTATCTGACGACCCGAGAACATGTCGTCGCAGCTTGCGAGCCAACTGCGGCAGACTGTGTAATGCATTTAAGTAATAAATAAAATATCAGCACTTTAATCAGAAAAGTGTTCAAGGTAACCTCTGTTAGCTGAGCAGTGGGGAACGTTTGGCTTAAACGACACGCGCGTGTCAAGTAAATATTACACGGAAGTGATTTTCTAGGTCTCCATCTCCGAAGTCAAATACATAAAATGTCTTATTAGGTGCCGACTTCAAATGTTCTGCATGCTTTGTGGCGTTGGGGGAACACTCTGAAAGCTCAATGTTACGCTGTATTTACATATTCACTTAAATGTACGAGGCACTGAGTTTACCCTGATTGAGGTTTAGTTTTTCAGTCGGTGTAGGTGCACAGCACGCCAGCAGATGGCAGCAAAGGCCCATTTCCTCTTGGCGCTTTCGTAAAACGAATATTCTTGACATATGGGCCCGCAATGGGAAGGAAGTATGTTATTTGCTGCCTTATCCTTTTCATCTGTCTAATGTTTTTAAAATCACAAACAGTAGTACAGATTGTGTACTTATGTTTGCTGGAAATCGAAACATGTGGTCTCGTGAAACTCTCGTTGTTAATATAATTTATGCGTACAGTACATGTTGGCACACTATTTTCCGTGTATCCAGTGCGTTAGATTATTTCCATCTGTGCGAGTTTACAGTTCAATCCCATCGACGTGCAGACAGGAAAGTGATGGAATGTGCCGTCGAGATGCAGAACCGAAGCCGTATTTGGGATAATGTTGAAATTGCGGCACACGGGTTTACAAGTACAGTATAATAAACATGCGGCCGACAAGTGATTGTAGATTTTTAAAGTACATTAGCAGGAGCGCGATGATTGAAGTGGACATGTTTGAAAACAAATAATGACCGGTGGATTCATTAATTATCTGCGTTTGACGGCGAAAGGGGAAGTAATCTACGTTATAAATCTCCTGTCGTTGCGTAATAGGCTCTCTCGCTTTTCTTCTCGCACGAGCTCCCAGCGAAAACGCGTCGTTTTTCAGAAGCTCGGTGTGGCGCGCGCTCCGCTGAAAGTGACCGAGAAAGACACACTCAAAATAAATTGGCAGATGTTTTCTGTTTTGTTTTCATTCTGGCGAATGCGATCTGAAACTGATAGCCTGCTTGCATCACCGTTTGGAAAGGCAGAGTATGTTTATAGAGTTTTAAAATATATATTTTGTTAACTGTTAGCGCTTACTGCTGTGGCCTTGTGCTC
The DNA here is from genome assembly GCA_029706075.1 of Aldrovandia affinis. Classification (NCBI taxonomy): domain Eukaryota; kingdom Metazoa; phylum Chordata; class Actinopteri; order Notacanthiformes; family Halosauridae; genus Aldrovandia; species Aldrovandia affinis. Next base: position 547,687 of record JAINUG010000091.1, on the reverse strand, counting down.
TTAAATGCAAATCCTCAGATGCCAGGTGGACTGTGCTCTGACCAGCCAGAGAATGTCGCCCTCCTAGTGTTCGGAGACAAGAGGCCAAAGAGGGAGAGATGGAAACGGATCATTTTCAATTTCCTCTTCCTGCAGCTTGCCAGGCTGAACGATGGCAAGCTACGAATGTAACGAGAAGGTGGCGTCCATTTTGTCCACCGTCCCATCAGATCAGTTCACATTTTGACTCAGTTCAGACACAGATGAGAAAGGAGTTCACTTAAGCAAGGGGAAGGGGAAGGGGAGGGAGGGAGAAAAGCCTTTTATCAAGCAAACATTTACAAAATAATTTGTGGAATGCATTTTGCTTTGCTTCGGTTGTTCGTGAAATAGTAAAATAAGGGTATTTGAATGAGTATTGGATCTGTGTGGCTCGGTTGGTAGAGCACGGCGTTGGCAACGCTTAGGTTGTGGGTTCGATTCCCACTGGGACCACATACACTGAAAAATGTATGCATTCACTACTGTAAGTCGCTTTGGATAAAAGCGTCTGCCAAATGGCATATATTATTATTAGCACATGCATTTTTCCAGAGGCATAAACCGCTCCCCCTCGTACCCTGCTGTTCCACTTCACACCAGTAGGTGGGGCCGTGAGGTGGGATGCGCTGAAAACGCTGGAGTTTAATATGTTTTCATGTACATGCATCATACGCGACAGTGATCGATCGCCTGTCCTCTCCTGTTAAAACAGACGCTCTGCACGGCCCTGCCAGAGTGCGCCGAGCAGCGATAACACGGCGGGAACGAGAATATTAAAGGTGGAGATCACGTCTTCAGATGCTAATTACCTACCCAAACTGTACGGAAATACACACCTCTGCATTTACACACAAGGTAGGATCATAATTAGTGTAGTTACGAGGGCCGTTGAGTGGTAGGCAGCGGTCTCGTCGGTTTTCACTGCGAGAGCTGGAGGACCGGGCTATAATGATGAATGTTTGTGAGTGGGGTCTCGAAATTGGAAATGTGGTAATTACCCCTCAGTCGAGAGGAGAGGAGGAGAGGAGGAGGGAGGGGGGGGAGGGGGGAGGTTACGATCTCTCAACACTTTCCTTGTTTGCCATTATATTTCCCCCCCTGATAATGATTTGGGGATCGTAGCCGAGTCCTGTGAGGTGTTAGCGAGGAGCTGAGCAGCCGCCAGACGTCCCACACTCTCCCCTCCCTGCACAGAGCCTGTCACCTGGAAAACCTGCCCATTAATTAGTGCGAAAGAGCCTCGAATAACCCCTCCCTTCTCCGCCTTCCTCCCGCAGACGCCTCTCGTCAGTTTTCTATACGATTGAAACGCAGAGGGGCTTAGTGGTCAGGTCACCGATCCGTTAAAGATGTGATGCCGTGCTACCATTCAAAATCGCTGCTGTTCTAATTTTGCCTTCGGGTTTTTGTTTTCCTGGAAATGAGAGAACGGGTGGAGGTGACATGATCCGATATATACGGGTTTAATATCACGCAGAGTGTGGTTTTAATGACCGCACGAATACCGTGACACGCATTAGCGTTCACGTGTGCCATGCCCGACCCCCACTCTGCACAACACTGATCAGCTGTTGCCTGTATATCCGATCGGTTCTACATCAGTCAAAGGCTGTGCTGCTGTTCTCTGTGACTCAACGCACAATGGAACACTCCACGGGAGACTTGTGCTTGATGTCGTTTGTGATGTCACCCCCCTTTCACTTATGACACGTACACACAATGGCACGGAACAAGAACATCGCTGTAGGTCTATTCTTATCATCCCGAGGATCTAGAAACACCTCAGTGTGATTCTTCGTCCATGTCAGCCACCCCCAAAATGAAGTCTCTGCTTTCCATCCACTCTTAATGACATCAATTAAACCAAAAGATCAGAACTGCATGTTCCTTCTGTTTGAGCAGGATCACATTTTGTACTCTTGTGAACTCTGCAAACCCTTTGCTTTGACTCCGCCACCCTCATTTGTGTTTGCGGCCCACACGTCTAACTTTTTGGGTACGCGTGGAAAAGATGGAGGAAAGCTAATCAGCGGTTCTCCAGACCGCAGTTCACACCTGACTGAGGAAAGCGCCTTCAAAGTCGACAAAAACATTTTCCCGATGTAAAGAAAATGAGTCCTCTGCACTTTGTTTTATTCCTGTGTCCCGTAATTTCCATTTTCTTTGTATCATGCATTACACCACCGGGGTGCCACTGTGCTTTGCATAATTAATACTAATTAGAATTCATTTAGTAAGATGAGACGCACAAATGTTTTCATTACAATCCCTCAGGCTCACAGTTTCAAATATTTATTGCTCTGGCAGTTTGGCGTTTGGCACAATTCGTATAACCTCCTTTTGCTGCAATCCACGTCAAGATTTGTGATTAGTAATAACTAGTAATGTAGCACACAGCCTTTATTTTAGCAATATCTTTGTTAAAAAAGTCATGTAAACTACCTCAGCCAGCCTTACATCGACTGTTCGACCTTTTACACATTGCTTATTGTTGTTTTGACTTTTTAATCCCACCATTCTGCTGACGGTATGCCTCAATATGCGATCTGGAAAAGCAAAGGCTCTCCTGAGACCTGAAAGTAATTTCAGCAATTTTATTATTCTACCTTCGCATTGCCATTTTTGACATTTTGACTTTCTGGATGACATTATTAGGCTTCGACGCAACCGCTTGAACGTGAAAGATTACAGCCACTAGTTCTACATTTTGAAGGAGTTAACTGAAAGAATCGATTCATCTCCCTCCCTCCCTCCCTCCCTCACTCATAGATTTATGGCGAGCGCGTTGTTCCGCAGGAGACCGTTGCCCGGTCAGGAATCTGCAGCTCCAGTCAAAAAGGCTCCCGGTTCAAATCTGCCGTCGTCAGCTTCGCCTCGTCCTCTAAATAATTAGGCTAATGCAGAAAGAGTTTATTTGATTAGAAAAGAAGAACCTGACATGTGACAGGGGGTTTAAGGGGAATTGATTTGGATAAGCGAGTGAGACACGGCGTGTTTGAGCTCTCCTCTTCCAGGGTTGAGTTCTTGAGGAAGAGCCACAGCTGGGATCTGATTGTATGGGGGGGGGGGAGGGACTGACAGACAGCACATCCTCCCTGTGCTCGTCTTTACACAAGGGGCACAGTTGGTCTCCTGAAGTAACGGCGCAGGCTAGGTTGGCTGCCAAGGCTCCCAGAACAGGTGCGCAGAGCAGGAGAGGAAATTCAATAAGGTCTCCACTGGCTGTGTCCCAACAGTCCTCTTCTCCTTTCCTCATTTCCGACCCTCATCTCCTCCTCCTCGTGGATTTCATGAAGTTTCGGAAGGAGACGACCCAGACGAGGGTTGGAGGAGGAGGAAATGAGCAGCACAGACGTGCAGGGGGAGACGTGGGACACACTGCGCAGACCTGCAACGCTGATGAGTGGTTGGGGGTTGGGGGGGGGGTCACAAAATGTAGGGAATTTTCAAAACTGAAAACCTTTCGTGGGATTGTATGGGCATTTTGGGAATTATGGGAATTTATTGGAATTGAATGAGAATTTATAATTGTAGGACGCGTTTCAAACTTTATCAAAGAAGTTTCTGTTTCAGGCACACAGAAATTTTTAATAATGAAAACAAAGCCAGAAGAAATATAGAGCTAGTGAATCCAGCCCCAGCTCTCTTACTCATTTTAATATGACCTGTAAAAACATATGATTTTATATGCTTTTCATGATTCCCAAAATTCCCAAGCCAAAGTTCCCATGGAAATCCCAGAAATTTACTGGAAATTTACCATAAACCTTCCACCCCTAATTTTAGTGCTTCTGCTTCACTAATGATGAGCAGTGCATGAACATTTATGAAGTGATGTCTATTTTGATGCATTCCAAGATTCACACGAAGACCGCTGTGCTTTAAACATTCAATTCTTATGTCTTTATCCACGTCATTCCTTCTTCCAAAGCAATGCAATGCAACAAAATAAATAAATAAAGTTGCGTGGGCCAGATTTACTAAAGGATTGTCACTGCTTTGCGAACAAAGGCAGTTGCTGCAAGGTGACTTTCCTCTAGATAAACAGTTAAATCTGTTCAGGCATATGTATACCTGGGGTGAACACGCTAAAAAAGGGTGGAGATTTTGTGAATTGGGTCGATTTAAGTATTCCGTCTGCCACTCTCCTCTTTGTGCGAGAATGTTAAGAAGCCCTGAAAGCAGGCGCTGTTTTGCCGAGCGCCGATAGATCCGAGGCATTTCACAATCCACCTTTGTGACGGAGCTCTCGGAGGTGCTGGTCCCTCTCCCAGCGATGCGAAACAAATAATCAGAAACTGTTGACGTAAAGTTCTCCGGTTCATGTCACGACAGCTTTATATTCAGGAATACCTGTACCTACAGACCGTAACGGGACTATGGAGAAACCTGGCCTTGGAAGTATTTTCCTTTCGGAATTAAAAACCAAACACCGCCGGTCTCGTTTCTCCCCGTTTGATCCCCGCTGCTCTCGGCGAGATGGTGCATTTTCAATTCTGTCTCGACGGTTGGCATTCGAATCTGTCAACACAGGCCTCAGAAGTGTGGGAGGAGGTGTCCCGGGTTTTATTTTCTTTCCCCGAGCCTGAAAGAGTCTGTGAAGGAGACCGGGGGCCTATCAGCATATCAAACAGGAGCCCACATGGGAGGGACGGTGTCTGACAGGCCGCACTGCAAGGAGGACAAAACACAAAAACACCCCGCTTTGGGCAGCGAGCAGCACTCGCCATTGAGCGCGCCGAAACATCGTGAGACATGAAGTGCATTAGTCCTGAGAGTGCTGCTTCACCAGTGACATTGATGAATGCGTGGCTTTGAGACCAGGCACTTTGTGTGTGCGTGCGAGTGTGTGTGTGTGTGTGTGTGTGCGTGCGTGTGCGTGTGTGGTGTGTGTGTTCGATGACCCCTTGCTTTGTGGGTTTTGAGAGAGCGTATGCGTCTCATTGATAATCCGCCCGTCTCCTGAGTCTTGAGTTGTATTATTATTTAATTTTTTTACATACTGATTCAGTGCAATACTGAATAAAAGTGCTGAACTGCTGTACAGTACATAAAATGACTTCACTTCAGTATAGCAAAATTTTATACAAAGCCAAGATTTCCACTTGCTCGCCTGATCACCGTTATCGTCATTACTTGTGTGTGTGTGTGTGTGTGTGTGTGTGTGTGTGTGGTGAAGTGGACCTATCCTGAGCAGGCAGATCTCATCGTTCCTACAAAATCTTTGCTCAGCAAAGATGACGCAGTGACGCTTGGGACGACTTTGCTGCACAGCGAGAGTTGTAACTCTGACTGCTGATCTGAAGCCAAGCGAAGCATGATGTAGGTGTAGAGATCTCTCACATTATAAACAAGTTGACTGTTTGTATTATAACCAGATGAATGCTATTCTCCAGAGATCATCTATCGATATTTTATGCCAAACGTAGCTGTCTCTGTCTAGCTGACTGTTACGCAAACCGCTTTTTAGTCAGACCACAGTGGTGGTAGGCTAACGTTAGCTAACGTAGCATACACTGACAGTGGTGGTAGGCACAAAGCTAGCTACATTTTAGTGTACATTTTCAGTGGCCATTCATACAATCATGAAAGTCTGCTACTCTTGTAGTGAATTAGCTACAAGGGTAGACTGATTACATCAAATATTTCTTAGTGACATTTCTTGCGACGAACTCCCTACAGGGGCTAGGTCTCATGACCTCGGTAATTCTCCACTCCTGGATATGGCCTTGTGCACAGCACTGAACACAAACCTGTGGAATGCGCAAGTCTGTCAAGAGCAGAATTCACCTTTTCGGCTGAGAAAGCTCTACAGAAGCCACCTGCCTGTGACCGGGGTTCGATTCCACCACCAGCCGCGCCAGTATCAGCTCTGGCCAGGAGTGCCACTAGGGGGCGTCAATTGGCTGTCCGCCCCGGGGAGGGGGGAAGGAAGCCGATATGAGCTCGCTGCGCATAGGAGTGGCCCTGTGCGTGCATACCGGAGTTACGGTGATGGCTTGGCCGGTTCCGGCTCGGAGGAGGCGGAGCCCAGCTGCATGTCACTGCCTGTATCAGGACTACGGCAGCGAACTCGTAAGATATATGAGGGAGGGGGATAATTGACGTGAGGGTATGAGGGTATAATTGGATACAAAAAATGGGGAGTAAAACGGCAGAAAGAGAAAGTAAGTGCGCTTGGAGCGGGGTCTGTTTCAGACCTGGCTGCTCCGCACTCCCGTTAGCAGCACTGATCGTGAAGGCAGACGAATCGTCTCCGCTATGAAAAAACTAACATAAAAAAACGCCCGTCTGACTGTATTGTATACTGACTATCGGCAGTTTAAGTTTAGCTGCCTCTCGTTTCCAGCCGTACTCCTTAATAAGAGTCCCCCCGCCTTTGTTTGTCCACAGAGTGCACGCTTTTAAAGGGAAATCAATGGTCAAATGACTTATTTGTAAACGCTATTGCCGTTTTGCTAGAAATTCCCAAATTGAAGACTGGTTCCGTTTGTTGGCGGATGTCGATACTGTATGAAGCGGTGGTTTGTTCAGCTCGGCGCCCCAAATCAATTTGACCCTTGTTGCTCCTGGCCGATAATTAATTGCACATTTCCTTTAATTGCACTTCGCAGGCACGGTGACAATGCTCCCGGCCTGAGGTTTGCCCTGTGCCAGAGCCGGCTGTCCGAGCAGGGTTTAAATCCTGCAGGAATTCGCTGCCCTCTGCAATTGAAGGTACTGATTGGGCTCTTTGTTTATTGGTCAGATATATTACCCCTCATGATGGGGGGTTTGGAGGCAGACGTGGACAGAAGAGATTAGCTTTCACTGTCCTGCGTGATTTGCGATGGCAAGGGGATTACTCCGACAATCCCTTCGGCGGGCATTACTCACAGGCATTGCTCAAGCTCTGTCATTAAGCCTGTTTAGTTTATTTTAAGTCATCGATTAAACCGTTCATTAACCTATTGGATCAAAACACAGATTCTGATTCCCCTCTGGTGACGCCCGTGCGGGATTGTGACAATCTGCAGCGTGTGTGTGTGGGGTTGGTGTGTGTGTGTGTGGGGGGTTCAGTGACTAGGCAAATGTGCCTTTCTTTCTTTGGTCTCCTTTGAAATCCCGAGCAGCTGACCTGTAGGGTGGTTCAGAGCAGCCAGAACCTCTGCGGACCTTTTTGTGTTTAGTTTAGTTGTCTGAATGGAGGGAGCGGAAGGTGACCTTTGTATTGTGCTGCGTGATCGAGCCGCAGGGCCTGAGCTGAATGGCCGCGGGTCACGGGGGACATCTCGCCCCTCGCTGGAGCTCAGGATCGGCCGAGCTGTGTGTGGTGGCCCAGGGGGCGAGCACTGAGCTTTGCTTGTGTTTCCATGGTGAATGAGTGAACGAATGAATGAATGAACATTGGATTTATGTAGCGCTTTTTTTCCAAGGAACCCAAAGCGCTTTACAATGATAGGGGCAACTCACCTCATCCACCACCCACCTGGGTGAATGTGACGGCAGCCATAGTGCGCCAGTACAAGCTCACTACACATCAGATACACAGTGGAGAGGCCAGGAGGGAGGGAATGAATCAATTCCATGTATGTGTGTGTATATATATATATTGTCTTGGTTGTGAATTTGGCCAGGACACCGAGTTAACACCCTATTCTTTTTCGAAAAGCGCCATGGGATCTTTTACGAGCACAGAGAGTCAGGACCTCGGTTTTTCCCGCCCCATCCGAACGACGGACGGAATAACGGCCCCTCTTTTTGTTTTACTGTGCGGTATATGTGTGTGTCTCTTTTTGTGCGATGCTGCATTAGCTGAAAAGCCCCTCCCTCCCCCCCCCCCCCTCCTCTGTCTGTATGTCACTCGCTGAGTCAGCAGAGCTGTCGAACCTGGACGGAGGCCCACCAGCTGCAGGGCACCTCCTGTCCGTCGGGGGCACGCTCAGGTCACGCTTTGTGCCGGTCGCCTCCATTTCTGAACGCACTGCTCCTGAAGCTCTTTACACTTACTTTGAAACGTACCAATTAAGTTTCCCCTGTTGTGTTTTTCTATTATTATTATTATTATTTTGTTTGTGTGTCTTACAACCAGCCACAGCCGGAAGGAGTTGCTGAATTACCTTTTATTAAAATATCTGAGCATCAGTACTAGGAGGCTAATATATTACACTTATGTGGTTCTGTGTGGCTCAGTAGGTAGAGTGTGGTTCTGTGTGGCTCAGTAGGTAGAGCGTGGTTCTGTGTGTCTCAGTAGGTAGAGTGTGGTTCTGTGTGCCTCAGTAGGTAGAGCGTGGATCTGTGTGTCTCAGTAGGTAGCGCATGGTTCTGTGTGGCTCAGTAGGTAGAGCGTGGTTCTGTGTGGCTCAGTAGGTAGAGCGTGGTTCTGTGTGGCTCAGTAGGTAGAGCGTGGTTCTGTGTGGCTCAGTAGGTAGAGCGTGGTTCTGTGTGCCTCAGTAGGTAGAGCGTGGTTCTGTGTGCCTCAGTAGGTAGAGCGTGGTTCTGACAATGTGTTCAATTCCCACTGGGACCACATACACTGAAAAATGTATGCATACTACCGTAAGTGGCTTTGGATACAAGCGTCTGCTAAATGGCATATATATATATATATATATATATATATATATATATATATATATATATATATATATATAATGAGATCATTTTCTCCTCAGGAAAAGGGTTAGGTTAACAGTTGCAACATAACCATGGCGACAGCAGTTAGGGTGAGGCGGTTGGACTTTTGAAAAGGGGTTAAACGGTAACCGATCGAGAGATTAAGCTGCAAAACTTTAAACCCGGGGAACAGTTCAGAATGTTTCATGTTCAAGGGCTATAAAGTTCCACCTAAAACCAGAGGCGGAGCCCCTTAAATGGGCTGCCGTTGTGCCTTTCCCCCCCTCAGCCTTGCACCCTCTTCCCTCCCTGCGGCTAACGCTAATCCGGCGTCCCGCAGCGAGCTCAGATAGCGCTAACGTGAGACGATCTCGAGCGTGGCTCTCATTTCACGTGTTCTCGGGAGAAGAGTTCTCCCCTCCTCCCCCTCCTCTTCCTCCTCCTCCTCCTCCTCCTCCTCCTCGCGCAGCCCGAGCTTCCTCACTTCCCCACTTCTGCGGTTAGCGCCTCACTCTGTTCTGTGCCAGTTGGCAGCAACACGCGAGCGCGGAGGCAGCTTTCCTGCCAGACTGCTCCCACTTGTTTCAAAAAGTGCCAACGCGACTAACCAGTGCAGCATTTAATCCATAATTAGTCACTGATTTGAATATCCGTTTAGACGGTTGTGTGGGGGAGGGGGAGGGTGTCCCCTCAGTGCTGTAGTCACAGTGTGAGGACATTCAGAGCTCTTCTGATTATCCTGCTGTCCTCCATACTGCTACTACCACTGCTACTGCTGCTGCTACTAATAATTATGACTTTATTTGAGGTGTTGACTTTGTTATGACATTCAAACATGGCGCTCAAAGCACTTTCCAGATAAAACAAAGGGGTAAAACAAAAGGATTTTAAAAGCAGATTAGACACAAATCAGATAAGATTACAGGGGGGAAAAAAGAAGCAGGGCACACTAACGGCTTGGTCCAGTTTTTTATCAAATGAGTTTTTGAAACCTTTGCCTTGTTACGGAGCTGTCTCAAACTGCCTTTGTGTGTGTTTTTGTCTCTCCAGTACATTAACGAGTGAAGCCATTTGTAACGCCATTAAGCCACGGTGCTGCACAAACACACAATGTCTTTTGTGCGTGGGCACAATGGACGTTTTTGTTACAGGGGAATACTGACACGCATTGTTTCCGCGTTACTTGGAGAGGCCAGGACTACGTGGCAGAGAAAGTTGCTTTTGTGGCTGTGCTTTTTTTCTCAGATGTGAATGGAAGAGGAAATTGATATGTGCAGACTTGGCTTCAGGTAGAAATCGAGCGTTTCGTTACGTAAGAAAAGTTGAGCTGTCCTTGGGACTAAATGAGATACTGCCATAAGCTGTGGGTGGCAGTGTGCCGTGCCTGTATCAGGCGGAATCTTCGTTGTGTGTGTGTGTGTGTGAGTGTGAGTGTGAGTGTGAGTGAGTGTGTGTGTGTGTGTTCTGCAGTTGCACCAAGGGCTTCTGTGTTTGTGTGAGCGCCGGAGCTCCCAAACATTCTCATCTTAAGACCCCCTAAAATGACAGCCCTATTCCATGTTTTGACGCCTTTATCCAGTTCCCAACGCAGTGGCCGTTTAACAGGTTTAAGTGCGCGGAAGCGTGGAGTCTGAAGGGTATGGTACAGTTTTAGTTTTGTGTTTATGAAAGAGTTTGACTCAGGAGAGCGAGTGGAGTAGGGAGGGAAGTCTGCGTGACCCTCTGCCCCCCCCGCCAACAATCAAAGCTGAATTTATGACTTGCCAAACAACTCAGAGCCTTCGTTCACCCGTTTCGGCAAATCAGCCGACAGTGACAGTGACATCGATGACGCAGGCCTCAGTGCTGCTCGATGAGGAGTGGCTACAGGGAGGTGGGGATCAGCGTGAGGAAACGGAAACGGTAACCCCTGCTCTCCTGGGGAGACAGGCCTGCCACCGCCGCCCCAGGCCCCCCCCCCCAGGCCTCCACACGCATCGCTCTCCGCCGCACAGGGAGGGAAACCCAGACGGGTTAATGAGCCACGCGATCCCCTCTCTCTCTCTCTCTCCACGCTGTGTAACCGCTCAGGGTAAACCGTGGGAGGAGGGGCCGGGGCCCTGTCTCCTAAAAAACTGGAGGGTAAAAACACACACCCCCCCCACAAGATGAGTGCATCAGATTCCCCTCTCTCTTTTTTTAGCACTGACGTTTTATGGACATGCGTATGTTCAAGTCCTATCCCCCCCTCCCCTCCTCCTCTAAAACCGCTCTTTGTCTGAACGCTGTTCCCTTCTCCTGATCCGTGCTGCTAGCCTGCGCTTTACCCCTCATGGCTGAGTAGCAGTACCCTGGTCGGCATGGCGATACCCCCCTGCTGGTTTTTCCGGCTCACTGGGCCTCAGTCCTGCCCCCCTCCTCCTCCCCTGGATCAGGCAGCCCCCCCTCGCCATGCGTTCCACTCCTAAACCTCATCGCTCTGTTTACCTCAGCCCGACCCCGACCCGGTGAACCAGCTGAGCAGCCCAGTGTGCCGTCCTCTCTTCTTCTTCTTTTATTATTATTTTTTTCAATTCATTTTCCTCCTTCTTTTTAGTTTTAGCAGTTTTTGTCAGTAGCACTGTGCAACCTGGCCTCGTGAGACAAACCGCTCCAAATGAGGTGACCACCATTTTACGAATGTAGTAATGGCCAACAAAAGGCCCTATCCGTAGGGTCAGGAGGTTCTTCACTCTGAATGTGATGCTCTGGTTCACGGCGTCTGGTGCTGGAGTAATCTTCTGACTGTGTGATGCCAGCCCTCCAATAAGAACCATCCATTACCCTAACCCAGTGGTCTCAAACTCAGTGCCACGGAGGGCCGTGTGTATGCTGGTTTTTACTGCAGCCTCCGCTTTTGATTAGATAATTAGTTCCATTATTTGCTAAATTATCATGTTGGCTTGCACATAATGTATATAAAGTTAAATTAAATATTTTTGTTATCTAAATAATAATCGTTGAGTATATTCTGTGCTTTAACTTCAAGAATGCACAGAGGTGCATGCATATGGCTGAATGAGTAGTTGAGCCAATTAAGGCAGCAGTAATTGGTTGGAATGAAAACCTGCATACACACGGCCCTTTGTGGCTCTGAGTTTGAGACCACTGCCCTAACCCATACTTATCTATTCATTTCATAATTCATATTCATCATTCGTGGTTCTGTGTGGCTCAGCAGGTAGAGCGTGGCTTTGGCAACGCTTAGGTTGTGGGTTCAATTCCCACTGGGACCACATACACTGAAAAACGTATGCATTCATTTGGATAAAAGTGTCTGCTAAATGGCATGTATTATTATATATTATATTAATTCCATATTCACAGGGGCGGGTCCAGACCACTTTAACAGCGGTGGCTGTTAAAGAGTAGCACAGAACCACACAAGGGGGGGACAATCAAAATGTAATACATTTGAAAAGATGTGATTGACAACCTGATAACCTATCAATAGCCAGATGAAGTAGGGTGGCACCCAGGGTGGCCAACCAAATATCTGCAAGTGCCCCCCCCCTTGGACACGCCCATGCATATTCAGAGGAACTGCAGTGAGCTTTGTGCTGCGTTTTTAAAAAGGGAAATCTATCTTTTTGGTTCTTACACTGCAGTTAATATCAGCAAGCTTTTAAATGATCACGCTGAGGTCGGTAAAGAGAATAAAATGGCGATGACAGCTTGATTTAATTAAGGACACTCAGGACAAAACACTGCAGTTTCACCGAATAGGCCCGCCTGAGATTATTAACCTGAGGAAATACATCCGTATTCGAAAATACCGATGAAAAATACACCGGTGTCAACAAGTAATTTATTTCTCCCACCTTTCTGAAATTAAAATTGTGAAGTTACTGTGACAAATCACGATGCGAAATGCTTCATATTTAATTTTCGAATGGGGGGAATGCATCTGAAAGCACTTTTCATAATAGGTGGATTTATTTACTATGACACTGTGAAAATACCCCAAACTCTGCTTTCCAGCCACTCAAGGCCTGTTTTTCTAGACCTACTCACTTAATTTAGTGCTTGAAATATTTTAGAAAATGCATTCCTTTTTTCTCCTGGTTTGTTTTTTGTCTCGTAAACCGACACATTCAGACTAAATGTATAAATATATTATATATACATATAAAGGTGTCATTAAATCCCAGTTTAATGAGGTTCAGCTCAAGCTGTATTGAAATACAGAAACATACTTTTGTTGTGCGTTGTCACATATGGGATTTAGTAAGTTGATTGTTACCGATGCTGGATCGCACATCCTGCACGTTTTTGAAAGGCATTGGCCATTTGAAGGCAGAAAGTTTCCAGTGTATTGGAAGCCCAGATGTTTAGATAATTGTGTTCTCCCTGTTCTCTCTCCCTCTGTCTCACGTTTGGAGTGACAGCTGAAGATGAGCAGTGCGGTGCTGGTCGGTATCGGCCGTGTTTGTGCTCGTTACTCTCTCCATTATTTACAGCGATCACGCCGGAACGCTTCTTTGAGAACAGCGTCGCACTGTACAGCAGAATGAACACTAATTATGACAGCGGCGTCTCGTCTCCGTGTACGATGTCTCGCGGGCGGGGCGAACACAATGGCTCTAATTCCGCCTCGCCCGATGACGCTTCTCTTAGAGGAGCTGCGGAGCTCCACACAAAGACCCCCTGAGTCTGGCCTGTCACCCCTGTGGATCCGCGATGAAGGGGCCCTCCTTGCGCTGGCGTTAAACCTGCTCCGTCTGCACAGCCTCACCTATAGTACACACAGACGCACACACACACACACACACACACACTACATACGCACTACATACGCACACACACACACACCCACACTACATACGCACACACACACACACACACACACACACACACACACACACACACACACACACACACACATATAGTACACATGCACATACACTCACACACACACACCTATAGTACACACACACACACACTCATACACAGACGCACACGCACTACACACACACACACACACATATGCACATACACTCACACACACACACACACACATGCACATACACTCTCACACAGACGCATGCACACACACACACACGCACACACTCACACTCACACACACACAAAAGCTTACCCACACACACACCCACAAACAAACTCACACACACACACTCATTAGCACGCACACACATTAGCACGCATGCATACAGATGCACACGTGTGTGTGTGTACCACAGATTGCACAAACACACTACATCCCCCACCTCCCCCACTCCTACACACACCTCACACACACAGTCAGGTTTTCCTCCCGCTCAAATCCAGAGGGGACGGCCAAACGTGTCCCCGAGTCGCCGCGACCAAACGAGAGCATTTTCCACACTTTTAATTAGACAAACCCTCGACGAGGGCCGGCTGCTCCCCATCTGACACCTCCAGACCGTCTCCGCTCCCCCTTCATGACGAAAGACTCAGCCTCCTTGTGTCACCTCTGTTGTGAGGCGATGTTGTGGGCCGGCACAGCCATCGGCTCGTACCCTCGCCACCACGCAGATCCGAGCCGGAGCCGATGTTGATCAGCACAAAAGGACGGAATGGGATGGAATGGGGAAACGGCCATTGAGCTGAATGTGCTCTCGGCCTGCGCTCATTCCACATCGATCTGTGTGGAGGGCCCTGCGCACTCGTGTCTGTTTGCCGCGACCTGAACTTCATTTGTTTGGCAGACACCGGCGTAGGGAAATGGGCTGGAGGATTTGATTTTGTCTGAGCGAGTGGAATGATTGCGACCATTGATTTACAGCGCGCACGGGCCTGCGGTGGGAACAGGGAGAGTTCTTTTTATCGATGTTTTTATGCTTCTTTTTTCTTTTTACAGAGAGGGGTGCCGCTTGCTGAAGGGTGTTTTTTGGAGGAGAGCTTAGAGGCTTGGCGAGGACGAGGTCACCATCCCACCTCGTAAGAGACTCACCCCCTGAACGCCCTTTATCAGTTTCCTGAGATGGAAAGAAAGGTGCAGCTGGCTGGCACAATAACAAGGTGTGTGTGTGTGTGTGTGCGTGTCCCGGTGTGTGTGTCCCTGTGTTCACACCGTGTCTGGGACTTCCCCTAGCCTCCCCCCCCCCCCACGGGCCCCGCCCTGCCAGCCTCTCCCAGGTGCGTGCGCTTGTGGGCGCTGTCTGTCCCAGCTCTCTGCACACCTGCTGGGCGTGTCGGCTCTTGCCCCTTCGCACGCCAGTGGACAGCAGCCCCTCTGGGCGAGAGCTGCGTGAGGAGAAGGCCCCGAATCCTAAAAAAGAGAGCAGCAGGGAGTGTCTTTGAGAAAGACAGAAAAGAAAGATAAAACCAACATGTTTAAGGGCTTTGTTTTCCAGTGGAGTGCCGTGTTTGTTGTGTTCTGCATTCACTGTCCAGGCCAGCGACAATACCAGTGACAGCGCTGTAATGGTGGAAAAGAGAAATGCTCTGATGTTTTGATATTTGCACACTGAGGACTGAGTTTTTGTTGTTGTTGTGTGTTTCTAATGTGAGAGTTAACACGCATAGTGACAGGCTTCAGGGCAGAACTGAGGTAGGCAGTTAGGCCTGGCTTACAGAACCTACATGTTCAAATGAGATCAGAAAATGAAGAAAAAATAAATAAACTCAGCCATTTTTGTGTTGACTGTCAGTGTCATCCCAAGAGGCATATTTAACCATGCCAGTAGCCATGCACACATGCTAGCTTCCCTTCAGCTGTAAATGTTATCTGATAAGTGATCTGATCCTCTTTCTGGTCTGACATCCATGCAGCAGAACATAATCGTGTGTGTACGATTAACCAAAAAAATCACCTCATGGATGTAGTTTATCCAAGCGAACACACAGAGCCTTTTGGGCTGAAGAAACACACTAATCTGCCAGATGTCAAATCTTATGACAAGTCTTACAGGACGTGCCCGAGAGGCAGCACTGTGTGTTTGTTTTTCATGTGCACAGGTGTGTGTGTGTGTGCGCGCGCACACCTAATTCGTAAGTGCTCTCAAAAGCATCATGAAATTACAGTGAATTATGTTTTTGGGAGATGGAAAGCCTTGGTACCAAAAAAGAAAAAATGACCATGCCACAAGAGTGCCTGATGGGAGAAGAGGTGCGAAGCCGTGCTCTTTGTGATAATCGCCTCCTGTAAGAGGCCTTTAAAGAACCCTGTTTTTGTCAATGAACATCTCTCTTTTCCTGTACAGGACAGGACCTCTGAAAGTATCTCATAAATAGCACAAAATAACCTTCATTATCACATTACTCGACTTAAAAGCCCTTTGTGGTCTGTGTGGTTTTGAGTAATATATCTTTTCACACAATCTGTCGCTGTTTAGAATGAAAGAGTATAGAGGTGCTTCATCAGTGTGGAGTTTAAGTGGAGTTTGGACCCTTTCACTGATTTGTATCAGCAGCAGAACTCTTCTGAGGGGTGTGCCATGTCTCTTCAGCCGCCTGTTTCATAGTTAACGCGACAAACTAATTCAACGTTTTACATTTCCAATTATTTTCCAAAGTCTGATTTGTGAAGCCCAGTTCCCTCAGACTTACCGGCCAGCGTTTTCCCCTTCCCTTTTGGAAATCAACTTGAGCTGTGAACAGTGCCGTGACTCGTTTGTGGCCCCTGTTTGAAAGTAAGCGGCGTGTCCCACGCATTTGTTTAAAAACGGAAGAAGGCAGCGGAGCTCTGGGTCCAATCGAGTCAATGAAGGGAGAGAGAGAAACGCTTTGGCCTGTTTGCTCTGCCCTCCCTCTCTCCCCTCTCCTTCCCTCTCTCCCCTCTCTCTCTCCCTCCCTCCCTCCCTCCCTCCCTCCCTCCTGTTATTTATCCGTCTGAGGGGAAGGGGTGGGTGGGGGGGTGAGATGATGCATGAGAATCAGAGGCCCTCTCGCTCCCGGGCCCCCCACTCGCGGTCCAAGCGCAGAGCGTCCGGAATGTTCCGCCGTCAAACGAGGGCTTTTCAAGAAAGAAAAAGAGAAGAAAACTCCTCCTCCTACTCCAGTCACTATGAGGTGCGATTTTTCAAACCGTCTCGGCAAAAGTAAATGAAGAGCCTCTTGTGGTCCGACAGGAGTCGGCCGAATGGAGTCCGACGCACAAAAGCGCCTTCATAAAACAGGGGGGTGGTGCCATGGGGTTCACATGGGGGAGACAAAGCGCTGGCTCTGCCCACAGAGGCCTCTTCAGCCCTGATGAACACCTTTAATACACTGGAGACAGACCCCGCTTTTCTGCTCGGCCTGTTTGTTGTTGTTGTTCACCAGACGAGATGTTTGTGTTTGCGCAACGTCTGAAGCCTTCTTTGTTCCACACACACACACACACACACAAGAAAACAACAGTTTCATTATTTTAAAGAAACCTTGAAGAGACTTTAATATCGCTCTTTGGCCCGCTGCGTGCAGCGCAGTCCTTTGTCACGTTGAGTCAATACCGCCGTGTCTGCTGAGACGCGCTGCAAAACGCCGCGCTGTTGTTGTACCGTTTCAATATTGACCGCGTTACGATGAGATTTAGGCGCGAGGGGAAGGCCGGCCTCTGGGTTTACCTGACCTTGCTTTAATGATTCTCGGCACGTAGAATTCTGTTAACGGTTACCCAGCTTCCCCCCCCCCAAAAAAACGTTCTCGCATTGATCCGGGCGCTGTCGTCCTGCGCTATCGAACCCGATTGGAACACGACCCGAAGATTGATGGCGTCCCCGTAAGCGCAACGTTTTAACGCGGAGCGGCGAGAGAGCCGTCGCCCGGGGCGCGGTTAACCCATTAACCAGCGCTCCGTCTCTCACGGTAACGGCAACGCGATGAATCACGCCTGATAGGCGGCGCTCTGATAAAAAGGCCATTCTTCAGCGTTTCGGTGTAATTACTGTACGCTCCGAGACTCGCGACTCTGCTCGAGAGGGTGCGTTTTTTCTTTTTTTTTTTTTTTCTTTTGTGCCCCTCGGTCTCGCTTCAAACGCTCGATGGTATCGCCGGGCGAGGCGCAGCAGCTGCGAGGAGCGGGGGCCCGCCAGATGTTCCTGCGTGCCACAGCGTGGAAAACTCTCCCCGCTGGTATCTGCTCTGTCTCCACTGGGCTGGAACTTCAAAACTAACCGGGCCTAAAAATAAACCCTCCTTTGAGCGGCGCGTCGATGTCAGCCGCACTTCGGAGAGCGTTAAACGAGTAATATTGACCGGGGAGGATTACGCGCTGCTCCGCCGCATCAAAGCCGTTCACAACGATTTTCTTATTTTTTTGTTGCAATAATAGCTGTTTGATGCTCAAAATCCAAAGCGAGGGGTTTTATTAAGCTCTGTACTTAACTCATTACGCCCGGCGAGCGAGCGAGCGCTGCTACACGCCGCTTAAACGCCGAAACGACTCTCTCTTCTCTTGCGGCGCAGTGAATCTGCGAGACCCCTCTTGGTATCCTGCCTTCTGAAAGACGGCAAACCTTTTAAACTGACGTTTTTTTATGTTCTTTTATTTCCCGGGGGACGGGAACACACTCTGGGGTGAACAGAACAGAGAGGGAGCGCGTTTCATATGGAGGAGAAAGAGCTTAAGGCGTCTCTGTAGTACAAATATCTGAATCACTTTGTGAATGAGCGATTTTCTGCGTGGTTCTGGATGATTAAAAACACTCGCGAGCTTGTCGGGCGCAGCAGGCGCCTGAGAGCGAGGATAAGGACGATTCTGTAGGCCGTTAATCCAGCGAGAAGAACAGGCTGCTCTGCGTCACCGCCGCCCAGCTACGGGCGAGTGTTCGCCTGTCGACGCAGGCCTGGGCAGGGAGCGGGAGCTCGGAGGTTGGGCGAGATCAGGGTCGGATCGACCGGGAGTCAGCGCCAGCGTTCACAACTGTGTAACGTTTAATAACAAGTGGAGAGATCAGAGGGCTTTATGTGGTTGACTGTCTTTTTTAAATGGTCACAGTCAAGCATTGGTACAACTGAGCCAAATGCTGTCTCTTCACATCCATTGAATGTACCTGACGAGTTGGGAATGAGAGCATGTTGCAACGCACCAAACTGAACTGGGCGAACGTCTCCCCTGTTGAAGCTTCCGTCCTGGATCAGATCAGATCAGCTGAGACGCATTTCAAACGTCTCTCATGAAGGCTGTGGGGCAGCAGTGTGTTCAGGAACGGGTTCAAGGACGTTCTCACCGGCGGGTTGCAGGTTTGAGTCTGGCATTACGCACTGTGTTTACAGCATACCGCTGCATAATGAGTAATAAGTGGTAAGTGGTTAGGGAACTGGGCTTGTAACTCAGAGGTTGCAGGTTCAGTCCCCAGTGCACTGTCATTGTACCCTAGAGCAAAGGGTACAATATTAATATGACTGAGTGAATTCATTAATATCCAGCTGTATAAATGGATTGTATGTAAAGAAATGTAAACTGTAAGTCTCTCTGGATAAGAGCGTCTGCTGAATGCGATGTACTCCATCTGAACTGCTTTAGTAGCGCGTCCACGCTCTTAAACGGATGATATGCAAAATAGGCGCGCATGCAAAATAGGCGCGCTCTGTGAGACACCCGGGATGAGGCTGACCGTTCAGATAAATTAGTAATAAGTACAGGAATAATGAATAACTACAGGATGTGTTCTAGTTTTCTGTCTGACACGTGTTGAGCCAGCAGGGCATGTATTCACTACCAGCAGACACTAGTTTCCAAAATCCAGAGATGGAATTTCACAGACTGAGCAAGCCCTACTCATGAAATGTGAAATGCCTTCTGTGCAGTTATGTTTATTTCAACTATACATGCTGTGTTAAAAAATAAAAATAAAATAAAAAATTTGACAAAAAAAAAAAAAGAAAAATCCAAAACCAGATGAGCGTAAAACTATTTACACATTTCACAGTACAAGTTTTACAACATATCTACACGTTAAAATACTCTGTAAAACATACAACTGTTTTCCGGCCGCCAATTTTGCACAGTATTAAAAATGAAAATGTCGACAATTTCCGGTTTTATTTGCACACAAAGCATTGGGACTGAAATGTAGAGGCTGGACTGGACTCATACTGCGATGTACAAGGCAGCTGCACAACACGGACCTTTGAGGATCAGACACACCCACGGCTCTCACGGTGTACAAAAGCCGGTTATTCGCAGGTAGTGACATCCAAGTCGATGATGAGTAGGCAATTAAAAAAAATACAATCATTGTTTGTAAACAAAGTGTAACTTTGGGCTCACGGACAGACAGACAGACTGGCATCTCAGCTTAAGTACAACCGAACTGTAAGATAACTGAAGTTTGGAATGGGCCTTTCAATCATTTCAAATTTTTTTTGTATACCAAATTCTCTAAATGGAAAAATATCCATGTTTGACACCATTTCTCATCTCTACCCTGCCCAGTACATAACGGCATATTCATATTTGGATATCCATTAGCCCGTTCAGACTGCACATGACAAATGGACAGAAATCATCATATAGCCAATTGACTCCAATCCTTTTTAATGTTACACTGATCCCTTTCAAGAGTATTAAACTTGACAACTGAAGCACGATGTCAGCAAGTTCACTTCCAGAACCCAACCCAGCAGGCTAGCGCTTTAGCGTAAAGGATACCACCAGCTGCATGGCACCTCAGTGTTGCAGCTCAGCACCCCAGCTAAGCAGTTTCTGTGTTTGACAAACTGTAGTGTTTTCTTACGACGGGAAGCCCGTAAAATAAGCTTTAGGATCATTTAAACGAGGCTGTCCTGTGTTTGCCCGGATCTCCTATCCTGAAATGGAATGTTTGTCACTAACTCGGCTCTGATTTCCACAAACCTGCGGTTTTGAGAGTACAATTTTCCCCTCCTCCAATTACTCGCTGAAATCTAGTGAACACGATGCGGAACGTTCAAGAAAAGTCAACAGTTTCGACATATTTACGATCATTCATTGAATAAGGCACACGATGCACAGATTCAGGTAAACTTGGCTAAAAAACATTGATGTATTTGTAGTTCTATATGTATACACATACACAATATTGTCATTACCGGCATGACGTTTATATTCGGGGATACACGGGTTACTCTCTTAAACGATTGCACAATTATAGTTTTTTATTAAATCTAGCTGTTGCTGCTGCTCATGTTTAGGAAACTGGAAAAGGAAGAGAAAAAAAAAGGCAACATTTATTTATTTATTTTCCCCCCAGAAAACTAGGATCAGTACAAATGTGGTTCTGTTTGTTTTCAGTCCTCTGGAGCACACAGAGACCAAAGCCATAGTGACAGACATGCATTTGGGCATACAGAGAGATGCTGTGTGGGGTTCTGTAGAGACCGGCCTGTGTTCTGAAACACATGGCAGCCATGCAGTCCAGAACTGTGATGACAGAAGCCTCTGGGTCCCACATCGATTCACCCAGGCCGTTCCCTAAACGACAGCACCCAGCGTTTTACTTCGGCTAAACTTGTCAGGGCGTCCCTTGAAACCACATGCTCACCCACACGCGTAGCGACCTGCCCTGCGAGCCCCCTGGCTAAGTTAGCTGGAGATCAGTGAACTGGCGCACACAAGACAACCAGAGCCAAAATGGAAGCAATGCTTTTGAGTCCAAAATCAAATCCACAAACAACATTTGTCATATTAACCAATAGCAGCAAATACGTTTAGCAATTTCCCAATGAGTTACAACTGTAGTCCAAGTAGGCCCCCCCCCCCCTCCCCCGGACATTCACTCGCACGTACAGCTAACCCATGATTAATGTCCGCACATTAATGTCCATGAAACGTCCATTAATGTCCATAGAAAAATCTAATATTAATGTACCCTTAGAAAGTAGTTGTTTTTACGACTAACAAGTTGCTCCTGTTTTCAACCGACTGACTGCACAATCGACGTTATGAGGGCGTGCTATCGCCGTGTGTGTGTGTGTGTGTGTGTGTGTGTGTGTGTGTGTGTGTGTGTGTGTGTGTATGCGCGCGCCTTACACACAGGATTAACCTTCGTCTGTGGCCAGCGCTCCGGCCCAAATGAAACGTCTCTGCTACAGTTCTCCGCAGGTCGCACGTTTCACTCAAGGTCGTGCGTTTGCGGTTCCACATACAATTACGTTTTAACGCTTTAGACTCTCTTTCGACCGGCTTGACAAAACGCCTACATTTATTCTCGTTTGGTGAACGTTCACATTTAATGGGAAGACAGTGCTCAATGGCAGTGAATAATGAAACCCATTCTTCAAGTATTCTTGCGTGTTAGATCTCGTAAAACGGCCCGGGAAACGGCAAAGCTGCAGAACATTGAACAATCGAGCTCCTCCACGCCGCTCCTCCTCCCTGGCTCTCCTCCGGAGACGCGCCCAGACGTCAGGACCAGCCCTCTGTGTCCCAGAACAACACAGAAAAAGAATACTTTCGAACGGACCCCCACGCGGTCTACGCTTTTTTGAGAAAAGAAAAAAAACGTCAAACGAAAACAAGGACGAGACGCTTCCCCCGACGTCGCTTCTTTCGGCCGCCCGTGATTTCCCTTTTCGAATGTGCAGTCAGTCGGGAGACGTCCAGCAACGTGAGGGGAAAAAACTCCGCTCAGGCCTCGAACCGTAACGCCTTTCGGCCGCCCTGGAGAGTGAAGCCAGCTGTGCAAGCGCGCGCACTCTTTAGTAACTGTACTTATTCACCACCCTGATCTGCGTAGTCTGTGGGACGAACCCGTTGGGTTTCGGGGGAACGTCCGGTTTCAAGGAGGGCGTTCTCTTGACCCCCGTTCGGGGCAGAGAGCCATGTCCGCTGTAGCTGCTCTGTCGGGACACGGAGGGCTGGTGGTGGACGCCCACGGGTATGCCGTGCGAGTCCAGCCGGGACGGGGGCCGGGGGGGCATGTACGCCCCTCTGTTCATGCTGGGCTGCCGCGACACCACCACCCCGTTGGACGAGTTCATGTTTTTGGGCAGGGCCGACATGGAGTGCCGCTGAGAGTTCCTGTGGTAGCCCCTCTGCCTCTCCAGCGTGCTCATGTGTCCCGTGGGCGTGGTCGGGGTGGTGGGCACGTCGACCCGTTTGGTGGGGCTGTTCCGCGGCAGCGAGGATGAGGGCGAGTACAGCGACGCCTCCCTGCTGGGCACTTTGGGCGGCATCTCCGTCAGACTCACCATGGGCTCCAGCATCATGTTCTGGCGGCACTTGGGCGCGTCCCCCATTATGGCCTTAGGGTTCCCGCCGTTGCTGCCATGGCTGCCGTTCCCGCCGCCCCCGCTGTCGCTCAGGTGCTTCAGCAGGTCGTTGAGCGTGTTGCGCGTGTCCACCGAGCGCCGGTGGTGCTCCTTGCGCCCGCCCCCGCGGCGGGTTGGCGACGGGCTGCTCCGCTCCGCTCTGGGGCTTCCTGTCGCAGCGCAGGACGTCGGGCGCGTTGGCGAAGGAGGCGCGGTAGTCGTGCGTGGCGTTGGGCAGCACCACGGCGCTGGGGATGAGGGCGTGCGGGGGCGGGGGCGAGTGGGGGGGCGGGCTGGAGGGGAAGTACTGGGGGCTCTTCGGGGGAGAGTCGCGGCGGGGGGCGGCGGCGGTGCCCTTGCCCTGGTTGCCCTGGTTGCCCTGGGACTTCTCCTTCTCCTTCTCCCACTGGCTCTTCACGGGCTGCAGGCTCTTCTGCTGGAGGACGGGGGTGGACTCGGGCGTGGGCAGGGCCGCCAGCTCCGGCGGCTGGCACTGGCCGCTGAGGATCATGGTCCTGGTGTCCCCGTTGGGCGCCGTGTCCTTGCCGCCGCCGCCGCTCAGCAGGTTGGTGTAGAGTTTGGGCGAGTCGTCGCTCGGCTGGTACTCCTTGACGGGGCTGTCGAAGAGGCCGTGGAGCTTGGCGAAGCTGCCGGCGGAGTCCGTGCACGACTCTGCCGACTCGGCGTCCTTGTGCACCTTGCGCGGCTTGCGCAGGAAGGCGTCGCGGTAGCAGTACACCAGCATGCCCGCGATCAGCGCCCCCAGCAGGAAGGCGGCGAACACGCAGGTGATCAGGACGTTCATGTGCACCATCTGGTTGGACTCTCCCGACTGCACCTCCCAGATGCCTGGAGGGTCAAGGGTCAAAGGGTCACAGTTCAGGTCATTTACGTTACGTCTTCATTGTTTGTTTTGGTCCAAACTACACATGCTACACTTTGCTATTTTTCTTTTCTTTTTCGCAATAATGAATGCAAAACATCTGTAGTTATTTTATAGCTGTGATTTATTTCTTATTTTATTTTTTACTAATCAGAATTTTCTGATTAATTTTCTTTACGCCATCTACTCAGCACCGAATAAGGGATTTAAGAATACAGCACATTAAATATATCTTGGCATATTGAGGAATTTATACATATGGTATTTCTTGGAGGAGCACATCATTATAGAATCTTAAGACCCATCAATATCTCAAATGATTGTTTCAAAATGCATTTAATCGTGAAAGATAATTCTCAGCAGTTTTTACGCAGACGAGGAAGACGGTGAGAATTCATTTGAAGGAGTGTTAGATAGAGAGAGAGCAGGGGGAAGAGAGTGCGCTTTCATCTGGAGCAAAACGCAGGTGAATATTGAATAATTACATCCCTCTGGGGAGTGGTGTGTGCTTTCTGAATAACATGCAATTTACCGTTTTTCCTTAGTTAGTAGGAAAAACACATTTTAATCACAATATCCAGTACACAGAAAGAAAAGTTTAACAAAATCGTGCAATCTGCACCGAGTTCCCAGAGATGGCCTAAGGGGATGTATTCAGTGAGCACGGGTTTAAAGGTTTAAGATTTTGTTAGTAACCACAGACATATTTTTAGAGGAGTTAGTCATCTTGTAGTGCAGTTCCAGTTTTGTTGAGTTGGGGGTTATTAATGGCAAGGCCTTGGAGGGGTGGGGGAGATCCTGAAAGGGGGGGGGGGTTAGACTCCTCCGTGAGAGGCAAGGTTTCAGAGAAGAGAAATCATCGAAGTCAAAATGGAGAAATAATTCAAGAAAGTGACACAAATGCATAAAGAAACCAAACGTATGAGAGAACACAAAATAAACAGATGAACAAAAACAACGAAGAAAATGTAAAAAGATAAATAAAAAGGAAATCGTTGCTGTATTTGCTGAAGGAAATCCTGAATAGGTGCTTAAAATCGTATTAATGGACCCCATACTGGGTATACTGAGTCAACACAGTTACACATTGAATTCCCCATGGGGGAATCAAATGGAGTCTCCACATATTCCAGCAAGTGCACACTCCACAAAGACGCAGAAGTGTGCGCGTGTGGATCACGGACTCTAGTCAGGACTTTAGTTCAGAAATACAGCGTTCCCAGAATAGGCCTTACCATCCGGGACACCAGGGAATGACTCAAAAGAATGGGAGGTGGCGGGGTCGTCTTGGAGGACAAATTTCCTCGAGCCAAACAGTCGAGGTGTCTGAGTGGCAATGATTTGGGGTGACTCTACGCGACCAGAAGCCGCTGTTGTGACTGACGGTGATGACAAATCCACGTCTGTGGTGACAAACAAACGGTGAACAAAACGGTGAGCACAGGACACAGCACACCGTTCACAACCAGGTTAGCGGGGCGGGGCGGGGTCGGTGAGATGCGGGTTAGTTTCAGCCAGCGGTTGACACAGCATTATTATTGTTTTTTTTAAAGACGATGCGAAACAAAATACTGATGGGATTAGTACAAAAAATATAGAGTTATCGTATTATGGTTTAAGCGAGAGTCCTATCGTAGACGCCAGAATTAATTGAATTCTGAACCTTCTCAACGCAGAACTTAAAAACGATCACATGCGCATTCTTCGTTTAGAAAATACCATTTGAGACGATATGCTGCCAAAATAACATTTTGTAGTACATTTCTATGGTTTGGACACAATACATTTTCTCCAAAGAAAATGGGGGAAGGGATTTACTGCCCACTGGAGAGATGGCTGTCCAAACAGTGATGGCATGGAGCAGACTGAGAGGCTAGCAGGAGCAGCAGGTGTTAGTGAAAGTGAGGAAGAGGAAGCGAGTCAGCAGTGAAATGGCTCATACTGAGATGGAGAGCGATGGGACAGCAGCTCTGCCACCAGGGCTGTGATGGGCATGAGGTGGAGAGGGGGGGCAGCTTGTTACAGAAGGCCAGCAGCAGAGGTGGAGCACAGAGAGTTGAAATATGCTGAACTCAAAAAGGGTAAGAAATCAATGGGGGTGTAAAAAACGTAAAAAAACTAACCAGATGTTGGGTCGCCAAATGATTTGTAATCTGGCGCGGATGTAGTAGCCAAAACTTCTAAAGGATTTAAAGGAACAAGAAGGAAAATCAGTATAAAATGGTCAAAAAATTAAAACCCAAAATAAAAAGTTTTTACTTTTTAAAAATTAAATCATAACAAAAAGGGAAACTCGTTAGTTGTGCGTTCATTGACATTCCCAGCCGTACACACTGGAAGCAGAAGGAGTCATTTTTTAATTGGCAATTGTTCTGGTCGGATAGTTCAGCCTGGTGCTTCTCCAGTGCCAGCGCTGCGTGGAATGTTTGTGTGTGATTAGTAGGATGTGTAAATGTGTCTGTGAAGATTCGCCACACAGGAAGTGAGGCTGACGGGTTACGTGTGTGACACTGAACGCTAATGATGTCGCCGAACGTGACATGGCGGCGGCGGCGACGGCCTCACCGTGACAGTCGCCCAGCTGTGCCGTGTTTCCGAACTCCACGTCCTGCTCGAACCCAGACCTGCGTGTTGGGAGAGAGGACGGCACAGAGTCAGCGTTTTCCCCTCCCCCGAGGACGTGTGCGTGCGCGCTCCGTAAAGCAGAAACGTAGGCGCCGGTAAATTTGTAAACGCAGAAGTACTTACACCACGCCTGGCTGGATGGTCTCGCACGACCCCTGTGGCGTCCACCCGCAGTACGGGTCACGTGACGCGATGCAAGACCTGTGTGTCACAACACACAACCATTTATTATTATTATACGCCATTTAGCAGACGCTTTTATCCAGTGACTTACAGTAGTGAATGCATACATTTTTCTGTGGTCCCAATGGGAATCAAACCCACAACCTAAGCGTTGTCAGCGCCATGCTCTACCTACTGAGCCACACAGAACCATGCTCTACCTACTGAGCCACACAGAACCACACTCTACCTACTGAGCCACACTGAACCACGCTCTACCTACTGAGCCACACAGAACCATGCTCTACCTACTGAGCCACACAGAACCATGCTCTACCTACTGAGCCACACAGAACCACACTCTACCTACTGAGCCACACTGAACCACGCTCTACCTACTGAGACACACAGAACCATGCTCTACCTACTGAGCCACACAGAACCACACTCTACCTACTGAGCCACACAGAGCCACACTCTACCTACTGAGCCACACAGAGCCACACTCTACCTACTGAGCCACACAGAACCACGCTCTACCTACTGAGACACACCGAACCACGCTCTACCTACTGAGCCACACAGAACCACGCTGTACCTACTGAGCCACACAGAACCACGCTCTACCTACTGAGCCACACAGAACCACGCTCTACCTACTGAGCCACACAGAACCACGCTCTACCTACTGAGACACACAGAACCACGCTCTACCTACTGAGCCACACTGAACCACGCTCTACCTACTGAGCCACACAGAACCACGCTCTACCTACTGAGACACACAGAACCACGCTCTACCTACTGAGACACACAGAACCACGCTCTACCTACTGAGCCACAGAACCACGCTCTACCTACTGAGCCACACAGAACCACGCTCTACCTACTGAGCCACACAGAACCATGCTCTACCTACTGAGCCACACAGAACCACGCTCTACCTACTGAGACACACAGAACCACACTCTACCTACTGAGCCACACAGAACAACGCTCTACCTACTGAGCCACACAGAACCACGCTCTACCTACTGAGACACACAGAACCACGCTCTACCTACTGAGACACACAGAACCACGCTCTACCTACTGAGACACACAGAACCACGCTCCACCTACTGAGACACACAGAACCACGCTCTACCTACTGAGACACACAGCGCCATGCTCTACCTACTGAGCCACACAGAACCATGCTCTACCTACTGAGCCACACAGAACCACGCTCTACCTACTGAGACACACAGAACCACGCTCTACCTACTGAGCCACACAGAACCACGCTCTACCTACTGAGCCACACAGAACCACGCTCTACCTACTGAGCCACACAGAACCACCCCCGTCAGCAGCACAAACCGCACTAGATTAAACACCAGGGCCATATGGCCCACTGTTCAAAGAGGCGGACGCGGTGCCGTTTTTTTACACATAAAAAAAAACGAGGGCATAGCGAGCCACGGAACGGGAACATGTCCCTCCATCTGGTCCCGCGGTGCCTGCCAGCGATGGCGAGGCCGGGCGCACTCACTTGTGGCAGGAGCTGTGGCGCTCGCAGCGGCTGAGAGGAAGCCTGACCACGCAGCTGGAGAAGGCGACGAACACGCCGTGGGTCTCTCGGTCCAGGTGCAGCGCCACGATGCGCCGGTCCTCCTCACTGGCGTACAGGCACCTGGGGGCGAGAGGAGAGGGGCAGGGCCGTCAGATGGGCAGGGCCCAGTGGGCGTTCGCTTCAGTTAAAACTCGTCTGTGGGATTTAATCCGCGATCGAGCGGGAGCTTGTGAGCGTGCCCTCGGGGGCGAGGCGGCCCCTGGTCGATAGCGCTGTGATGGCAGCTCTACAACTGAAGACTGGACTGTGAGAAATACCTTCTTGTAAAAAGAAAATGTTAAAAAAACATTTAATGTTTATGTGAGTAGGGACAGATACAGAAAACATAGACACGCTGCATTAGCGACACGCTGATGCCCTGTAATCAAAACATTTGTAGCTTGCGCTCATTTTAAGTGTTCGTCCCTAGCTGGGCTTTTAGGAGTAGATGGGGGCTGACATGTTCAGCGAGCGTGGCGTGGGAGGAACGTACTTTGCTCGGTTGAAGGCGTCGATCTCCTCCAGCAGCACGCTGTCGTTCAGGGAGAAGGGCGACGTCTTCGCCAGGACCTTGAGGACCACGCCCGCCTCCGAGCCGACGTAGACCACGGTGTAGTTCCGGTGTGGGCCGGCCGAGTCGTCCACGGCCAAGGCAGTGAGTCTGTACCTACAAACAAAGACATCGGCTCACTGTTACACGTCTCCCTCGATTGGATTACTGCTTTCTCCTCCATCAAACTAACAAACAAACGAGCCTCCTGGGTGGTTCGATGCTGCCCACTGCAACCGGGGTTCAGTTCCACCGGCCGCACCAGAGTCGGCTCCGGGAGTGCCACTAAGGGGGCGGCAATTGGCTGTCCGCCCCAGGGAGGGGGGAGGGAAGCCGATATGAGTCGCTGCATATAGGGGTGGCTCTGGAGTACCAGAGTTATGGTAGACGGCTTGGCGAGTGCCGTCTCGGAGGAGATGATACATCGCCTTTGTCACTGCCGGTCACGGGCTACGGCAGCGAACTCACAATACGAGGGGGGGATTGACATGAAAAAGAGAGAGTGTAACTGGCTACTAAATTGGGAGAATTTTTTTTTTTACAAAATTCCTCGTAGAAGATGGCGTCTCACCTGACGCGGGTCTTGGTGAACCAGGGCTCCTCGTTGACCGACGGCACGGCGGCGTCCATCAGAGGGTGGGACTTGATGAAGAGCAGCGTCTCATCCGGGAACTCGATGGAGGTTTTGTGTCCCTCGGCCGAACCCTTACCCGCACAGCAGCCTGGCCTGGGGAGAACACGGGGGGGGCGCGTTATTCCCACAGAACTCCCCGGGGAGCGGGGGGCGACAGGGTCGGCTGCTTATTACAGCCGCTAACCGAGAGAAGGCAGCACCTTGTAAACGTATACCTGTGTGCATACGGCGTCCGCAGGGGCCAGGTTTAAAAGAAACACACAGGGCATCCAATCATTGCTCATTAATTATTTACCCAAAAGCAAAAAAGCTGAAAATTAAATTGTGTGGCGTACCTGGGCCTCGGGAGCCTGTCCTCGGGGAAAGCGGTCCAGACGGAGTCGGCTGTCTTCTGCTCTTTGAAGCGGCCCCTGAACACCTTCTCGATATCCACCATGGAGAAGGCGCAAACCGCCGAGCCGGGGATGCTGTAACAAACCCCAAAGTCAAACACGTTTTAAAAAGATAACATCGATTAAACCACGAATAAACTGGACGGAAAGGGCTGAAATCTAGGTGGTAGTGTAGTGTAATGTTTAGGGGAACTGGGCTTGTAACAGAGGTTGCAGGTTCAATTCCCGGGTGGGGCACTGCCGTTGTACCCTTGAGCTAAAGGTACTTAACCTGAATTGCTTCAGTAAAATATCCAGCTGTATAAATGGATTGTATGTAAAGAAATGTAAACTGTAAGTCGCTCTGGATAAGAGCGTCTGCTGAATGCCTAAAGCGTAAATGTAATGGAATCCGAGCGGGCTGTTGGGCGTCCGGCGTACCTGTTGAGCTGTGTGGTGAACACGCCGACAACAGTGGGAATCCCGTTGATCTCGATGATGTCCGTGATGGACTGCAGGACGTCGAAGTAGAAGAAGGACTCCCCCGGAACGGAGCAGTTGAGGCGCGCCTTGACGAACGAGGTCCAGTGCTTCTCCAGCACGCGCTGGGACCCGCCCACGTCGTTCTTGCATATGCGCGCCACGCGGGAATACACCGCCTGTGGAAGACGTAAAGGTTAGAGAGGGAACCGCTCCAGAATCGGCCGTTTCCGTGACGGGAAAACACTTCCAGCTGATGAATAATGCACCGGGCCCTTCCTGCCCTGGGGCCCAATGTTGTTGACGTTGTTTTTAACCGGGGCGGGCTTTAAGCAGCTCATCCGAGACGTCAGCTTTACCTGAGAGGACTCGTTGTGCTACCTGAGAAGACTCTTTCGCACGCTCGCACACACAAAGCCCGTCGCTACGGTTTTTTTATAGAAAAAGTAAAAGCAAGGATGTTGGCCGGGGAGGGGGGGTTTCGGTCTTAAATGAACCATTGATAAAATGTTTAATGATTAATGATGGCACATCTCTAAGACGGCACAGGTATGATCCTCCGCATTAGTGTGGCTGAAATATTGATGAGCTGGCGGTCAAGGGGAAAGTGCTCTAAACCTGCTGGGGGAGGGAGCACCCTTCCGTGCGGTGCACTGCTACATTTCAGCTGAGCAGCAGGAAGTGGACCGCAGCATACTAATGCCTTCAGGGAACCGAACATTACCCCGTAACAGAGGGCTGGGAAAATGCTCAGGGGCAGGCCTACAAAGCAGGTGGTTATTTTTTTTTTTTTTTTTTTTTTTACAACCGCAACAAAAACTCTGAAACGGTGCCCGGCCAAGGCTGTGCCTCGTTTGTGGTGTTAGTATTCATTATTCAAATCCTACCTTTCCCAAGTTGTTGTGCTCGGCCGCGATTTCCCTGAAGAAGAAGTAGACGTAATTCCCATAATCCACGGCGTGCAGGAAGTGTGGTTCTGTGGGGGAAGGGGAGGGGGGAGGAGGAAAAATAAAAAATAATTAATAAAATCACATTTTACCCACGGTACAGTTATAACTTTGTTCCAAACAGATCCACAGGAGGCACACACAGACTCGGCGTTGACCCAGATTGCAGCGCGCGGTACTGCACATCAGCGCGAGACGTTTGCTCTGTCCTCCAGGCATTCCGACGCAGCCGAGCGCTCGGGGACATTGGCAGGAGGGTCAGGGACGGGAACAAAGGCCCGTTACGAACACAATGCGCAAACAGGTTGTGCGAGGCCGCTTAACTTCCTGAGTCCTTTCAGAAGTGGCCCGCGCTGCGCGGAGCTGAATGGCCGTGAGTGAAACACAGATACAGGGAGGGGGGGGGGGGGGGGGAGGGGGAGGGCTTCTCCTTTTACCTTTTAACCACTTGGAGTCGTACTTGATGGTCCTGAGGGCCGACCCGTCGCCCATGCTGCGGTAGATGACGGCATCGCTGGCCAGGAAGTCCGCCACTGTGGCCGAGTAGAGCTTGCCATCTGAGAGGACAGAGGGAGAGGAAGACCCGCTGTAATGCCACTGTGCCAGACGAGCACTTCCATGCTCCATGGCCGCAGGGCTTTTATTTTGAAAAAAAACTTTAAAAAAAAACAACTTGTGGGTCCAATAGTTACAACGTTTGACACTGGCCACAGAGACCGGGGTTCGATTCCCCGTCTCGCCAGAGTCGGCTCTGGCCGGGAGTGCCACCAGGGGCGGTGATTGGCTGTCCGCCCCAGGGAGGGGGGAGGGAAGCCGACATGACGTTCGCTGCGCATAAGAGTGGCTCTGTAGTACCGGGTTACGGTCGACGGCTTGGCGAGTGCCGTCTCAGAGGAGACGTTACTTCGCCTTCGTCACTACCAGTCGCAGGACTACGGCAGCCAACTCACATCACTAGGGGGGGGGATTGACATAAAAATAGGTCTAATTGGCTACTAAATTGGGAGTAAATGGGAGAAAATCTGAAACCAAATCTTAAAAATAAATAAAAAACTACCTTGTGCGTTTATTAGCAATGGTGCTTCCAGGGCCGTGGTTGCTATGGGCACCGGTTGCACGCCGTTGAGCGTAATAAAAATGATGATTAATGCCTCCTGATCGGGGGGTTGGCAGTGGCGGGGGCCCTCATATTTTAATCCCCCCCACCCCCGTACTGCTCTGAAAGAGCCATTCATCACTTAGCCTCGTTACGGGGAGGTGTTTAGTTTTCTCTCTCACCGGCGAAGAGGGCGACGTTGGTCTGCTTGGCATCAAACGGGCACCGCGCCAGCCCGCTGATCTCTTCCCCGTCAAACTCCAGGTTATCCAACTGCAGGGGGAACACAGGCACGCTCTTACATTGAGCTTTCTTATCGTGTCTGCACAGCGTGACAATACAGAGATACTCACACACCGCCCTACACACACACACACACACACATATATACACACACCCCCCCACACTCACAAACACACACACACACGCACATATACACACATACACACACACACACACACACACACACACACAGACACATACACACACACACACACATATACACACACACACACACACACACACACACACACACACACACACACACACACACACACACACACACACACACAGAGAACAGAAGCTGTGCAGAAGCCACACAAAAGCGGGAAAAGGCAATTAGCCAGAAAATGAAAATGAAAAGGCAAATCTGTTGACTCACCCGGTAGTATCTGCACATGGGGTTAAAGCCGTTGGTGCCGCAGATGAACACCAGATCGTCATTCCTGGGCACCAGCACTTTGATAAAATTATGGCACTCGTCCTGAGAGAGGCAGAGGGTAGAGGGACAGGGGGGTGGGGAGGAGGGAAGGCTTATTACAAAATTACAAACCCGAACAGGGGGAGTTATTCTGAGAGCAGATTTGAGGAAAGGAGCCGGAGGATCTGAGGCGCTTACCCTGTGCTTCCCCTTCATGGCGCACGTTTCGCGGTCCCCTTGGCCCGATCTCCACGTCAGCTTCTGTAATCGCAGGAGAGAGGAGTTTACAACGCGCGCCGTTTCCAGTTTCCCGTCTCCAAGCACTTAAACAAAAAAGTGCCTGAAAGATTTAAGACTTAGAAGATTAGGATTTTACCGCCTAATTTTCACGGGGCGGCCACGCGTTTTAAGGGAGAAACGCGCGTGCGGCATCGGGCCGCAAACTTACCCGGTATGGGATGATCTCAGTCCTGTAAGTCTCCCGCAAACTCACTAAGTAGA
Source organism: Aldrovandia affinis (assembly GCA_029706075.1). Lineage (NCBI taxonomy): Eukaryota > Metazoa > Chordata > Actinopteri > Notacanthiformes > Halosauridae > Aldrovandia > Aldrovandia affinis. The sequence goes on along the minus strand of JAINUG010000091.1, from coordinate 514,371 downwards.
CCTGGTCCCTGTCGAACGAGAGAAAATTTGAGCCCATCAATTTCCGCGGGACCATTTCCTTATTAAACGCTTAAAGAAGAGTAATGGCCGTGCGAGCCGCCACGAGATACAAATCAGCCCTTTAAATCAGCCCCTGGCACACACGTGATTGGGCAAACGCTTTCACATTCGATACAATTAGGAGCCCGAGAGATTTACCTGCCAGCGATGAAGAGCGTGTCTTGAATTTTTGTCATCAGCTGAAAGTCCAGTCTGTGCTGTGATTCATTGCCGGTGGGCCGACCTCTGAATACGGGATACTGCTTTGAGTCTGCGGGGGGGGAAGGGGGTTTGGGGGATTACAGGCCAGGCACAGTCGATCGGGAGGTATTGATTAGCCATATATTTAGTCATGTATAATGGCTCTAAAGAAATCCCTCAGTAATGTGATGAATATTAAAGAATACAGCGCTGACACTTAGAATGCTTTGTGTTAGCGGTGTCAGCGTTTTGTTTTTGCTTTTGTGGGAGGGGTTCTTTTCTCACACTATATCACAGGAAGCACTTTTAGTCGCCCTGATGTGGGGGGAGCTGGGGAGTAATGCGTTTGTGTCACGCATATACTCTCCTTTACCACATTATCTTTAACACTTAGACATGAGGGGACACACTGCACTGCACTGCAAACCCTTCCAGAACAGAAAGAACACACACACACACATATGCACGCATACATGCATGCACACACACACACACACTGTCTCACTCTCTCTCACACACACACACACACACACACACACACACGCACACACACGCACTCTCTCACACACAAACACACGCACGTACACACACTCTCTCCCACACACACTCTCTCTCACACACACATACATACACGCACGTACACACACGCTCTCTCTCACACACACGCTCACACACACACACACGCACGCACGCACGCACACTCACACACACATGCATGTACACACACGCACGCGCGCACACACATAGACACACACACTCTCTCCCACACACACACGCACGTACACACTCTCTCTCACACACACACACACACACACACACGCACTCTCTCACACACAGACACGCACGTACACACACTCACACACACACACACACACACACACACATAAAAACACGTTCACGTTACTCCACAAGTTGAATGCCACGCCCCAGAGGCAGCTCTTACAGTGGTAGTCGACGGTGTCGACGGGGACGCTGTCCTCGGGGAAGCTGACGGCCCAGACGTGAGCGAGCGCCAGGAGTGCAGAGCTGAGGAGGAGCTGTCCTCTCGGCCCCATGGCTCACGCGCAGAGCTGACACTTCCTGTTTCGCTAAAAAGTCGATGCTACCTGCGAAGAGCACAGAAACACACAGGGGGGCTGCTTAAGAGCGGCACGTTGATATTCTCCTCTCCCGCCCCCAGCCCACAAGACCTTCCTACGCCCACCTGACCAGCTGCTCACTTAATGGGAGGAAAATAGCCAACCTTGCGCTCCCGTCAGCCTCAATTGCCTGTAACGTTTTCCGCTTGCGTCGTGACAGGTGCTAATTCTGCGCTAAGAGGCCCAGCATCAGTAATTGGCAACTGTCTGTTGCTACATCTGTTCCGCTCTGCCAGGTCACGAGCGGCGGGCGGCGGGGGTTCCTCGTGACGACAGGAAGCGCACGCTGCCTGGTGCCTCTGCTCGCTCTGCCGCCGTTTGTTCGTTTTCTTAAAGATTTTGTTTCAGATTTTATCCATTTTATCCCAATTTAGTAGCCAATTACCCCCTCTCTTTTTCATGTCAATCCCCCCCCTCATTTTGCGAGTTCGCTGCCGTAGCCCTGAGACCAGCAGTGACAAAGGCGATGTACCGCCTCCTCCGAGATGGCACTCGCCAAGCCTTCAACCAGTACTCCAGAGCCACTCCTATACGCAGCGAGCTCATATCAGCTTCCTTCCCCCCTCCCTGGGGCGGACAGCCAACAGCCGCCCCCTGGTGGCACTCCTGGCCAGAGCCGACTCTGGAATCAAACCCCAGTCGCAGTGGCCAGCGTCGAACACTGTAACCGCTAGACCACCGGTGAGGCCCCGCCGTTCCTTTTTTGGGACTCACACAAAACCCTTCGACCCATCGTTGCCACGTCAACACGGCGCACAAGCATTTTCCCCCTCCCCTCCCCCTCCTCCCCCCAGACATCCTTGCGTGGCAGCGTGGGTCTCTAAGCCTCCGCTCCTCGTGCCAGTTTGAGATCACGCCCGATGACTCTGTGGCACGGCCGGGCCAGCGGGCCCGAGGTAACAAGGGCTGGAGACCAGCAGTGCGCATATTAATGAACATTGTACAGTCAAATATTTATGAGGCAAACAAATTATTCATGGGGATGGAGCCCAAATGGATGTGAACAGTTTACAGGGGGCGAGGGGTGGGGTGGGGGGGGGGGAGTGAGACAACAAACAGCCAAGAAAATGGATTAGCCGGCAGCATGCGGCTCAGTAGATAGAGGCCTGGCCCGGCCCCTGATGCGAGGCTCTCCCCAGCACATCAGCATCGACGCTTTTTCAATTAGCAACGGGGCACACCTGCTCCCATCCGGCAGCGAGCATCGACTGGCCGTCCATTTACAGATTTGATAGATCGGGAGCGGGGGGGCGGGCGGAGCAGCGCAGGGTTTCGGCTGCTCCATATCCGTTAATGTCAAACGGATAATGGCTTTCAGCGGTGCTCGGAGGTGGTTTGTTTTCATGCGAACGTGCTGGAAATGTCAGTGGACTGCAGTGCACTGCCACCGCCGGTCTGAGGAGCAGAACCCCTCTGGTCTCGCGTGTTAATAACCGAACCTGGAGAATCCGCACGGTCGCTCACTTTGTGCGAGAATGAATCCATCCCTTTATTCCTTTAGCGAACGGGTACGGGACACAATGCGCTTCCTCGGGTGCAGGCAGGCAGGATTTCTCTCTCCACAGGAGAGCCACCTTTGAGAGAAATTACTTTCTCTGCAGCCCGGGCAAGGAAACGCCAGCAGAGGCAAATGCAGGTGGTAATGTAATAGCAGTCAATATAGCTGAGGAAGGAGAGTGCAACTTTTTTAACAAAGTTACAAACATGCCACAGATCTATAAAGGAGTGCATTTTAACTCAATCACAGGAGCCAAGCGGGATGTTTCACGAGGGAGCACTAATCTCGTGGCAGGGAAGACCAATACAGGCAGCAACGAAGTCCTCCGCTCGCCAAAAACGCTCTTCGGCTATATTTGGAAGGTTTTGTACGAATTTCCACGGGGAAAGAGCGCGATCAATAATGCCACGAGATTTTAAGTGGACCACCTAGCCCCCCCCACAGCCCCCCACTGCATTATCGCCATTAATTATTCATACCCACATTAAAATGGGAGCGGCGTGTGGAAAAAGCTATTGTCCCTCGATTTTCATAACCACGTTTGGAGAGTGGGAGGAAACTGGGATTCCTGGGTAACCTAATGCAAGAACGACAAAAACCCGACATACAGAGGGGTGAAACGTCTCGGATTGCTGCTCAGTCCGTAGGAAGCACAATGTGTTGTTTTTTTCAATATGGAATATCTCTGCTCGGTTTCTTGTTCTTGCCCTCGAGGGCATGGGGCCTCGGCGTTATCCTAAGACACGGAGCGGCGCGCTAGTCACGGAACATGTTACCGTTTAGCATTTCCCCACAATCGCTCCGAAATTGCTTTGTTTTTTCAATGTGCTACACTCACGCTATCCCTCCGTTGACGTTGGCGCTGTTTCACGACGAACCTTTTGGATCCGGCGTTGCCTGTGTTGTAATTGCGGGCTGGTGTGTGTGTGTGTGTGTGTGTGGGCTGTGTGTGTGTGTGTGTGTGTGTGTGTGTGTTTTTGTGTGTGTGTGTGTGTGTGTGTGTGTGTGTGTGTGTGTGTGTGTGTGTGTGTGTGTGTGTGTTTTTCGTTTGTAGGTCGCTGCCTGCAATAAAAGACCTACAACTGCATTCTTGCAGGGATGTCTTGCTGCAAAGATTGGCGCAATAAAAAAACCCTAGTAAACAATAAGTGCTATATATCATCCTGTGTCTTCTGCAACGGGACGGCTGCACACACGACTGAACAATGGCTGTCATTTCTTTGGGTCACTTTTGTTGTCATCCTGTCCTCACGCTCCGCAATAAAAACCCACCGAACATGAAATCAGATAACTGGCAAATTGGTTTTCGGGCCTCTTACTTTTGTGCAGTATTAAGGAAAGATTTAATTCTCCTTTGAAGCACTGGGGAGAGGAGGGAGAAGCTGTTAAATTGGACGCACAGCAGCATCAAGGTGTTGTCAAAAATCTAAGGTGTTTTTTTTTTTTTTTTTTAGAAGGCAGAGTTCTGACAACCACATCAGAACGAACTTCAGCAGCGGCGTGGGGGGGGCAAAATGATTGCTCCTCCCTCTACTTCAATAATAAGAACATGTAATCTTTTTCTGTGTTTGCTCAAGGATTAGCGAACTGAAGGGGTTTGAACTTGTTGCTTTTAAAAGCTCTGGCACGGGCTCCGCCGTTTAACAGGCACAGCCCCTCCCACCTTCGTGAGAACTGCGAAATAAAAAGAGTAACGAGAGGGAGAGAGAGAGAGAGCAGCGAATTCACGCCAGAACACAGCTCCCCATCTTAACGCCCTGCAGAAAAAGCGCCCGCCGCCATGCAGGTGCGCCGTCTTAATGAACGCGCTACGCCTCGCACACAACACAATAGAAACTTCATGTTCTGGGTGTGCCAACTTTTAGTCACCGCTAGCCTGACAATGGCCGTCAGCGGCGTGGAAGAGCCGAAATCGCCGCTGCCAGCTGTGTCGTTAACGGTCGTTAACGGTCCAACGGGTCGAGACGAGGCTCCGGAGTCTTACCGGGCCCACGCGGGCGTGTTGTGATCAGCGGACCAGGGGTGATTGACGACGGCCCTCGCAACAGCAACGAGTTGCAGAACGGGAGAAGTTCACTTTGGGGGTCGTTAAAATGCTAATCTTCAACTGGTTAACAATAGGCGTGGCGAGCACAAGGGCAATGGGACCAGTAAACCTCAGAAACTGGCCCTGTTTACGGAGCGACTTCAGTTCCTGGGGTCTTTTAAATATTTACTTCCGCGAAGCAGTAGAGGGCAACTGTACACTGTTGTTGAGCTCGTTACAGGCATATAGGCTACTCATTCGGCGCTTTAAAGGTGGTTGTGAATCGGAACACAAAATACAGCTACGGGTATAACGTGCCTCTTGTCTTGTGGGGGCGGGGGAAACACCCAAACAGCAACAGGAACTGAGGTCTCGCAATTTCATTCAACACTTTAACCTAGATATTCTGGCACTCGGAAGCTTTTACACGTATATTTATACGAACTTAACCTATTTCAGCTGTCAGATCGCCGGACCCTTTTTCAAACGAACAAGCAGATGACACGTGCACGTGCAGGGTTTTAAAACGTGTGCCTTGCTTGTGCTATTTTCTGTGCATTTGTTAACCGAATACACAAGGTGATACATGTCCATTCTCATTTATGGTATGATAACATGCACATTTCACCCAATGCCTCCAATAACATTTTGAATGCATTAGAAACATCTAAATCTGGACTTTTAATGCCCACAATTCCCCTTTCCGACACTTTTAAAACCGAAGCAAATACCTCTTTATTCCACTGCCAGGGTAAATATTATTGTCTTATAAATAACTGCCAACAGAATGTAACATGGCCGTCATTCAATCAGCAAACTCAATTTGCACCGCTGCACTCAGTGTATTGAATATAAATGTAGGGGTTGGGGGAGGCGACTTTGTTTGATAAAAACAGATTCCATGGTAACATCAAGCGGCTGTAAATTCTGAATAAGTCTTTTAAAATACATTTGGGAAAGCTTTTGTGCAGCGGGCGATTTAATGCATTCAGCATTGATCCGTGGTAATTCCTCGAGTCCATTTGAAACGCAAGTGACAAAAGGGCTTGGGAGCGGCAAAAAAGTGACAAAAGGTGATGGCTTTGCATGTAAATGGATTCTTCCGCTACTGCGTGACTTCGGGGCTGGGCTACGAATTCTGCAAGATGATTAAAAACAACAATAATTCACTCGATTGATTATATCAGATCACTGAAAGATATTGTGCGCTACTTCCTAACGATCCAATGTATGCGTTCAGCGAAAGGCGGAATGAAAACTTTCGAGCTGAGCTGTTGAGCATACGACGCCAAAAAAAAAACCTTGAATAATCATTATGCTTTTCGGGCGAAAGGGCTCTTCTCGCTGTAGAGTGGTGTAAGGTTAATGCATCGCCTAAAATCATCGTACTCTTTGGGGATGCTACGTCCGATTGGTGGAATTTACGTAGCCTACAAACAAACGCGTGATTTTGAAGGCATGAATATGTTGGAATTGTGAGATAATCTTAGCCTACTTTCCGAACAACGATACCACTCAGAGACTGGGGACTTAAATTACACCATCTTCTCCCGTCAGTATTTTAAGATCATGTGCAATTTCCACCCAACACTACAAACTACAGTACTTTAAACTGTAGCTACGAGGAAATGCAACCTTGACTGCCTTACCATTTATATTCTACAGCAATCGCATTAACCAGTCCAAACCACCGTTTGTGTTCTCTAAGCATTTACAGCCAGCTGCATCCGAGCAATGATAGGGAATAGGGAAGACGGCTAGCCAAAGATTTAATCACACTATTCCGTAAACTCGGAGACACAATGCTGCCAATTACTGTGCCGTCAATCAGTCAACGATTGCGTTTACCGAGTATAAACACTTCAACGGCCAAACCCAAAGCAACAATGAGTTATCTAAATATGGAAGAATATAATAACTATAAGCTGTATCATGACACCAGCAAATCATCAGTGCACTCAAAACAACGATTTAAAGGACGTATTAAATCCGAATTAATGTCATCGTTTTACACACACACGGAAACTGCTGTAACATCGGTTAGAAAGAGGAGGAAAACATTGGCATCCTACCTGCGGGCTCCCAACCATTCGCGAAAGCTATCGCCAGGTCCTCAGATCCCGAAGTACGTTTCCTTCTCTCTGATCAATCCATGTGATCACATCCACATATTTTTACATGCACTCCATGGAGATTTCATTGCGAATCAGAATCACTTTGTTTCTTTATCCAGTTGGGGACCCCCCCCCACCACCAAAAAATTAATTCCGATGCAAAAAAGAAGGGCACATTTTCTTTCGCACTCGTCAAATCTATCCGTCCTCCGCGGGCCCAGTTTTCGGCTTTCTGATCTTCAAAGCTGAAGAGCGATCAAATGGTACCAGGGTAGCCCCATCCCCCCCTTCACCTCACCATCCCCCTCGTCATTAACTTTACAAAAACACAAAACACTCGCAAGCGAAGTACGCTCTCGCGTTAGCCACTGTGCGTAATTACTGTTACGTTAAAAAAAATAGTATTTAGCGGAGATGATGAAAATGTCACCTCTTTAAATATCGCATACGGCGTGCACAAGATATATCTCGTTGAGTACTATTTTTGCACTCAACAGCTAGATCGAGCAAGAAGTAATGCATTATACGTTGCCTGCAAAAAGACTTCGTTAGTGTTGGCAAATCTCCTTTCCCCCTTCAGGTCAATGCAGCTTTTCCCGAGGAAAGAAAAAAATCATTGGATCTCGAGCGAGCGGTAACAAAAATACAAAAAAAGGAAAGTAGCTTTCCAAAAACACGCCACTCACCTCATCTGAATAGGTATTTTGTATCCCCGTATGTCGCTTGCAAACACCAAATCGGCAACTCTCTCTTAACTTGCGTCGCGGACGCTGCCAGGAGAAAAACAAACTGATGCACAGCAAATGGCGTAATTCGATCCATGCCGAGTCAATCCATCAAGAGAGCAGCCCGCTGCCTACCAATAAGCCTCGAGTCCCTCCCCCATCGCTCCTTTCCTTCTCTTTCCTGGGATGTCGATTTTGGCTCCGCTCCCTGTTCGACTGCTTCCACCCCCCACCCCCACCCCCATCAGAAGTAAAGCCCCCAGATTATAGTGACCAAACGATGCCCCCCCGCGATTCACACACACACACACACACACACACACACACACACAAATCCCCACCCCTCAAAAAACAAGAGTCAAATCTTTCACGGAGATATACTTTCAGTAGGGATACGACTATAGGTGGTCGGAAAATAAACACTTTTAAAAACGTGTGCCAGAACTGAGAATCCGGCTGGATCGCGGTTATCTTTTCACCGTGACAATACATAAACTTTACACGAATAGTTGTTTTTTTGGTAAACGTTCCACCTGAAGGATTTATTTCCTTCCTGTTATGGTGAAGACAACAGCGTCGCGTGTACTTGCAGCGTGCACGGAGTTGTTGATGATCACTAGCCTCGGCAAATGATTACTAACCGTGATTCATAACGACTAGTTTAGATTAGTTACCTATTGTTGGAGACGGTACACTTTTTTCCACCATGAAGCGTGAAGCGTGAAGCGTGAAGCGTCTATTAATATTTAGACTCCAGTGTGTGCCTGTTAAAAAAATAAACAGCGAAAAAAAATAAAAATAAAGATTATATCTGTATTCCGCGGAGGGAGATGTGGGACCGTGCGTGTGAAGCAAAGCCGGGAGTCACCTGCCCACAGTGATCCTATAGTTTGCTAGGATTAGGTTGCCTATTTATCCTAGGTGGTTAAAACCTCAACCCACGCCCAGTCTTCCAAGTGCACATGTTTTACTCGCGTTGCACACCGAGAATGGGATCTGTTCTCTTACGAACACACGGAGACGTATGGGAATGTAAAAATGAAATGGAGAAAATCCAATTTTGGTTCCCGAGGTATATTATTCCATTTCGACATTGTTTTTAATTTGGCGTTGAAGATGTTGCACTTTTTTGTTCATTGATTTGATAATTTGCGGAGTAGGCTACTTTCCCTCTCGTGGTTTGGCCTAGGCTACATGGACTATAAACAGCCCCACCGCAATATTATCATTGCAAATCAATATTACTGACGAAAATTAGTTCACAGAATTCACCGTCAAATCCAATTTACTCTTAGTCACCGTGGACAGTTGGTTTTGTTTGAAAACTTTAGCGTGGCAGATTTTTAAAGATCCTCTCAGCTGGCTCTCAACGTGGACACTGCAGGCCACGATTACGCTATAATGTTTATCCGCTTTGTATTACGTATAAACAATGGATTCACGTCTTGGGGCATGGTATAATGGTGTATTGTGATGGAATGCACTTGTGATAGTTGCCTTGTATCTCTGCGTAGCCATATTCTGTGGGAACACACTCGTGAGATGGTTAAGCTTCTGGCATCTGTGTAGTAATTGTCAAAAATGTGTCCTATTAACCTAGTTTGCCAATGAAAATCACATCAGCCACGGGCCAGCGTTTCTGCTGAGAGAAAGTTTGGAGGGTAAAAGAGTGAAAATAAGGCTGAACTGACATTCAATTATATTCTGGTGGAGCGCTCTCTCTCTCTCTCTCTCTCCGTAATGCCCTGGATGGGTCCACCATTATTCTTGGGCGTACGAGTGCCAATAGTCGGCGCTGAATGAAACCTATTGGCTAATTTTCCCTGTCCTGAGGGCCAATAATTCCCTGTCGTTATTGTGCTCGTACAAACGGGAGCTTTGCGCGTTCTCCGGGCCTTTCTCATCGCCACATTCCCGACACTTTCTATTCGACATGTGCACCCTGGGCGCACATAAAGGCCCTTTCACACTGGTAAACAGAATCTGCATTGAACTGTATCTGGCGGGCTCCCAGCCTCCCCGACGGAAAGCGAAAGCTGTCTTGAAGGAAGACGCAGGGTTCCTGCCTCGCGCTTTGAGCCGGACCACCTCACCACAGATAATCCATAAACACTCGCGGGCGTCTTTTTAAAACCATGAAAGAAATCCTTCGTGGAATCTAGATTCTTGAAAGGCGGTATTTCACTAGAGGATTTATTATATGTATATTTTTTGATAAGTCTGCAGAGAAATACCTCTGGTCCAACGTGCAGTTCAGTGGGAGATTTCCGTGCCACATTCCAGGCAGCGTGAGAGAGATCTGGGACACTGTCACACCTCGGCGGGTGGTCTCCCGATTATCAGTCCGGGAGAGAAAAAAGACAAACACTTATTCATGCGGTGACCTATATCACCATTTTAACAAGTGCTATTTTTGGAACGGCAAAAAAAAAAATGGAATGGAATCGTTCGACTGAAATCCATAACCAATGAACAAAGCCTGAAACCTCTGAAGCACTCGAGGCAGGCCTGGTATTCATGTCGGATCTCTGGGGTGTCCCGCTGTTGCCATGGTGCCAGTATTGGCATAGTGGAATCGTCATTTATTGGTGATTTTTGTGATCGCTTTTTCTTTACTTCACAAAATTGTGCAGCGTTTTCTCATAACCACAGATTTATTTGAATTTGTGGATAAAATGTAGGCTAGTCGGCTCTCCCGGGCGGTATAGCGGTAGAATGTCCGACGCTGCCCACTGCGACCGGGGGTTCAATTCCGCCAATTTCGCCTCTGACCGGGAGTGCCACTAGGGGGCGGTAATTGGCATTCCACCCCAGAGCTCACTGCATATAGGAGTGACCCTGTGTGTATACGAGAGTTACGGTGACGGCTTGGCGGGTTCCGGCTCGGAAGAGGCAGTGCTCCGCCGCATGTCACTGTATCAGGACTACAGCAGCGAGCTCTCAAATACGAGGGAGGGGGATACTTGACATGAAAAAAGAGGGTATAATTGGCTACTAAATTGGGAGAAAAATGCAGAAAAATAGAAAATATTTCAAAAAATGTAGGCTACTTTTCGTTCTGCCCCCCCGAATTCAAGGTATGTTGATGACGAAGTCATCATCATGAGAAAGCACCAAAGTTTGTTTCACCATGCAGATAAGGGATGTACCTCTGAATCATAGGTGTAACAAGTGGGGGGACATGCCCCCAATATTCAAAACCATCATATCTGCCCCCCCAATAATTTGTAGATATAAAACATTCCCTTTCATTATGCCCCCCCCCAATATTTCATATGTGGTCACACCCTTGCTCTGAAGGTTAGCCTATATTTTGAAATTGTTAAATATATTTTTACTGAATTCAGCTTAATTCCTGTGAAGTGTTGTTTTTTCGCTAGCTACGTTCTCTAATCCGAGGAGAAGGCTATTAAAGAGAAGGCTTCGGGATTACTCGCCAATGGATGAGTCAGACGATCGTCACACTTGCTAATCAAGCAACAAACGTGAATGAAAACGGTTCGTTGTTGTTTGCATGACTCTCATAAATCATGCCCTCCCTGTATACGTGTGTGGGGGACGTGTTGAGTGGGTGTGTGGGACGTGTTGGGACAGCAGAGTGGCACAGCGGAAGCGTGCTGGGCCCATAACCCAGAGGTCGATGGATCGTAGCTATCCTCTGCTATAAATGCGAGATTCTCTCCGTGTCAATCACCTTGAACCAACAATATGTTTGGGCTGGGTATTAATTATCTCTTGCGCGAACTATGATTGTTACTACCATGTATTAATGCACATCTTGTAAGTCACTCTGGATAAGAGCATCTGCAAAATGCTTAAAATGTTAATGTGTTGTCCCTGGAAACATACACTATTATTATTTGGTTGCTGTGTATAGAGAGATGTTGTGTCAGAACATGCCTTTCGCCAAAGCGAGATTTAGGACAAAGGCAGATCCAAAAACGCATTTATACAGAAGTGTAAAGATGGCCCTGATGGCGGTCACCCATTTGCACCTCGTCTGCCAAACAGCTGTGTGACTGCTCCCCACTGACAAACAAAGGTAATCCACCATTCGCATTAGAAAGCATTTCAAGGAAGTGATCATGGAGGCCGTTAGCTGTGCCTCTGGTACCTAAATGTGTGCTTCCTACCACATAGTGATCATTTTAAGAACATAAGAATACATAATGAGGAGAACGGGCCGTTCAGCCCATCTAGGCTCGTCATGTCCTAATCTAAAGAGTATCCAGTACTGAATCTAGCCTGGACTTCAATAGCCCAAGTGTTTCTGCCTCTACTACCCGACCTGGCAAGCTGTTCCAGGCATTGACAACTCTCTGTGTAAAGAAAAACTTCCTAATATGCATGGGGAATTTGCCTTTACCCTGAGTATTGAGGGGTGGGGGGATATCTCTTGGTTGTGGAAGGGGGTGGGAGAGTTGCAGAAATGTTTCCCTGTGCCAGAATCACATATCGGCAAGAATTTTTAAAGTCAGTTCCTTGGCCTGGTGCACAGGTGGGGAACTGGACTTGTAACTCCAAGATTGCAGGTTCGATTCCCAGATGGGGCACTGCCATTGTACCCTTGAGCAAAGGTACTTAACATGAACTGCTTCATTATAATAATAATAATAATAATAACATAAATGGATTGTATGTAAAGAAATGTAAACTGTGTAAATCGCTCTGGATTAGAGCGTCTGCTAAATGCAGACTGCAGACTTGGTTCTGCGCGGCTCAGTAGGTAGAGCATGGCGCTGACAACGCTTGTGGGTTGTGGGTTCGATTCCCATTGGGACCACCTCTACCGAAAAAATGTATGCATTCACTATTGTAAGTGGCTTTGGTTAAAAGTGTTTGCTAAATGGCATATGTTATTATATGAATTGCCTGTAATGTAATGTAACAGGGACGAATGGATATCTATCCTAGAAGGGTTCAAACGTAGCGGAAATGGAAACAATGCTTGGTGATCACGTAGCAGGGAGAAAGGACCGTGACAACAGCTGGGAAGCTATGTCGGACACCATTGACTGTGATGGAATTCTTTCCTCTTTTTCTTTTTGAACCCTGTGAAAATGAGCCATCGGTGTGGCGGAATCCATGGATGCCTGTCGTGTCAGCAGGGTGACAGGGTCCGAGGGTCGTACAGGAGAAAGTGTCGGATGTCCCTTCTGATTTACACAATGGAATGTCCCGGCAGTTGTTGTGGAGATGGGGAGTCTCAGCAGCCCGGAGCACTTGTGTGACAAATGGGGGATTGTGGGCGGGGGGGGGAGGGGGGAGCGGGGAAGAGCGGGGGGGCTCTTAATCAATCAGCACAGTCCAGCGTGGAGCCACTGTGCCGGGGTCTTGGCCACCCGAACTGACAGAGAGGCAGGGCCGTTAAACACTCGCTGTCAGAGCGTGCGAGTCCCCTTTCTGCCGTTCAGTGCAGGGATCGTTTCATAGACACACAGACACCGAATACATTCAGTAAAAATATATATATGTATATATTAGCACACCAAAACAAAGACCCAGAAAAAGGGTCTCTCGTTGAAATCAACAGATTATTTAGTTAGTCGTAGTAGTAAACGGTTTATTTGTTTATAAAAAATGAGATAAGATACCATAATGTACATGTGGCAGCAACCAAGCTGATTGAAAGTACATTTTACATCGGTATAATGTATATAGCAAGACTTGCACCTTATTTTCTTTATATACACAAAATATTTGCTTCCCAAAAGTGGCAAATGCCCCCCCCTCCCGGATGTGTTTTAAAGGCACATTGTAGCGATTTCTTTTTTCTTCTTGTGGTTATGCTGAATAATTGGGTTGACAATGGGTAGCACTTTTGGGGTGGGGTGGAGAGATGGCGCAGCCCCAAGATCAATGAAAGCAGGGAGTCTTAAGTTGCCATGGGGATAAATGATGCAAGGGGAGTGGCCTGTGACAGAGTCGCTGGGATCCTGCATGACTCAGAGGTTTAATAATGTTCCTGTGGGCCTTGTTCATTCATGTTGGGACCCATACTGTCTGCTTACGATGACCTCGGACAATTTATACATTTAGTCATTTATATATATATATATACACACACACAGTGTCCCTTTTAAAGTCTACTTTAAAGGCCTTTTAAATGTTTCTACACCCATTTCCTGATATGTGCATTTCCACAACTTTATCCCAGAGTTCTTTTGAAAGCTCCTTGTTGCTCATGGTGGATTCTTTACTCTGAAATGCACAACCCAGCAGTCGAATCCTCTAGGAGCAGCTGATTTTATTCTGAAGTAATCAGACTCACTACAATTAAACACAGATGGAGGCCAATTAGCATGGTGTGTGATCTGGAAGGTGATTGGTTACCCCTGAGCTAGTTTACAATGGGTATGATAAGCGGAGTATAGACTTATCAATCCAAGTTACACAATTTTTTACATTTTTTAATTAATGTTCCGAAATGTTGAACATTGGCAGTTGTAGGGTAGAAGGTGGAAAAAGTTAGACTTAATGTGTTTTAATTTCAGGCCGTAGGGCAATAAAAGGTGACATTTTTGAGCCAGGGACACGCGCTCCTCTGCAGTATTACGGTCTTTTCCGGTGTACTCATTCCTTGCCATAAACTTTTACGATACCATATTTTACATCATTATTTTTCCCTCATAAACACGCTGGGTCCTGATGGCCATTGTGTCGTTTTCTACTGCTACAGAAACGCCATCCCCGGGCCAGCATGGCTCTGATGTGACTGATGGATTTAGATACCCCCCCCCCCCCTCTCTCTCTTTCTTTTGTGTGATGGTCACAGTCGGCATAGAGCAGAGTCTGACAGCATATCTTGCCCCCACAAGTAATCTGCAGATCTGCAATGCCTGCCCACCGCACATCAACAATGGTGTGGCTCCCATTTTCCTTTTGGTGTGAAATACGAGATTTTCTGTGCTGGCAGGTCATGGGGCTTTTAATTTGCCTCACATGCCGGGGTCACAGGAAGACTGGCATGGTTCATGGTTCATGGTTCAAGTGGGGAAACACCTCTATTTCTTTCTGTAGCATCAATATTTTTACACCTTTGCACCATGAAGCCAACTTGGGCTTTTTTGATTGGCTTAACTTAAGTGGAAAACACCTCAGAAGAGATGTCTTTTATTTTCTCTATTATTAAAAATCGTTCATAGAGTTTTTGTTAAACTGATTCATCACATTGGTCTGGTGAGGTTTTATTTTTTATTTTTTTGGTCAAGATTTATGGTGCTTTGTATACGGTGTGCGCTTCTTTTTGTTTGTGTTCCCCTAAATATGGATTTTTACTACCCATGTAATATATTTATGTCAACATTATCTTCTCCCTTTGGTGCGGTGTGTGTGTGTGAGATGTATAACGTGTGTGTGTGTGTGTGTGTGTGTGATTTTGTCTTGCTCTCGGCGAAGCACGTATGGTCGATAGTGAGATGTATATTAGTGAGCTCCAGTATGTACGTGGCTACACAGAATGCAGTGCGTAGGCTTCTCTACAAACACCTACTCAGCGATTGGATACAGAATAACTATAAATAATGTACTTGGCAATATGAAATATGTATAGACACAGATCTATCCGTCAGTCCGTCAGTACGCTATATCATTTTTGCATCTAAATATTTAACGCAGAGCAAATTATAGGTTATGCCCATGCGACTCCTTAAAAGCCTTAACCCTGTTCAGAGAGGAATGTTAACACGTAAAAAAAACAATAAATAAAACGCATCCCACTGGTTTCTGACCATCTTTTAAAATTAACAGTATTTTCCATTTCTATATCAGTCCCACATCTGACTGTCTCTGCCCCGGGCCCCACAGAGAGTCAGTCAGACACACGGACAGGTGTCGTTAGGGGGGGGGGATCTGCTGACTATGCCCAAGTGGCCGTGGGGCGGGGGGGGCAGGGGTGGCAGGGAGGGGGGGTTGGACGGGGTGCGTGGGTGGAGTGGGGCAGGTGTGGCATTCTCAGACGGCCCTACCGGACGCCCCCAGGACAATCCCGGGACAGCTGTGGCGTGGTGAGTCGAGGTTCCCACAGCCAACAGCCCCCACACCACCCCCCCACCCCCGGCCCCGGGCCATGATCCCCCCCGCCACTGATCAGCCATGCAGCACGCGTCCCCCCCATCCCCCCCCCGCCTTCCCAGCATGCCCCTCTCACTCTGCATGCTGAGCGCGGGCCTCCTCCTACACCGTCCAATCGCGGAGCTGGGCTCTGGCCCCATCGCGGGTCTCACGCTTCTCACTCGGGGGGCTTTTGAGACTCGCGTGCACCAGAGACTGAAGAATGCCAAACAAGGAGCAGCGCTGGGCGGGTCGAGGCTTTTTAAAAACCTCGCTCATATTTAACAGATGCTTTCTTTAAATGGAAGCGCACGCAACTCCACCTACCTACAGGGGCTTAGAAGGGCGGAGCGCGTTTGATCCTGGTGAAGTGCGTGCACCAAATTGACATTTTCAAGATCTGGCTAAATCACAACAGCCCTTTTTTTTTTTTTTTTTTTCACGGCGGTAAAGCTGACAGGCATAAAGCGAGGCATAAGCAAATGTTTGACTTAAATCGTAACACAGATCGTAATCCCAAATGCTAACACATGCCCCCACCACTCATTGTACAGTGTGGCATTGTGTACCCCCTCCCCTTCACTCCCCCTCCAGCCACACACATACTAATGTGAAGGACAGGAAGGGCTGAAACTCAATTGGGATTCGCATGCGCAGTGCTGGAATGTCACCGGGTCTTTGGGCCCAGACCAGGTGTAGACCAGGCTCTATGCTACAGAAACAAAACGGCTGGAACCTGTTTGTAATTTTCTTTTTTAAGCCCTCAACGAGAGCAGGAAGTAATGGAGTGGATGTAAACATGCTAAACTCCTGTCAAGGACCACCAGCGGATTCGTTCCTAAAAATATCTTGTAAATCCAGTTATGGTTTAAATTAGGCACCGAAGCCCCGCTTTGTTATCCGCGCGCTCCCTGCTCTTCTCACAATTCCTCTGTCGTGTATTCATAATTTGACCAGCCCAGTAATTAATAACAGGTTGCGCTGCGCTCCTCGGTAGGCATGTTCAATGAAATGCGAGTGATTTGCGCCGCTCTGCAGCTGGGTGGCTGTCCTTATTTATTGCACAGATATCGGGGAGCGCGAGAGCAGCTGGAGCCGGTAATCCTGACTCAACAGGTCGCTCCGTCAGACAAGCCGGAGCAGGTTTTCATTACTGCGGGAGATTCCTAATTAACGGAGACCGATTGGGAAATCTTTGAAGCCGGCATCGGGCGTTAAAGGCGTATTAATGTTTTCCTCTGCACAAGCATAAATCTGTGACTAGCCGTGACATGCTTAAACTGGCCCGCGTAGCTTAAACGACACATGTCTCTTTCCTCCTCCCTCCCTCCCTCCCTCCCTCTTCCCAGAAAGTGTTTATGATTGGCTGAGCCCGGAGGTTTGACAGCAGTGTGAACGTGACGGTCAGGGTTTATCAGAGAAGATTAAGACACACGCAGCAGTCAGCGTTTGGTTTCCCCCAGCCTAACCCAGATCGCTGACACGCTGACCGTGGCTCAGCCGTCATTAAGTGTGCCACAGATCCGCGCGGCGCGTTGCTCGCGGCCGAACGGGGAGACGGTCGCGTCGAGTCGAGTTCGGGCCTATGGCCGACCGCGTAGTCGAACAGGAGGGCGGCAGAGTGCTGTCCTGAATCTCGCTTTGCTTTCGCTCTTTAAAAAAAACCCTTTGAGTATGAATCTGTCTCTTCATTGGTACTGACGTGTGCAGCGCTGTAGCGTAGCGCTTTAAAGAGCGTAGCGCTGGTGACCAGTGATACGAAAGAGAGGCTCCGTGAGCACCACGACAGGTGGATACAATTGTGATCTGTCAATCACTGCGACGCTTGAGTGAACTTTGCTCTGCACAGCAGAACGCTATGATTAAAACCAGCGAGACAGTGTATATATAGTATATTCAGGAAATATACAGCAATATAAAATAAAGTCCCCCCAACCCCGGCACTAGGGTGTCTGCGAAGAGAGCAAATAATGGAAGACATTACTCTGAATTTCAGTCACACGTTTGTCCATTTGAATCTGGCACGAAGCCCTGTGACTTTATTGAACAACACCTTTATAAAAAAAAAAAATAAAAATAAAAAAAAAAAAAAATGAATCGTTAAGTCAGCGCACGGAAGAGGACAGTGTGGGTAAAGATTCGCTCTGTCCCGCCAGCCATGTAATTGGGTCGGAAACGCGGGAATCTTGTGAAGTAGACGAGGCTTTGCTGAGTCATTAATCCCGAGCACATCTGTAATTATTTTCCCTCTGCTTGCTGGTCGCTCGAGGTAACATTCGCACAGATGTGTATAAAGATGCTGCGGGGGTGGGATCGCCCATGGTCTCGTGTTTTGGAATTTTCTCCAGTGGGTGTACAGGAAATACAACTACAGTTGTAAATTGTTGGTGAAGGTGGAGAATTACTTTGCTGGGTTCGTACGGTCCTGTGGCTATCACGTTCCAGCCTAAGAATGATCAAAATGAAATTGCTCTGTTGCAATAATACAAAAAGGCACGTTTATTAAGTTATTAAGCATTAGAATGCACGTGGAATTGATTTTTTTTCTCCTCTCTGTGGCAAAAACTAAATCTTTATAGATTTTATTTTTTTTTTTTTTTTTTTTTTTTTTTTTAGAAACAAAAAGATTTTTGGAAGATGAGTGCCACAAGTGTTAGAGCACCATATGTGCCCCCGCAGGTTAATCAGAAAGAAATGGAAACGAACTGCGCGCCGCTCCTTTGAGAAAGACGATCGAGAGCTCAGCACAAAACAAACAGTGCCGCTAAAAAACGAGGGGGGATTGCTCATTCTCAGTCTGATCACACCACAAAAAAGGGAGGAAAAAACAGCTTGAGCTCATGCCGCCTTTGAAAAGCGCACAAAAGTGCAAGGCTTGACCTGCGTGATTTTCCACAATAACCACAAAGACAGTTTACACTCAAGGGCCGCTTTGTGCGCCCCATTCACATGCTAAGCAACGCCGTATTGATTTAATAATGGCGGCGACGACCGGGAAAATGCGCGCGCGCCCCCGAACCTCTTTAATGGCTCGCGCCGCCGTCGTCCCGCGCGCCGAAGAACCTCCTCGCGGTTGAGTTCGGATTCTTAAAAAAAAATAATTATAATTTTATGACGATCGTTACGATCACGTCACCATGTGATCTGATTACGGCCCCAGAAATGTGGCTGCGCGTGGCCTTCTCCTTCTTCTGCTGCGCGTGCACTTGAATTAATGTCGAATCCTAATTAAACAAAAAAACAAACATTTCGCCATAATGATGAATGCACGGTTTTAGACATATGGTAATTAGTGGTACCTAACGCAAGGAGCGCAGAACCTTATCTTGCAGCCTGCCTCCGAGATAAGCTACTGAAGTGGCTTAACGCGGTTGTTCATCTGTTTCTGCGGGCTACAGACGAGCTTCGTCTTGCATGCTGAACGAACGGTCTTGAGACGTTGTTTTCTTCCTTTTCCCTTTGGCTACGTCTTCCGAATCGAGGGTAACTCCCTCAATTCGAATAACACTGCAGATCACGTTGTTTTTATGTTGTTGTTATTTTTTTCCTTTTTAAAAAATAACAAAATAAAATATAATCCGCGAGTAGGCCTATTGCACCGGTGAAAGAAGAGAGTGGAGGTTGTCCATTTGGCTGCTGTAGCTTCGGGCCGTTAACTTGATCTCCCTTTGAGACCTCGTAGACTAAGTGGAGTCGTTTGCACGGTGACTGGCGGCAGGATTCGTGGCTCTGATGCCCTATCACCGCTACGTTACGAGATCTCTGCCCTCGGGAGGGCCCATTATTCCGGGTCAGCGTCCCCCCCCCCCTCCCCCAGGCCTCTTTTCAGGGCGAATATTTATCGCATCAATCTTTCTGAACGAAGTGTCAAAAACAGCGTAATGATGTTCAATCGAGTTAAGCCCTCGGAGATGATAAACCAATCTCTTTTGTCACCCAAAAAAATGAATTATTAAGAATCAGTGAAGGGGACCCACCCCCTCGCCTCCCCCTCGTTTGCTAATCCGCTGCTGATCCACCGGCGGGTGGGTGGGTGGGTGGGTGTGGTCAGTGCCCAAGTGTGCGCGAAAGCCGAGAAGACGGATTCTCTTAATGAACGCGACGGGCGGGCGGCAGGTCTTTTTGAATCGGGGATCTTAATTATATCGAAGAACAAACGTTGTTTACATTTGACACATTTTTGCATCAAAGCTTTGTTTCCTTCCCGTCGGGCGTCGCTTGTAATTTATGCGGCAGCCAGAAGATTTAATAGTCTGTGTGTCTGTGCATCTGCGTAATGACACACCCGTAACTGCCCCGGGGCTACGCCAGGCCTGCGTGCGGGACGTGAACCGAGCGCGCCTCTGCGTGTGACCCGTCCTGTTGTTGCGAGGGCCCGGCACAAAACCACAACATCCTCCGTGCCAGAGTGGTTTGCTTTAGAGATCAGTGCAGAAAGAGAGTGCTTGTTTTTGTGGGCAGGGGAAGGGGGGGGGATTTGTCTCTGGTCTTTTCACGGTTGACGATGCGCCATTTCCTCTCCGTCGTGTTCACGGCTGGCCACAGAGAGCTGCGGCGACGCAAGGGCTCGCGGATCCATACAGCCGTTATCTACACACTCAAACCCATATCCGGGGGGGAGCGCAAGTTTCCAAAGCGAGGTTGGAGGAAAAAACAAAAACATGTTTGTTTGCATCTTGTTCCATAACAAGCGATGTTATAAATGAAAAAAATGTTTAAAAAAAACATTTTAGGATGTCAGCTGAGGGACGTTCTGTCTTTGATCAAAGAAATACTTATTTACAAACAT
Organism: Aldrovandia affinis; assembly: GCA_029706075.1. Lineage (NCBI taxonomy): Eukaryota > Metazoa > Chordata > Actinopteri > Notacanthiformes > Halosauridae > Aldrovandia > Aldrovandia affinis. Next base: position 493,788 of record JAINUG010000091.1, on the reverse strand, counting down.
GGGCCTGGGCCATGTGACCGCGTTCTCTGACGGCCTTACCATATAAAGGCTTTATTGACACTGTGATATGTTTTTTTTTTTTTTAATTTTTTTACTTTCAGATATTTCCCTGAAAGTGTTTTGAAATAATGGGTGATTATGTGTCACGCAGACGGGACTGCTCATTGGTTGAGACCGTGTGATTCCCAGACAGAATAGCGCGTTGGAGTGTTACTGGGGAGCAGTGACCTGAGTGACTAGTCTCTGTGATTCACTCTCAAAGTCTGTGTTTTGGAGATTCACTCGCGGTTGGAAGCCGTGGGGAGGGGCCAGACAGAAAGTGCACTTTGAAGGCAGAGCGCGGATTTTGATGTGGTAACCGGTCGTTTCGATAATTAAGGGCTGGTTCTGGCGGATTGTTTTCTGGCTACAGCTGCACGCTCTCGACAAAAGGCGCAATTAAAAGAACTGAAGCGAGTGGGAAAACGAGCGGCCTTTGGAAGCCTCGCCCTCGCCCCTCGCCCCTCTAGGCCAGGTGGGGTCGGCGGTACGAAGACGGCATTCAGATGCTGCGTACACCGCGAACACAAAAATTTTTTTTTTTTTTTAAAGCTGCTGAAAATTCTGGCTGGATAACCATTTGGTTCTGAGATAATGTCGTGAGGACAACGTTCCCCAAGAGTCTTTGAACGTTTGTTTATTGTTCCAAACAAGTTCTGTCAAAGTCCCAGAAAAAAGTTCCAAGTTCGTTAGATACAAATACTGGTAATGTCCCCTGGCTATCATTTAGTCATGAAAAAAACATCACGAAGGACACCGTTCAATAACATTTTAACAATGCTCCTGAAGGCGAGTGTAGAAAAGCCAGACTTTGTTTAATAGTAAAATTAACATGAATGACCATGAAAAAACGGAATAAAAAAATCTGAATAATGATTTGTGATAATACTCCTCAACACTTAAAAATCCAGTGTTTCTATTGGATATTGTCTGTGTCTGCTTTTTTAATGGAGCTCTGATTGCTGCTTTGGGGGGGTGGAGAGCGGGCCTCTCTTGTCTTCTTTGTTGTAAATGGAGAGTGGGCCTCCCACTACTGTACACAGCTTCCTCCGGTCGCCGGGCACGCTGATTACCCAGCCCAGCAGAGGTTACACTCTCTCCACCGCCCAGTGTTAGTTTACTGAGGCCCCCTCCCCCTGGGCTCTGAGATGGGCCCTCCCTCCCCTCTGGGCTCTGAGATGGCTTGAACCTCCCTCCCCCTGGGCTCTGAGATGGGCTGAACCTCCCTCTCCTCTGGGCTCTGAGACGGGCTGCCGATGAGCCCCTCTCACCGTTAGAGGGGGAGACATGTTCAGTGTCTGTCTGACTTCTCTAGCGATAAAACGGCAGATTGGAAATAAAGTGACCTCGGATGAAGCTGTGGTGTTTTTGGTGCTCGCGATGGAGAACGGAGCGCTTCCGTCTGTCCCATCCGTCTCCTGCACGCCTGCGTGACAGCGATCGCCCTTAGACCTGTCGATCATCGATTTACACCTCAGAGAAATTACACTTTTAAACAATAAACTTTCCAACCCGGGGAAAAAGGGAGGTTTTTTTTATTGATTGTTTTTTCTTTTCCTCTGTTGTTTGGGATTGGTTCTGTAGGCTTACTAACAGGCTGGCCTCCTGTGTGTGTCTGTGTGAGAGAGAAAGAGCGAGTTTGTGTGTGTGTGTGTGTGTGTGTGTGTGTGTGTGTGTGTGTGAGTGTGTGTGTGTGTGTGTGTGTGTATGTGAGTCTGTGTGAGAGAGAGTGAGTGTGTGTGTGTGTGTGTGTGTGTGTGTGTGTGTGTGAGAGAGAGAGAGAGAGAGAGAGAAAGAGAGAGAGTGTGTGTGTGTGTGTGTGTGTGTGTGAGAGAGTGTGTCTGTGTGAGAGAGAGAGAGAGAGGGTGTGTGTGTGTGTGTGTCTGCGTGAGAGAGAAAGAGCGAGTTTGTGTGTGTGTGTGTGTGTGTGTGTGTGTGAGAGTGTGTGAGAGTGTGTCTGTGTGTGAGAGAGTGTGTGAGTGTGTGTGTGTGTGTGTGTGTGTGTGTGTGTGTGTGTGTGTGTGTGTGTGTGGTGTGTGTTTGTGTGTGAGTGCGCGCTCACTGAGCAGAGACAACGGTCCGGCCTGCAGGCTCACGCCTCTGTGGACACACAGCGCTTCCTTGTTTAATACGAGCTGACACCCCGACATCCTCTCCGCTGACCTCTTCATCTGAGCCCTGTTGTGTTCACTGTGTTACTCGAGCAGCTTTCAGATGAGTTACTGTGTTACTCGAGCAGCTCTCAGATGAGTTACTGTTACTCGAGCAGCTTTCAGATGAGTTACTGTGCTACTCGAGCAGCTTTCAGATGAGTTACTGTGTTACTCGAGTAGCTTTCAGATGAGTTACTGTGTTACTCGAGCAGCTCTCAGATGAGTTACTGTTACTCGAGCAGCTTTCAGACGAGTTGCTGTGCTACTCGAGCACCTTTCACATGAGTTACTGTGCTACTCGAGCAGTTTTCACATGAGTTACTGTGCTACTCGAGCAGCTTTCAGATGAGTTACTGTGTTACTCGAGCAGCTTTCAGATGAGTTACTGTGGGACTCGAGCAGCTTTCAGATGAGTTACTGTGGGACTCGAGCAGCTTTCAGATGAGTTACTGTGTTACTCGAGTAGCTTTCAGATGAGTTACTGTGGGACTCGAGCAGCGTTCAGATGGCTCCTGCTGCCCCCCCTCCCCTCCCCTCCCCCCCCTGAGTTCTTTAACCCCAAACAAAGTCACTTTCATTTACATTTTTTAAAAGAAGATTGGCAGCTCCTCTTCATGGCCTGTTAGCACGCGTTGTAGAGAACTCTCCCTCCCCCTCCCCCCCTTCCCCCACAGATGGTCCGAAAACCTTGTATGGGAATCTGCCCCAGCTCACACAGTCACTATAGTCCGCCATGTTTCTTTTTTCCCCCCTCCAGGGTGGACGTCCCCTTAAATATGTCCCTTTTTTTTGGTCAAAGGTCAGAGAGGACTACAAAAGGGGGCTTTGCCCCGATGAAGCCATCTGGTCGCTGGTCATTTCCACCTCTTGTTGCGTAGAAGGCTGGGTTCTCGTGCTCCTGTAGTGACGTGCAGGCAGGGAAAGCCTCAAATTAATCCCTCTCATGCAAAGTTTTTTTCTTTTTCACACACAGCTGTAAACCCAAAGTGCTCCAGCATGATTTTAAAAGCGCTCGCACGGACTGCGATTAATGGGCTTTACATGGTAAAGTCTCTCTCTCACTCTCGACGGGGAAGGGGAGGTGGGGGCGCTGAGCATGGGATAAAATATTTCGGTGAACGCAGGGTGCTCAAAAAGCCCACATGGGATCAATCACACCCCGGCACGTCAGCGGTAACAAACGGAGATCCCTTCTGAATCCTCGCTCGTTTGCGTTTGACGCTATCCTCCGAAACATCTGTGCCGGTACCGTACGATACTGCGCGACGAAAACAAACTGAAAGAAAACAGAAACAGAACGAGGGACCGCCACAGCGCGGGGCCCCAGAGAGAGCAGAGGTCCGGGAGAGATTTACGCGGCCGGCGAACAGGAAGCTCGTAGAATCCGAGCGGCTCTAAGGTTTCCAGAAAGCTCTGGGTCACGAAAGCAGTGCGGCTCGCCGGCGCTGGAAGTGGTGTTGTTTAAAACAACACGCCCGTGGAACACGGGCACCGTAAAACAAAGTGTACAGTAACTCTGAAAACATAAAGGCCGACCTGTCTGGGTAATGAGCGCGGGGCTCTCGTCCGGGCCAAGCGTCAGCCACCAAACGGAGG
>JAINUG010000091.1:357500-485000 GCA_029706075.1 Aldrovandia affinis | reverse complement strand
GGCTTGCTGCAGTCACTTATCTGGGCTAATAGGATTGATGGTGACAACCAAAACCAGCAGAGATGGGGGGGCCTGCACTTTAATTACAGTGCGCTGGTAAAGCAGGCCCAGTCGTAAGGCACGTAGCACAGACTCCTCGGAGGTTTGATGTGCCGCAGGATGAAGCCGTGTCGTTTTCTCGCTCTTGTTTATAAGTGTGCGACGCCACGGAGAAGAGCTCAAACGGAACAGCGTCTCCGCTCACGAGAACCGATTGATCTGCTAAACCGCGTCGCTCGCTTTGCCGCTGGGTGTCTGTGCATCGCGAATGATCGTGTCTCTCATGTTGTTATGATGCTAAGTCGTTTTGCCACGACACGCACGCACACACACACACACACACACACACACACACACACACACACACACACACACACACACTCAAACACGCACTCACTCACACACACGCTCACGCTCACACACACACACACACACACACACACACACACACACACACACTCGCACACACCCACACAGACACGCGCACACACACTCATACACACATGCACACACAGACAAACACTCACGCTCACACACACACACACACACGCTCAAACACGCACTCACTCACACACACGCTCACACACACACACACCACACACACACACACACACACACACACACACACACACACACACACACACACAGTTTGTAGTTTTAGATAAGCCATACCATTACAATACGGAAAACTAGCCGCAGTGTACTAGGGAACATTGAATGCTTCTTCTTGACACTTTTCCCAGCGTAAACGGCAGAGCAGCGGATGTAGGATGGCAAGCTATTTTAGAGAGATGACACTCTTTCCCCCATGAAACTCTGAGGACAGCCTTGGCTTATAAAAATAAACCTCGAGATAAGATTTTACTTTATCTATTTATTGCCTATTTAGGAACATGTTTATTTGTTGTGGAAAAGTTAACTCCACAAGTCAGAAGAGTTCACATTTGTGAAAAGTTAGGAAACCGTTTGCCAGACTTTTACTTCTGGTCGGTTCCATCAAACCACAAAAGTTTTTTAAATATATATATATTTTTTTAAACTTTATTTATTTATTTATTTTTTGTAATAAAAAATGTCACCTTATTTTCTCTCTGTCCTATGTGCTCTCAACAATCCACAGCTATGAAGTGAACAAAGATTTTGATTTAAAAAATGCCTTTGAGCTAATTGGCAGCTACAGCCAAAACTCCATGACAGGGAAATGTCCTTCGCTACATCCAACAGGAAAATGTTAATATTCCCTATCCTGCTCTTGGCTGCGTGACGTAATGGCTCAACACTACAAACCCCAGAGTAAAAAAGCAGACGTCTTTGGGTGCTGAAAGCACAGGTAAACACAATACAGCACAAATATAAACGCCCCAGTTTCACAAGAACATTTTTTATTTACAAAGAGTTTTTTTTACAAAGAGTTCTTTTGAAACTGGCCATTTATCAGATGCAACGGTAATATGGTTTTCAGAAGCCTTGGCACGCCTCAAACACAGTCCAAAAAGTCTAATATATGACATGTGCGCTGGTAAATGAATAGACATTTATATTATATTATGCTAAATTGCCCGCACACTGCAAAAAGAAAAAGGGAGAGAGAGAGAAGAAAAAAAAAAAGATATTATGATATTATCAAAGTACTGGAACAAAATGTCCGTGCATGTAACCTTTTGTAGGAGGCCACAGTCAACCGACGGTCATAATGAACAGGGTCTGCCCACACCCAGCACGGTTGAAAAAGCAGGTCGCAGCGTGTGACCGACTCTAAAGTGCTCCCTTTCCCTCCGAGCCGAACGCATAACCTCACGGGTGGGCTGAGTGTGTGGACACACACGCTGTACAGTAACGAGACTCCGCCACGTCACATCCTACATCTTATGTGACAGGGTGAACACTGTCCCCCTTATTTTTAAATTGAAGGGGGGTGGGGTGCTGCTAATTGGGCCAGACTGGGGGAGGGGTGGGAGAAGCGGGGGTCCCAGCTCCAGAATGGTCATGGGGGCGGGGGCGGGGGGTGCGATCATCCGTAAATTCGGCGTAGGTGCACCCGGGGACAAATTGAGGACACGCGGGGCAGGGCGCGTGCACCAGATAGTTTAAGATGTGAAAGGTATGCCACAAAAGCGCGGTGTCATGTGATCTGTGCTCACAGGGGAACGGCTTTCAGGCTGAAAGGGATTAATCCCACTTTCAGGCCCAAGACAAAAAGAAACGTGGATTTCTGCTGCTAGGAGGAAGTGTGGACACATTTGAATGAGTAGCTCTTGGCGGGCGACGAGGCCCGGGGCCCGGGGTCTGTGTGGTCCCTTCAGCGATTCGGGTCAGGACAACGGCACAATTCACAACACTTTTCTTTTACATTTACATTGGACATTTTAGGCATTTAGCAGACGTTCTTATCCAGGGCGACTTACAGTTTACATTTCTTTTACATACAATCCATTTATACAGCTGGATATTTTTACTGAAACAATTCAGGTTAAGTGCCTTGTTCGAGGGTACAACGGCAGTGCCCCCACCTGGGAATTGAACCAGCAACCTCTGAGTTACAAGCCCAGCTCCCTAACCATTACACTACACTGCTGCCCCTTTTTTTTCTTCTTCTTTTTTTAACATTGAAGACAATAACTTGTCTTTTTTCTTCTTTTTTCATTTGTACACTGGCTGGTTTTAAGCCTTTCATAGTGTTTGAGATGCAAAAGAATGTAAACTCTCACCTCGCTGTGCAGGCAGACCGCTCTCCGACGACCTGCAGAGGAAATGAACAGCGGTTATCTCCGGCTCTGCCGAGAACGTCACGCAAAGACAGAGACGCACAGTCAAGATTCAATCTCGTCGCTTCTGTCGCGGTCGCCCAGGGTTACGATTCGCGATGCAATTTCACAGCCTCATACTTTTGTTGTCAGTTGTGGCGGCAGTTCTTTTCACCTGACACTGGGGCCGTCTGTAGAGAGCACATTGCTTTTTTTTCTTTTCGCTTTTTTTTTTAACTTGGTAAGCACACATGCTCAGATAGATGTACTATTTTCTGTAAGGAATTGGGTGTCGTTCGGTACACATTCATCTTGCTGTTCGGCACACATTTTCAACTTGCCACGGGAACAATTTGTTTCAGCTGCTGCGGTGTGAACGCGTCGACTTGTGTCAGTGATTTGCGATCGATCAAAGGACTGCGACTGCGCTGTTACAACGCTCCTACAAACAGTTTGCTCCCCGTAAGTATGTACGTACGCATCATTGTGCGTCGCGTCTATAACCACGTCCGTGATATCATTTCTCACAAACGTCTCCGAGGCTTACGAGATACACCACGAGGCAGTCAGTGGCGCGCATACAAACCAGCGCAATGCCTTTGAATTGAGAAAACACGATGGGTTTTTTTTTTTTTTTTGCTTGTCAAAGTCTGCGATGTTGATCAGAGTCTAGCAGGCTGTTACCCAATACATCTCTGCAGCCCATTCTTGGCGTGCTACCGCACTTTTCAACATGGGCGAGGAGCACTTTCATCTCGGGCCCCCGTTGGAAACAGGAGACAGGGCCCCCCTCCCCCTCTCGCCCACTCTTCAAGGGGCTCCTGAAGCATTGTGTTAGAACTCGAGTCACAGGTCAATAACAAAGCTGCGAGCGCCAGTCCCCAGATTTTAGCGCAGACAAATGGGTCGTTTGGTGAAGGATTTAAAGCCGGTTTAGAACGTACGTAAGATCGCGAGGCTCTTGCGGCCATGCCTTAAACCCCCCCATAATGAATAATGAATTTCTTTATTACGGAATGATAGTGTTTCGAGTCCGTGGCTAAACTACGAGACTAAAGCCGCCTTCACAAGGACTTTCTTTCTTCTTTCACACAATGCTTCATTCATTAATCAAGGTGAAAAAGGCAGCACAACAATCAGAAAAGCAACGAACCACCACAGAACAGAGAAACATGCTCATTCTTACATCCATCTGGAGGTAACATTACATTTCTTATTTTCTCAGATGGTGCCCTTACCCAGGGTGAATAATGAGTTATACTACATGTATTATAGTATTAGATATATTATATAGAGTTGATTTGGGCAGCTGGGTATTATCTACTGGGGAAAGTGTTCAGGAAGACCTTGCTCAAGGACACAAACACGATCTCCTGCCCAGGATATTAACCTACAACTTTACAGCTTCTGCTCCCCTGCCAGGACTGCGTCTGCTCTTTATTCTCGAACCCATTTCAGTACAAATGCACACAGGGAACTGCCTCCCAGGCGAAGAGCAGCCAATGTCCGCCGAACTGCCCTACAGGCACGCAAACAATGCATCCATCCCGCCGTCTAAGGGCGATTTATAAGACATTGACACGTGTGCTCTAAAAAATGCATAATGCTCCACAGAAGGCTATCTCTCCCCCTACCCCCACAGGATATTTAAAATGATAAAAACATGGTTCTGTGTATCTCAGTAGGTAGAGCATGGTTCTGTGTGGCTCAGTAGGTAGAGCGTGGTTCTGTGTGGCTCAGTAGGTAGAGCGTGGTTCTGTGTGGCTCAGTAGGTAGAGTGTGGTTCTGTGTGGCTCAGTAGGTAGAGCGTGGTTCTGTGTGGCTCAGTAGGTAGAGCGTGGTTCTGTGTGGCTCAGTAGGTAGAGCGTGGTTCTGTGTGGCTCAGTAGGTAGAGCGTGGTTCTGTGTGTCTCAGTAGGTAGAGCGTGGTTCTGTGTGTCTCAGTAGGTAGAGCGTGGTTCTGTGTGGCTCAGTAGGTAGAGCGTGTATGCTAAATGGCATATATATACAGTATATATAAAAACAGAAATAGCCCCATTTAGGCCAAATGTGGGAGAGAGAAACCGGAGAAGTCCGATCGCATTACCCATCGGCCCCTAATCAACCTTTCGCCAGAAGATATCATGAACAAGATGCACTTCATCGTGCCATGCAGTACTGCATTATAAACATCTCGCATGCACAGGATACTGCTGCTGCGTCCTTGTGCTAGATGTTTATCTTCAATTGCTTCAGTAAATATCCATCTGTATTATTTGATGGCGTGTGAAATGTAAGCAGCGTTGAGTGTTGACCACAAATAAGCGCATCTGTTCTCCAGATGAATTAAGCGAAAACCTTACATTAATTGATCCTTAAGGAAATGAGAAATGGCCTTGAGCAGTCCCATCTGGCCCGCGGGCGCTCTCACAGCTGCTTGGAGCTGGCGTCGCACCGCTAGCTTCCCCTGGTGTTCCCGCGTTCCTCCCGAATCGAGAATAGAAAGCAGCAAACTTCCATTCACAGGGAGAAAGGAAAGAGAGAGAGAGAGAGCCCTGTCCTCGGTTTCATAATGGTGCTAAACAAGGATAAAGGGACTCGAGGGCCGTGTGCTCACAACACTTCCTAATGGCTGGGCACCGCTTACGGCCGGGGGCCAGAGGAAGGCCTGATGAGGCGGCCATTTTTTACACTCTCAGGTGTCTTTCTTTCTTTCTTTCATTATTATTTTTTTGTTTTGTTGTTGTTTTTTTCAGATTTTTTCCCCATTTTTATCCCAATTTGGCAGCCAATTGTACCCTATTTCTAATCTAACTATCCTTTCTCTCGTACTACGAGTTCACCACTCCAACCCTGAAACTGGCAGTGACTAAAGTGACGAACCACCTTCTCCGAGACGGCACTCGCCAAGCTGTCAACCGTTACTCCAATACACACAGAGCCACTTTGCATGCGGCACAAGCTCCTGCCAGTCCCCCGGACAGCCAATCGCCACCCCTGCCCAGGGCTCCCAGCCAGAGGGATCGAACCCCCAGCCGCAGTGGGCAACTCACACTCCGGGGCGAGTGCCTTTACCATTACGCCACCCGGGCGAGGGCCCCTGGGTTTCTTCGTCTCAGCCGGAACGAAGACGGATTACGATTCGCTTCCTGTTGTGATGTAAATATGGAGAGAGAAGTCGATCACTCGGACCTGCCGTTTCTCCCTCCACAACATCCGGAGGATCCGACCGTTCCTCACCCAAGAGGCCACTCAACTCCTGGTCAGGCCCTGGTGATCTCACGTCTGGACTACTGCAACTCCTTGCTGGCAGGCCTTCCGGCCTGTGCCATCAAGCCACTGCAACTAGTCCAGAACGCTGCTGCTCGCCTGGTGTTCAACCAGCCGAAGTTCACCCGTCACCCCTCTACTCTCCTCTCTGCACTGGCTCCCCATCGCAGCACGCATCAGATTCAAGTCACTGGTGCTTGCTTTTCAAGCGGCCAGAGGTACTGCTCCCCCATACCTCCAGTCACTCATCACGCCCTACACCCCGTCCAGACCTCTCCGCTCCGCCTCCGCTGGCAGATTGACTGCCCCATCCCTCCGGGCACCTGGCAGCCGCTCCTCGCGGTCTCGCCTCTTCTCTGTCCTGGTCCCTCGTTGGTGGAACGACCTCCCGCAATTGGTCAGGACTGCGGAATCACTTCCAATCTTCCGCAAGAGACTCAAAACCCACCTCTTCAGACTCCACTACCCCTGATCTCTGTCCATCTAGCTAAATTGTCTTCACCACTGTCTACTTGTTCAACACTATACTCTTTATTTAAAAAAATAAAAAATAAAAAAAAAATTTAAATTTTGTAAACATTGTAAAATACCTTTTCCTTCCCGGTGTTACAGGTATGGTACGCAGATGCCTGCAATGATGTCTATTGCTGTATTCCTGCACTGATCTCGTGCGCTAACTGTGATTGTTCCTACCATGTATTGATGCACATCTTGTAAGTCGCTCTGGATAAGAGCGTCTGCTAAATGCTTAAAATGTAAATGTAAAATGTAAATGTCTACCGAGGCTCGGTGTCACATCAGAACTTCCCTGCGCCTTCCTGCCCCGCCCCTGCCCCCACCCACCCCCAAGCTCTGACGTTATCGGTGGGATGTGCTCTAATTTTCAGGGCCTATCCTTCAAGAAAACCTTTTCATCAGGTCCATGCTCTCCATCTGCCCCCTGCCGTCGACAGGCCTTAACTCACGGAGAGCGCATAATTCAGCCCTTCATTCATTCGCCCATTTGAATAAGCAGGCGACCGGGTGCATAATGTGGTCCCGTGTCCTCTGAGCAATCTGCTGGAGGAGCAAGGGCACGGGGCTACGGCAGCGCCGGGCTGTTTGCAGGTAATCGAAAGGACGCCTCAACCTCTGAGCAGAGCCGAGAGAGAGAGGTGCCAAATTCCCCCTCTGATTATTCATCACGCGGACCGGCCCCGGGGGGGAGGAAACGGCCATAACAAGCCCCCGGTCACATCACCTCGACGCGACGTAATCCAATCGCGAAAAGCTCAATCCTTTTCCGGGCGATGCGCTGTGGCACGCCATCTGCTCACGGTCCAGACTGCAATTTCACACTGGATGTCTAAACAGCATATTTAGACATACAGTGTCTAAATCACTCTCACTTCCGAATGTGTGGGAGTTTGAGATATTCCATATTCCCCCCCCCCGCTGCACTGATTATATCTGCTGAAATGCATTTGCCAGCTGACTTGTGTCTCCCTCAGAACTTCGACGTCCTCTCCTGTACTTTTAAATGTTCTGTACGGCTTCTTACGGTCTTTCGTTCAGTTTCAAAAACGAATATGCCGACTTTAATGGAACATCCCAGAATTCTGCATCTTGCTCTGTGATTGTGTTTGAGCTGAAACACTGGTTTGCATGGCCTGTGAGATACAGCTATCTGATCTATCTGCCTTGTTTCCCTTTGTGTGCGCTGGTAATGCTTAACAAATAAACCTTCATCGATTGGCTCGTAAATTACTTGAGATAACGACGAATTCTCCTCTCTCCCCCTCTGCCTCCGATCCCCAGGCTGTGATTAAACAAACGCTTTCTGCAGCGGTGTCACAGCGAAACGCACGGCAGAAGGCCTTCAATTCTACCTCAAATGATTTGGTTGTCAGCCACGTCGGGGGAGGGGGGGGTAGCTCTTGCTACAGGAATTTCCTTTAAAAGAAAAGTCGGCTTTAAGAGGTACCTGCCCCCCCGTCGCGGTATCTGAACGGACCGTGATTGAGCCGGATCACACTTAGTCGCCGCGCGGTATTTTGGTTTGGCGCGCGGCGCGCTGCGGTGAACGCTGCTCGGCAGACAGATGTTTAACCTTGATGGTTCCCCTTGAAATAGACAAATCTGCTAATCTATAATGCATATTTGGTCTGTAATGCTGCCTATTCCCCCGGGCAGCTGCCTGCTAATTAGGCTGTTGCGTTTCATGTTCCGTTTTAATGGGTTTGCATCACTATCTTCAGCCGCACGATGTAAATATTTGTTCGTTTCCCTCTGCCAAGGTTTATTGGTTCAGGTTTTTTTGCTTTGTTTACGTGTACATCCATTATCTTCATTTTATGTTCCGCCAGTGAAAATCTCAGGCATTATTGTCCTTCCCTGGCAGCTAATGATTTGTTAAAGTAAAAAAGGTATCTGGAGCACCAGTTTTTGGTTTTTTTTAAAACCTTATTAAAAAAGAAGAATTTTTATAACTTCTTATAATTGTTTTTTTTGGTTTTTTTTGTTGCAAATATTCATAATGGACGGAGGATTTCATGATTTTCCAAAATATCTCGTATGGTGTTTTTTTATTGGCCGATTTACAATCCAGGGTTTTTATTTTAGCCTTTGTGGCCTTGCATTTGTTTAGCACCTTTCGAGGAATTCAGGAACTTCATTAATACGCGATTACCTGGAGGTGGGATGTAACGTGTCTAATCAGGTGTGAGGTGTAAGCACAATGTTCTGCTTTCAGCGCAGGAGTATTCTGTTTCAAATGCAAAGTCAGGAATGTGTCACGTTCCTTTGCAAAGCAGCCACTTAACACTAATGGTAGATACAGTGCCCCCTTAATGTCCACACCCATCTCAAAAATGTCACCTCTTGTTGCCTTACAGCCTGAAATGAAACATTAAATCAGACCTATTCCACCTTTATTTACACATTTTACCCGACAACTCCCAAGTGGGAAAAAATATATATCTCAAAATTTCTGAACATTAATTAAAAATGTAAAATAACTTGTATTGATAAGTCTACACCCCACTGAGTTAGTACTTGGTAGAAGCACCCTTTGCTTGAATTGCAGTCTGTTTGGATATGTCTCTACCAGCTTTGCGCACCTGGACTGGGAAATGTTTGACCACTCTTCCTGCAGAACCATTCAAAGCTCAGTCATGGGTAAGGGGCACTGTGTGTGCAGAGGGAGGACAGCACTACCTTTTAGACAAATCTGTTCAGTCTTTATCATTGTTAGCAGACGCTTATCTTCTTTGTGCAACTCTGGGACGGCTCTGGGCCAATGGGCTGACTGTGAGTCAACAGAAATCAGATTTTGGGAGTCAGTGTGCAGTCCTAGAACTGACATAATTCAATAATGTGAATTACTGTATGTGGTTCTGTGTGTCTCAGTAGGAAGGGCATGGCGCTGACAAATGCTTGGGTTGTGGGTTCAATTCCCACTGGGACCACATATACTGGAAAACATTTTTATGCATTCACTACTGTTGGTCGTTTTGGATAAAAGCGTCTGCTAAATGGAATATATATATATATATATATATATATATATATATATATATATATATATATACACAGTACCAGTCAAAAGTTTGAGTACACCTGCTGGAAACTAGGTTTATCTCATAATTGGCAATGTTTTACACCATATATGTTTCTTTAAATGCTTGAAAATTACAAAAAACACATGTAAAAATAAATAAAAGGAACATCAAAGCAATGTTCAATAAAATTTAATTGAAAATTTAATCTTGGATTCCTCAAAATAGCCACCCTTTGCTGTGATAACAGCCTCACAAACACAGGCCATTCGGTTAATATGTTTCAGCAGGAAATCACCCGACATGTCTTCCCAGCTCTCCTGCAGCAATTCCCAGAGGCTTGTGGGTTGCTTTGCTTTGACTGTTCTGCCCAGTTCATCCCATACAAGTTCTATGGGATTGAGGTCTGGACACTGGGCAGGCCAGGTCTTTAGTTTGAGTTGTCCTTCACGTTACCCCTTCACCAGATAGTTCTTGCACAACTTCAAGGTGTGTTTCGGGTTGTTATCTTGCTCAAGAATGAAGGAGTACCCGCTTAGCCGTAGTCCAGATGGAAGGTGTACTCAAACTTTTGACTGGTACTGTATATATATATATATATATGGCGGATAATTAAAGCTCAGCAGACGTGTCAATTGGAAGGACAAGCACGAAGCAAAACTCATTCGAAGCTTTTTAAAAATATTTACGAAGCAGGAGAATCCCCCCCGGTTGCCCTGGCCTGTGTTTTTATGAATGAATATTTGTACAGTGTCTGAGAGACCAGGTGATTTATGTACCTGCGAGGGTGACCGCGGCTCACGGGTCGCCAGAGCGCGATGTCTGTTCCGTGGTTTCCATGACAGCAGAGCTACTGTAACCCCCCCGGGGCCCGTGGGTGTGGAGGCCATTGATTGAGCCCCGGAGCGGTGTCAAACGTGTTCACGTTTACCAGGATGGCGAGGCCCAATCAGAACCACGCTCTACCTACTGAGCCAATCAGAACCAGGCTCTACCTACTGAGACACACAGAACCACGCTCTACCGACTGAGACACACAGAACCACACTTGACCTATTGAGCCACACAGAACCACGCTCTACCTACTGAGGCCCAATCAGAACCACGCTCTACCTACTGAGCCACACAGAACCACGCTCTACCTACTGAGCCCAATCAGAACCAGGCTCTACCTACTGAGCCATACAGAACCAGGCTTTACCTACTGAGGCCCAATCAGAACCACGCTCTACCTACTGAGCCACACAGAACCATGTTCTACCTACTGAGCCACACAGAACCACGCTCTACCTACTGAGACACACAGAACCACGCTCTACCTACTGAGCCACACAGAACCACGCTCTACCTACTGAGACACACAGAACCACGCTCTACCTACTGAGACACACAGAACCATGCTCTACCTACTGAGCCACACAGAACCACGCTCTACCTACTGAGACACACAGAACCACGCTCTACCTACTGAGACACACAGAACCACGCTCTACCTACTGAGCCACACAGAACCACGCTCTACCTACTGAGCCACTCAGAACCACGCTCTACCTACTGAGACACACAGAACCACGCTCTACCTACTGAGCCACACAGAACCACGCTCTACCTACTGAGACACACAGAACCACGCTCTACCTACTGAGCCACACAGAACCAGGCTCTACCCACTGAGACACACAGAACCACGCTCTACCTACTGAGCCACACTGAACCACGCTCTACCTACTGAGACACACAGAACCACGCTCTACCTACTGAGCCACACAGAACCACGCTCTACCTACTGAGCCACACAGAACCACGCTCTACCTACTGAGCCACACAGAACCACGCTCTACCTACTGAGCCACACAGAACCACGCTCTACCTACTGAGCTACACAGAACCACGCTCTACCTACTGAGCCACTCAGAACCACACTCTACCTACTGAGACACGCAGAACCACACTCTACCTACTGAGCCACGCTCTACCTACTGAGCCACACAGAACCACGCTCTACCTACTGAGCCACACAGAACCACGCTCTACCTACTGAGACACACAGAACCACGCTCTACCTACTGAGCCACACAGAACCACGCTCTACCTACTGAGACACACAGAACCACGCTCTACCTACTGAGACACACAGAACCATGCTCTACCTACTGAGCCACACAGAACCACGCTCTACCTACTGAGCCACACAGAACCACGCTGTACCTACTGAGCCACACAGAACCACACTCTACCTACTGAGCCACACAGAACCACGCTCTACCTACTGAGCCACACAGAACCACGCTCTACCTACTGAGACACACAGAACCACGCTCTACCTACTGATTCACACAAAATCGCCTTCCCTGCGCAAACATTTTATTATTAGATGGTTTCATTTTTAGTTGTATTATTATTTCTCAGAACTCACGATTCACACGGGCAAAGGGCAAAATAAAGATTACAGATGAATATGGTGGGATTACCTCGTCTCCTCGCCCTGAATGGGCCCTGATCATCACGCAACGATCCTGACTAAGCGGTTCTCACTAAGTGTTCTCTCCGACCTGCGGCCTGCACACTCCCTCTGAATGAAATGCAGTTATACACGTTGCTCTTTTCTCTTTTAATTTAACTCTATTCTGGCACGCTCGCGCGAAAAAAAAGGGGAAGAAAGCAAAAATGTTTGCAAGCGCATAAATATAGCCCAAACCACGGGAAAGGAGGGAAATCCGCTTAGCTTGGCAGGCCACGCGCGCCTGAATGAGATCCTGATTGTCGAGTGAGCTGCGTTGGTGTAAATTGGCCGGCTTTGGGAATATGAAGGCCTTGTCTGAATTTTTAATCTAAAGGAGAGAAATGAAACGCATGAATCAGAAGAGGCTGTATGTGGTGCTGGGGGTGGGGTGGGGGGCGGAGAGAAACAGAAATGTTGATGATCTGGCTGAATGTGTCCTTTGATTAAGGGAAGGACTTCAGATTCATGAGCCGTGCTGTCCCTCAGCTAGGGCGATAGCATCAGCCCAGCCTAATGAGAGCGGTCCAGTCGTTGCTTGTGAAGGGTGAATCCGGCCCTGCTCAGACCGCTCCTGGCACACAGCTCTTTGTACGAGTCCACAGACGCTGCTCTCTACGTCATGGCTGCCCCATGCGTGTGTCTGGAGTTCTGAGAGAGGTTTTTAGTCCTGCGACAGCCATGCATGTGAAATCATGCCACTCCACAGACCTTTCAGTCTTTTAAAAAGTTTTATATGTATATATATATACATTACATTACAGGCATTTAGCAGACGCTCCTATCCAGAGCGACTTACAGTTGACATTTCTTTACAATCCATTTATACAGCTGGATATTAACTGAAGCAATTCAGGTTAAGTACCTTTAGCTCAAGGGTACAACGGCAGTGTCCCACCTGGGGATTGAACCTGCGACCTTTGCATTACAAGCCCAGTTCCCTAACCATTATACCACACTGCCTGCCTTATATATATATATATATAAGGCAGGCAGGTATATATATATATACAGTATATATATACACAGGGGTGCACGTAAGTGGTACGCCAGTACGCATAGGCGTCCTCAACCGTTAATTGCGTAACAAACAAGACGACAAACTTTTGAAACATAGGCCTACGCGACTTTAAGTTTGATCAGTCCATCACTGGTAAGTTAACTAACCAACTAACTAAGTTAATTACTTTACCAGTGATGGACTGGTCAAACTTAAAGTCATGTATGTTTCAAAGGTTTGTCGTCTTGCTTGGTACGCAATTAACGTTTGAGGAGGCCTATGCGTACTGGTGTACCACTTATGTGCACCCCTGTGTATATACAGTATATGTATATTTATTTATTTTTTAACATGTCAATGTCATTTGGGCCCTGCGATGGATTGGCGACCTGTCCAGGATGTATTCCTGCCTCTCGCCCAATGCATGCTGGGATAGGCACCAGCCCCCCGCGACCCTGACCAGGAATAAGCGGGTTAGATCATTCATTCATTCATTCATTCATTCATCGTCATTTGGGAAAATAGGAAAACATAGTGCTATTTGAAGTCAGTATATGTGAGGGGAGAAATAAAAGAAGTAAAAAGACATCTAGGACTGGAAGTTAGTTCCCCTGCAGGTAACGGAACATTTCTCTGCACTATTACGATTGTGTTTACGAGGCGTTTGAAGTCAATGAGGCGTACACTCATCTCCTCTGTAATTTGATTTGCAGTCTTGCTCTACGAGCATACATGGGTTGTGTTTTACTTGCTTATATATATATATATATGGGTAACTGTCAAAATGAAGGAAACACCATAAAATGTCTTAACAGGGCGTTAGGCCACCACAAGCCTCCAGAACAGCTCCAATGTGCCTGGGCACAGATTCTACAAATGTCTGGAACTGTATTTACCTTTCCCTCTAAGGAGGTGAGTGGACCTAAACCATGCCAGGAAAATGCACCCCACACCATAACAGAGCCACCAGTATCCCTATTTACTCAAGTGTTTTCTTTATTTTGGTAGTTACATGTGTGTGTGTGTGTGTGTATATACGCTTATTGTGTGTGTTTGTAATATACGCCATTTAGCAGACGCTTTTATCCACTTTTAGCAACTTACAGTAGTGAATGCATACATTTTCAGTATATGTGGCCCCAGTGGGGATTGAACCCACAACCTAAGCGTTGCCAACACTGTGCTCTACCAACTGAGCCACAGAGAACCACAACCACCAATCTCTGTTTATGAGAGTGAGGGCTACCTTGCAAGCAGGCTGAACAGAACTATATTTTGACTCTAAATTAAATGAACATATTTGTATACATTAGACCCTGGTAGATACGCACTTATGAGGAAAATGCACACAAACGTTAATAAAGTTAATACGTGTTAAATGAGCTGAACACGGATACGCAGCAGACAAGGACAGCTGTCCACAGCAATCTTCAGACCCTGAACAAACATGGATCATTTGTCTCTGGACTTACATTTACATTTTAAGCATTTAGCAGATGCTCTTATCCAGAGCGACTTGCAAGATGTGCATTAATACATGGTAGGAACAATCATAGTTAGCGCACGAGATCAGTGCAGTAATACAGCGATAGACATCATTGCAGGCAGCTGTGTACCATACCTGTAACACTTAAAAAAAATAAAAATTAAATGAGTAAGCAGGGATACATAGTGTTGAACAAGTAGGCAGTGGTGATGACAATTAGCTAGATGTACAGAATTCAGTGGTAGTCTGAAGAGGTGGGTTTTGAGTCGAAAGATCGCAAGTGATTCCGCGGTCCTGACCGATTGCGGAAGGTCGTTCCACGGACTTGCATCCGAAACCCTCCCTGTCCCCAGCGCAGGGTGTCTCTGACTCCGTAATGCATCTGAAACACCCCCCCCACCCTCCCCAGCTGTGCGGCTGAATCTTCCAAAGAGATGAAATAATGGCTTATTTGTCGGGGGGAGAGAGGGGTGGGGGGACGTCCCTGGTGATTTAAGCAGTCCTCGGGGAGGAGAGGGGGGTGGAGTCTTTCCCCTCTGCTCATTAGTGCGTTTTACTGGATCCCCGTGGTTTGGGAATATGCATCACCGTCCCCTCTCCTCTCTCTCTCCCCCGTGTGCTCGGTGAGGCCACCCCCGGCTCCTTACAAATGAACTGTAACGTGATGGCGACTTAACGCAGGTGGCTGGCTGCATCTCAGCCTCACGCTGGCCGGGGAAAACGCTGCAGCCCCCGTCGAACATCCCCTCCTCCTCCCCCCACCCCTCTCTCACCCCCCCACCTCAAACCAGAGCTCCCTGCGCCCGTCTGAAGGGAAATCCACACACACTGAGAGCTCTGTTGAAGCTCAGCTCTTAATTATTCCTGCTCATTCTCCCGTCGCTCGGACAGGGGTGTACACGTCCTGTTCCTCCTGAGCGGGAGCGACAACCCTTCCTATTTCAGCATTAGCTATCACGCGGTTTATTCATATTTATTTCATTTATTAATTTATGTATTTGACAGGGACAGTGCAATAATAAAATAATATATGCCATTTAGCAGACGCTTTTATCCAAAGCGACTTACAGTAGTGAATACATACATTTTTCAGTGCATCTGGTCCCAGTGGGAATCAAACCCACAACCTAAGCGTTGTCAATGCCATGCTCTACCTACTGAGCTCCACAGAACCATTTTGCATATTGTGCACCAATACAGTGCACATTGATAACATTTCTGTAAATGTGCCAGAGTTAGCCAAGGAGGCTAATTTTCATATGTAGTCCCTGGTGCAGGCAGCTAGTAAAAAAAAAAAAAAAATACATGTACATACAAGCACTAAAATAACTAAAAATACAATCTACACGTAGTATGCAGAGAGGACAGACAGTGCCTGCACTATATACAATCACAAGGACAACACTGCATACAAATGAGAAGCTGACAATGCAAAGCATTTAACACAACGCCCTCACGTAGTTTATATGCAGACAGCTCAACGTATAAGTAGGTTTACCATCATTATAAAATTCATACATTCGTCAGAACGTGGGCCTACATCTCTCTTGCCGCCATATTTCCTTGTACCTCGTCAGCTGTGGAACGTATTAAAATGCCGTACGGGCCTGATGCTGTTGACAGCGTGTTTGCGGCGTGTACCTGTTGAATAGCGGGCTCTGGTTTGCCCACACGCTGCCGTATCTGTGCTCTGTAATTGCTCGTCGGTTGTCTTTTTGGTGAGTAAAGATCAGCTGACGTCTTTATCACGCGAGCCTTCTTGGCCGTGATTGTTCAGGCAGGCCTTGTTTGCAGGGGTGAGGCTAATTGCCTTGATAACTCTGAAACCTTAAACTCCCTCGGTAAATACTTCTAGCCTACACGGTTTTCTTTCAAGAGCCCACTGATTTAGACCTCCCTCTACAATCTAAAAGGATTCATATTTTGACAGCCGTTCAAGTTTCACTGAGTTTGTGCAATTTATTTATTTCTTTCTTTGAAAAGATGTAATGTTCAAGTGGATTTTTTATTTATTTATTGAAACTGGAAATGTTATCTCACACATACACACACACACACACACACACACACATGCATACACGTGTGTGTATATATATATATATACATATACACACACTCAGGTCCAGAATTGATAGACATTAGACATTATCAGGGGGTAGACAAAATGATGGAAACACCAAATGAAAAAGGACTCTTATTTTGAAGCAATTTTTTAAAATAATTTTAAAAAAAATCAACACTTTAATATGTGAGTTTCTAAAGCAACATGAGAGATCTAACAGACTTTGAGAGGTCAGATAGTTGTCTGAATAGTAAATGTGTCCGAATTGCAGGTGTGTCAGTCACAGAAACGGCAACATAATTCAAACTGCATCAGAAAAGAGGTACTGTTAGACACTGAACAGGATAGTTGCTCAAATCATTAAACAATGGCCACAAAAATGACCATAGAACTGAATCTATGCCTCCGTGACCCAGTCTCAACAAAAAACTGTACGTTGTGCGCTTCACAAAGCTGTTCTTTATGGTAGGGCTGCCATTCTGAAACCACTTGGAACCAAGGCCAATGCGCAACAACACATAAATCTGGTATAATGAGCACAAAACCTGGACTTCTGGGCAGTGGAAGAAAGTAATATGGTCGTCTTTTACTCCTTTTCCTACATCTGTACAGGTTTATGTTTGGAGAAAAGTCAAAGGAAGCCTTCAACCCACATTGCCTGTTCCTAACTGTTAAACACGGTGATGGATCTATTATGGTGTGGGCAGACATCTCGCGAGATTCATTGGGTACAATTTTTACTCTGAATGGAAAAATTAACATTGTGTCCTCAAGATTTGCCCATATTTCAAGACGATAACGCCCACGTACACACTGTTAAATGGATTCAAGAGGGGTTTAATGAACACCAGGATGAAGTTCATGAACCTTCCATGGCCATGGCCACCAGATCTAAACATCATTGAACCTTTATGTGGAGTTCTGGAATGTAGAGTATGAAGTAGATTTAAACCATGCACCTTCATCTCTCTAAGAACTGGAGGCTTTCTTTCTTGAAGAATGGTCCAATATCCCACTAGAAACAGTTCAGAACCCGTGGTTCTGTGTGGCTCAGTAAGCAGAGCACACAGTGCTCAGTAAGTTGACAATGCTTAGGTTGTGGATTTGGATTCCCATTGGGAACCACAGAAAAATGTATGCATTCACTAAGTCGCTTTGGATAAAAGCGTTCGCTAAATGGCATATGTTATTCATATATTATTATTATTATTATTTTTATCTATAGTTTCACATTTTTCCCAGTTTTTTTCCTCCCAATTTGGTTGCCAATTATACCCTCTATTTATATCAATTCACCCCCCCCCACGAGTCCGCCGCCCGTCCTCCGGGTAACGAGCCAATTTTTCTGGTCCGGTAGATCTGCCTCCTCCGAGACGGAACCCGACCACGGACGCCCTTCCTGCTCCTCCACAAACTCCTGCCGGCTCACCCTCCCCCCTGATTGGGGCTGACGGCCAGGGCTGGTCTGCTAGGGATGGGTTTCGAACCGCGTCCCTGGCAGGCAGCGCACACTGTTACTGGACCAGCCAAAATACGGTGGGTTAGACCACTACGCTATCCGCTGCTCCCATATATTATTATTAAAACTTGTATAACAGCATTCCAAGAAGGACTGAAGCTGTTCTGTTCTGTTGTGTGTGTGTGTGTGTGTGTGTGTGTGTGTGTGTGTGCGCGCGTGCGCGTGCCCGTGTGTGTGTGTGTGTGTGTGTGTGTGTGTGTGTGCGTGTGCATGTGCGTATATATACAGTAGTTTAAATCTGGATTCCAGATGTAGCTGTCTGATGGTGTCTCATTCCACACGATGGGGGCGGATCAGTGATGACATAAGCTTCTGTTTATTCTCTCATGTTGTGGGAGGGGTGGGGGGGGGGGGCACAGAGCTGCTGTGAGAGCTGCATGCGCTCAGCGAGGTCACTTGGGTTCAAGGGTGGGGGGGGGGGCGGGGTTCGAAGCCTGGCCTGACCTCATCCCCCCTCACAGACCCCCATCCACTCTGGTCTAATCAGGCCTGATTGTTGCTGCAGTGGGCCCTGATGACGTGTGTGATTAGAGAATGCCACGGTGCCCACGTGTCTGTTCTGTGCCCGTTTGATTGCCCCCAGACTGGGTGAAGGGCAGAGGCACGGCCAAGCGTGGGCCCATTCCTCTCTCTGCCCACTCAACCGTCACCAACGGGGCAAATGTGCAACAAGAGGCTGTCACCTGTGAGAAATGCAATCAAACATCTTTTTTTTTTTTTTTTTTTTTTTTTTTTTTTTGCCGCCCCGATGGCACTCCCGGCCAGAGCCGACTCTGGCGCGACCGGGAATCATTTTTGGGGGTGATTTGATTTGCGCATTGTAGAATGTAATGCACGTTGTTGATCCCTTACAGGTAACATTAGTGTGACACGATGCACGACCACACCTTGCAACTGACCAACGACACAGAATGATAAACAGTACTACAGCACATCGCTGTAAATCAATACTCGCAACCACCCAGATAACTTAAAGTAATGGTATTGAAATTATGAACCCATCTTTTAACACCGCATATGACCTTCTCAACAATAATACACAATCTTATAACATCCGAAACCCAGAAGAAATGAGCATCTAGAACATACATAAGAATACATAATTGAACGGGCTGCTCAGCCCATCTAGGCTCGTCATGTCCTAATCTAAAGAGTATCTAGTACTGCGTCTAGCCTGGACTTGAATAGTCTTTCTGCCTCTACTACCCAACCTGGCAAGCTGTTCCAGGCATTGACAACTCTCTGTGTAAAGAAAAACGTCCTAATATCCGTGCGGATTCTGAACCACACATCAGGGCTGATGTGCTTTATCAGGTTTGTACCGAAACGCTGGCATGCCGTGAGGTGAAGCGGCAGTAGCTTGTTCGATGTAACCACCCCCACAACACTCCCTCGCGTGATGATTGCCAGGGGATCGAGCGCCCCACCGTTCGTAGAGCCAGCTTTCCTAATCAGTTTATTGTGTCTCCCTCGACCCCGCACAGCACACACAGCACACAAAACCAGAAAAACATTTTTACCATTGACATCAGTTACGAGCGACTCCCAACAGCCTGTCGATAATATTGGGTCTGGTGCAAGATAAAAAAAACGGTCTTATTTGTACTGCCTTTGGAAATACTTCATGGGATCAGTTCATCTCTACTGGAAGTAAGATTGATGTCGTATCGTCTTCTTGGCGGACTGTCTCAATAGGACGGGGGCGACTGTAATATCCGGACTTTGCCGCTGTTGTTTAGTCTTGTTGGGGGATGCAGCAGTCATGCCGTGTCTTTGACACTTTAAGATTATTTATGTAAATAAAGCGGCCGGGTTTATTAATGATAATAACGAGGTGCATGAAAGCACCGATCTTGTAAACAATGTTTATGCTGAAAGAGCAATGATGTGTCATTATCATTCACTGGAAGAGGGACCTGAACATTATCACATTAGTACATGTCATGAGCTTAAGGCTATTATCCCCCACCCTAACCCCCCCCGAGACTGGTACTGGGAGCTGTACCGCCTCCTCCAAGCCAGCACCTGCCACGGTCACACAGTACCACTCCTATATACAGCGATCTCATATCGGCTTCCCTCCCCCCTCCCTGGTGCGGACAGCCAATTGCCGCCCGCTAGTGGCACTCCCTAACAGAGCCGAACTGGTGTGACCTAGGTGGAATCGAACCCTGGTCGCAGTGGGCATCATCAAACGTTCTTACCACTACACCACCTAGGAGGCCCTGAATGTAGGTGAAATCATAAAGAAAAGCTGTATCTATTTGACAGCTTTGAGCTACTGTAACCATATCGGGGGAGAAAAAAATCATGGTGTTCCCAAACTTTTATTTCAGTCAAAAAGGCAAATGACTGTAAATCGGTCTTTCAAAGAAGGATGTCTGAAAAGTGTTCTTGGGAGAATGCACTGCTTGATCTGGCAGTCATACAATGCAGGAGAATTTATTTTTCCACGTTCAAGGAATTATTCACAAACATTGCTTCTAACAGCCTACATGTAAGACACTTTGACTACACTTCTAGCTTGGGGCTATCCTAAAATCCCACCGCTTAAACACATACCATTCAATTTCCTCATTTGTATAATAGCAGTTATGGGCTGTGTTTTTGCTTATCAACGGAACTCTACTGGTGATATCCTATCAAGTGTCAAAGATCATGACAGGAACGGTAAAACGTGCTTTTGCATGCTATGTCCACAGTCATGGCCGTATCTACCATTGAGGACACCGAGGTCATGACCTCTGCATTTTTTTCTGAGTCTGAGTTGTATTTTTTTACAGACTGATTCAGTGTAAAGATGGTGAACTGCTGTACATAAAATGATTTCACTTTGGTATAGCAAAGTATAGCAAACATTGTGTGTGTGTGTGTGTGTGTGGTGAAGTGGACCTGTCCTGATCTCGTCGTTGCTACAAAATCTTTGCTCAGCAAAGATGACGCAGTGACGCTTGGGACGACTTTGCTGCACAATGGGAGTTGTAACTCAGACTGCTGATCTGAAGCCAAGCGAAGCATGATGTAGGTGTAGAGATATAAAAGTTGACTGCTTGTATTATAACCAGATGAATGCTATTCATCTCCAGAGATCATCTATCGATAGCTACTTTGTGTGTAGTTTTGTGTAGTCGCTAGCCAAAAGTCTAGCTGCCTGTGACACAAATCACTTTTTAGTCAGACTACAGTGGTAGCATTAGCTAACGTAGTAGATGTTGACAGTGGTGATGGGCACAAAGCTAGCTACATTTTAGTGTACATTTCCAGTGGCCATTCATAAAATCATGACAGTCTACTACTCGTGTAGTGAATTAGCTACAAGGGTAGACTGATGACATAAAATATTTCTTAGTGACATTTCTTGTGGCGAACCACCCTAGAGGGTCTAGGTCTCATGAAAACCATTATAATTGCACTTTCAATGTGGAACAGCACAGTGAAATGCTTCTTGATAGCAATGGTAAGACAACATTATTTGACATTTACCCAAAATGGAAAAATCTGAACTCAAAAGTTATGGTCTAAAAAAGTTTGTTTTGGGGAAAACATTTATTAAAAATAACTGTTTCCAAAAAAACTGATTATATCAACACTGTGGTTTGAGCAGAGAAATATTTTAATACTTAAAATAATTTATATCCTAATGCCTCCGGCAGATTTATTTAACGATAATTTATCTACCGTATCATTTCTATATTGAAGGTTTTTTAGTGTGAAAATTCAGGTATAAATATTTAACTCACAAATAAGAGCAATATCCAGCTTACCTCCATTTTTAATCATATTTTAATAATAATATTTTGCCGTTTCAGTCTCGAGGTAAATGGCATGCCTGTAGTAATTTCCGTAATTGCTAATACTTGTCACATATCTGACGATGAAAATAAGTGAAGTGAAATAAATATGTTCTCTTGCAGAGGCCTGATAACCAGGTGTACTGCAGTTTTGGCCATTATGGATTTTTATGGCCATTTATGAACAAATGAATTTATTGCACCGCACGGTGACCCTCTAATTTTATGCTACCCCCCGTAATGTACGATGATAACACATAATTATGCCGTAATGAAAAGATCGCCTCTGCACATGTGAAATTGTTGAAATAACAGAAGGGATTTTTTTTTACCACTCATTAATACAAATCCTCGTCCTGGACATTTTTAATGGAGCCAATATATTTCGAGTGATCTCTTATTTTCTGTAAATAGATTTGTGTCAGTCTGGCAGAGTGGTGAAGGGTCAGGATTTAATGAATTATCTGCAGTTTGAAACACAGAGCGTGCTATTATTTGCCGGATGTAGTTATCCATCAGGACGGCTTAGTTGACAAAAGCCTTTTAATTCTGATTGCGGAATTCCTCCATTAGCTTTGAGGGCTGATGTCACAGTGAGCTGTCGCTCGGGGGGGGGGGAGAGATGTAATCTGTCTCTGCCCTTTCCATTGAAGCGGTTGTTTGGGTAAAAACAACCCACCTGACTTTCTTTATTTAGTGTTCGGCCGAATGTGAAGACGCTCCACTGCAGGACTGTTGAACACAGGACATAGCTCTGTGCAAAGAACCTTCATTTGACTGTTTTAAATAAAACAACAACAACTAAGAAAAACAATGCAATGTTGATTTCAAATTCCAGCAGGCTTTTGAGTTGTGTGAAGACAGCACAGGGGCTTGTGTGTTCAGTACTGGGAGTGACATGATATCCAGTGCAGTGTTGGGAGTCGCTGTCACGTGACACCACTCGGATAAAAGGTTTTCAGAGTAAAATCTATAAGCTTTCCTGTTCTCAAGCACAACAGTCTCTACTCCTGCTGAACAATGGACCACACAGGGTGCCTGGCACCACTCAACAGAATAGGTCTGCCGAAAATGAAAGATTCTAAGCTCATTGGATGCCTCATAAAGTACTTCTAGGTTGGGGGCCTCCGATAGCGCAGCAGTCTAACGCACTCATTTACGAGTGTGAGCTGCCTATCACGGTCGCGGTTCGAAATCCGACTGTTTCAGACCGGCCCTGGTGGGGAGCCCCGATCGGGGGCAGTGTTTAGCTTGTTCACCCCAGGTGGGAGAGGGGAGGGTGAGCCGGCATGAACTTGCTGAGAAGCGCGTAAGGGTGTCTCCAGAACGTGGGTGGGCGAGTTCCATCTCAAAAGAAGCAGAGTTTGCTGCCCTCTGAGAATCAGCTTGCCCCGTAGAGACGGGCAGCGAGTTAAAAATAAATAGAGGGTATAATTGACCACTAAATTGGGAGAAAAACAAACAAAAAAAGCTTCTAGCTACTTCTAGCTTGTTCACTTGCTGGGGTGGAAAGCTGAATTGTAAGGTTGTGCGTGTGCCATGCCATTAGAAGAGGCCACCATTGACTGCAGGAATGCAGTAAGACGTGTGATGTCATCAGGTTAGGCCTGACTTTTCTAGCTGTCTATACTGTGAACGTGCACATCACGTGGGCCGCGTTTGCACTGTGGTCTGTTTTTCTTTTTTCAGGGATTGATCCAAACGCTACGGCCTGCTGATTCCAGCTCTCCCGGCCTCACCAGCCACTCCTAAACCCAACAGGCGCCTGGGCTTGACATGGTCATTTAACTGCCTGAGCGCACACAAACAGGGAACATATCCTTCATGGAAATATAAACCCGTCTCTCTCTCTCTCTCTGTCTCTCTCTCCCTACCTCCCTCTGTCTCTCCCTCCCTCCCTCCCTCTCTCTCTCTCTCTCTCCTCCCTCCCTCCCTCCCTCTCTCTCTCTGTCTCTCTCTCTCTCTCTCTCTCTCTCTCTCTCCCTCCCTCCCTCTCTCTCTCTCTGTCTCTCTCTCCCTCTCTCTCTCTCTCTCTCCCTCCCTCCCTCCTCTCCTCCCTCCCTCCCTCCTCTCCCTCCTCCCTCCCTCCCTCCCTCCCTCCCTCCCTCCCTCCCTCCCTCTCTCTCTCCCTCCCTCCCTCCCCCCATCCCATCTCTCCCCTCTGTTGCTCACCTCTATTGTTGCATGCAGGTCTTTTGTGTACCCTGCTTTGGGGTTTTAAGCAGATTCATTCATTATAACAGCGCGGCAGGTGTTGCGACGACACCGTGCAGAATGTGATAGTGTCACTGTGTAAGAGCTGAAAGTCCCGATAAATCCATCGGCGCGTGCTAATGAAAACTGACAGGCTTATTCCCGCGTTATTCTGCCCTGGCTGCGTTTTTTTCCCTCTCTCTTTGTCCTGGGAATAACTACACTTTAGAATGGTTAAGCCTTTCGCTGCGAAGAAAACACAGCTATTAATAATGTAATAAGCCCAAATAAAGGGAACTGGCGAGAGGGCTTGCTACTGTACGCTCTCAGTCGTGTGTGCCTGTAATGTAGAAGCGACGAAGACCGTTTAGGATGAACTTTGATGTCCATGCTGACGGGGGTAATATTTTTAATTTGCCAGAGGCACGAAGCGATGGGGTTCCCTGGGAGACTCACACAGTTCCCAGTGCCCCAGTCCTAGGATCCACCAGGGCCGCAATAACATACGAGGAAGCTACCGGATAAACAGGAAATATTTTGCGCTTTGCGATACACAGACGATATAGACTGCATGCTCAGCCACCATGTTAAAACCGTAGTCCCCTTCGTTGCCTCTTAGGGACATGGTTTGAAACCCGTCTCTACCAGACTGGCCCTGGTTGTCAGCCCCGATCGGGGGCGGCGTTTGGCTGTCCGCCCCAGGGGAAGGGGGGAGGGTGAGCCGGCTCGGGTCCACCGGGAAGCACGTAAGGAAGTCTCCAGAACGTGGGTGGGGGCGAATTCTGTCTCGAAGGAGGCGGAGTTTGCTGCCCTCTGAGAATTAGCTTGCCTCATAGAGACGAGCGGCGGACTCGTGTGGGGAGGGTAAATTGAAATAAAGAGTTGTAATTGGCTACCAAATTGGGAGAAAAATGGGAAAAAATCTGAACCAAAAAACAAAACTGTAGTCCCTTCTTCCCATTGCACTGCATTGGGCAACATCTTAAATACTATAATGAACTAACCTCTGTGTGCGCGGTAGCCTCCGCATTTGGCCTGGCAGACATTGATGGTACAGAAGCGCGGCCCGTTATATGACGCCTAATTTCGATAATCGCTTTGGATTTTCCTGCTTTCACCCGGGGAGACACAGCAGACCCTTGCACGTACGTGAAGCTGCGCACTTTGGTCCCATCGGAGCTTTTCAGGGTAATCAGCAGCACAGTGTCTCACAGCATTTACGCCATGCAAATCAGCCTCGACTGGGCAACCATCGTATTAATGATGTGCCAACCCTACAGTCTCATATTTCAGTTATCTAAATTATCTGTTTGTCTCATTACCCTTAAAATACTGCTTTAGGAATTGTCGGTCCGTACTTTCGTCGTGAATCGATTTTGGGGTTAAGGTGAGATTTTTACACGGCGTACACGAATTGGATTTGCATTTTGATGTTGAAATTTAATTGAATATGCATTATTGATCCCCTGAGGGGAAATTAATTTGATATAAACGTTACGTGACAACGCGATGCAAATCGAATTCAGATTCAAAGGCTGTAGGTGGTTTAATTCGGCCCCGCTGGCGGTATTAATAAATCAAAGATACAGTACGAAACGCCAGATCACTAACCGTGTCACCTAATATCTGCCTGTCTCCGTGCCGTCTGACGATAGTGATCACGGCCTGAGTCAGAGGAAAGGGCATGGTGTCAACAAATCTGAAATGATTAAACACAAAAATCATTTGAAAAGTGAAATCATTGAAATCGTTTGTAAGTGTAAATAAAATAAAATAAAGATAGCTATACACACGATGTCCATTGGTTGCTTTCCCCTCAAATTGTTAACATGCTGGTTTTTTTTGTCTGTGTTAAAATGTTTGCGACTGCAAACTATTCAGCCATCTGGCAATAATAACAGCAGAGCGAAAAGCGCTGTAGCAATATCATTTTCTCTCTCTATCACCATAACTCTGCTGACACCCATGTTTTATGCTGATAAGGTTGCCACATGTTAATGTGTTTTTTTTCTTTTTCTGTCTGTGCGATCTGTTCAGCGTTGCTGAAATTGCATGTCACACCTGCGATCAGCCAATATAGCCTTTTTCAATGGGGATACTCAGCTGTGGCACATCTTTGCTCTACAAATGAAATCAGTGTGAGACAGATCGACAAATATATACTGTATACATACATGAGATTTAAATCAGTGGTTCTCAACCTCGGTCCTGGGGACCCACTGTGTATGCTGGTTCTCATTCCAACTGTAACTGCAACCTCTGAATCGTAACTAGCTTTTCATTGTTCTTAACTAGACACTTCTTATTTCTATTAAAGCATGACTTACTCTCTTAAGGTCATATTATGCCAGAAATAGCTACGCATGCCATGAACAATAAATGTCCTATATTCACATCCTAGGACTTGGGATCAGTCAGGTCAACTAATGCTCTAATTTTCTGTAATGTGCTATATGACATGATTCCTTTAGAATGAGGTTACCTTTTTTAATTGATTCAATTATAGACTGTCAGGTGGAATCAATGGGGGACTGAGACTAAACCACTTATGGAGAACGAAGAGTTCAATGACAGAGCAAATGGCAACGAGCCAAACCGGCATTGTGTTAAAATAGGTTCAAGGAAAAAACGATGGTAGTCACTAATCTCAGTAACCTGTCCACCAAAAACGTCTATGTAAATGACCAGTCTTGCATAATGTAAACAATAATATGCAATAACTGTGTTATTAGCAGTCTTATATAGTGTAATAACTGGTAATAACACAGTGAGATGTACAGCAGTGCCCTTTGCCTCTCTAAAGCAACAATGCCGTTATCTTGAGAGTGCAGAACAATATGGTTATTTTTTTACTTCATTAATCATTGTTTGTTCTATTTCAAATGAACAAGTATCTTGAAAACATACAAACAAACATTTCTTTCTCTCTCGAAGAACCACCTTAGGAGGCTGTTCGATGGTAGGGCTTATGATATTCATCAGTGGATGAAGGACTTGTTGATCACTGAGGTCTCCATCTTGTTCCGGAAATGAGAGACCCTGCACACTAACCCAGGACTAAGGGATCCATCCACCGCATTGAGCACAAAAATAAAACAATTTCGTTCAGTTTTCATGAATTATGTATAGGGCGGGGTTTCTAGTTTGACAGTGTTTGGACCAACCACATAACGGTTCTGCTATCGGCACTCAAGTAACATTTTATAATATACATACTCCATACTACTATTATATATACTCCTTTTAAATACTTGTTATATTGATGTATTCTCAACTTCAAATACAACTGGATAATTGGTTACACTTTTTCTACTTTAGACAATAATTTCTTTTTTTAGGGGGTATAGTAGTCCGTTTGGGCGGGCCCTGGCCCCCAGTGCCCCCCTCCACCCTGGGGCTGAACTCTGAGCCTCATCACACCCAGCTGACAGTGGAACCTACAAACGGAGGAACCTGGGACACAAGCGCAGGGCCTGTGGAGGGTTTCACACAGCAGTGAGAACACAGGGATCTCTGGTAAAGCTGTTAGCGTGATAAACTGCTGTGTTAGTTCAGTGTTGACATGACCCTAGGAAAACCGGGATCGTGTGTGGGGCTGGACACGAATCCACATTAAATCTCGATAATGTTTAAGGCGGAAAAAGGCATGGGAAAATCAAAGTTCATAACACGGATCGATGTTTGATGTTGAATTATTCATTTCTGTATAAAAGGAGAGGAATAATAAACGCCCAGACAAGGGAATATTGAACTTTGAATCACAATAACGATTTGTCCTTTTCCTCTTTTTGTTATTAGGTTGCGATTAGCCTTGGGAAATCTGTGCCTATGTGTTTGTGCGTAAAAATGTAAATGGATATTTTGAAGTAACTAAGTGTGTGTGTGTGTGTGTCTGTGTGTCTGTGTGTCTGTGTGTCTGTGTGTCTGTGTGTCTGTGTGTGTGTGTGTGTGAATATATATATACTGTATACCCATACATACTTGCATACATACAGGGTGTTTCCTTATTTTCAAGAAGGAAAGCCTCCAGTTCTTTGAGACATGAGATGTGTATGGGGACATTGTATCTTGAGGAAACAACGTTTGCATCATAGGTTGCACCTGGTCGCCTAAAATGTATTGTATTCCTTAGCCAGTAGTTCTACCGTGCAGAGTAATAATCAGACCAGTGGCTCGCACAAGATGGCCGCCCACAGCATAACAATTCCACCACTATGTTTAACATTTGGGAACAAACAATGTGGGTTGAACACTTCCTTTGGATTTCTCTGAACATAAACCTGTCCAGATGTAGGAAAAAAAAAGAGTAAAAGACAACCATATTACTTTCTTCCACTGCTCAGAAGTTCAGGTTTTGTGCTCATTATACCAGGTTATGTGTTGTTGTGCATTGGCCTTGTTTACAAGTCATTTCAGAATGGCAGCCCTACCATGAAGAACAGCTTTGTGAAGCTCACAACGTACAGTTTTTGTTGAGACTGGGCCACGGAGGCATAGATTCAGTTCTGTGGTAATGTTTTAGGCCGTGGTTTTGTGGTTTTTAGCAAACTATCCTGTTAAGTGTCTGTCTATCATGGTTGGTGAGCTTTGATTTGTGACCACTGTTCCTCTTTCCTGATGCAGTTTTTCCTTGGTTGCAGTATGCTGCAATTGCAATTCGGGCACCAACTACTTCACCTCTTTCAGAATCTGTTGCTTTAGGGACTCTCATATTAAAGTGTTGATTTTTAAATGTCTTTTATTGCAGAAACATATTGGTGATTAGTGTTGACATTCATATGAAACACGTGTAGAGACTACTTTTTTCATTGTGATTTAGTTACTTCAAAATACTAGTTTTTCATTTGGTGTTTCCATTATTTTGTCTACCCCCCATACAGTATATGACAGTAGGAGAACTTCATAGTGCGAAACCCCTTTACCCCTAAACCAAGTTATGTCATAATGTTAAATATGAGGCTCTTCACGATCCTGTCCTATGTCCTTATATAAGTATGATTTTGTTTCTTAAGATGGTTGATTTCCAATTTTGTGCGACTTGCAAATAGAAACAACATTCTGCACATAATTGAGTTAGTCAACTTTATAAAAATGCTAATTCTGCCATTTTTACTAAGTTGGCTTAATTGGGGAAAGTGCTAAATAAGTGGTCTAAACGTGCGTTAGGGCAAATGAAAACCGCTGACGTTCTCACAAAACTTACCCTGAAACCTCGGCTGCATTTAAACAACAACAACAACAAAACCATTCTTACGTGCAATTGGTTAATTAAGTGCTGACTCAGGCAACGTGAGCTTGCTCATGTCATGTGACACCACATGATTCCAGACAAAAAGCTATTTGGAAAGGCCAGTAGCGGTGGCTGCTATTGCACACAGTTAAAAATTGTAGCTAATGTGGTGATTTCGGAGGTGGTTTTTGTCTTGTACACGCACTTAACTACGCGGTAGGGACAAGAATGACCTAGCTGCTCTGGCTTAGAGCAGTCTGATTCTCCAACACAATAATACGTTTATCAAAAGGAGACCTGTTACTATTTATCTAATCTAATGATCAGGCACTCAGCATTTCACAGAGAAGATGTATATGCTGTTTACATGATATTTACATAGGAGACTCATTGGTCACATTGCCCTATAGATTAGATATCTCATGTAGGCAAAGTGCAACTGTATACATATGCTACATAAAAATAGCGGTTGCATCTCTTTCATAGATATGAAGACATATTAGCCTGTGGTTTTTTTCGGTAGTGTTCCTTTAATGAGAGTCTCGTCAAGAAAGGAAACAAGCAGGGCACTGAAACTGTTCCCTTGTAGGAATGTTGGCTGAGGCATTACAGACCTGCCTTATGCTGTGTGTTCGAGCGACACATGTCAATAGCACTGCTATTAAGTAACTAAAATAAATGTTAGATGCAAGATTAGATTCATAATTACCCATTGTTGATGGGGACAGATTTTGCTGGCGATGGTATTCAGATAGATACTATTATGTATTTGTATGTTTGTTCTAAAATAGTACTAATGTGTCCTATGCTTGAAAATGCCCTGTGCTGTGCATGTTCTGTGTGTATGAAGTGGTCAATAATTTATTTGTATTTTTATGCGCTCATACTTGGGTTTATTTGGTCACATGACTACAGTGTTCTCCAGACAGCTTTGTTTCAATCTGAGCAAGCATTTTATACCTTCACTTCATACTTCTGTTTTGCCAATTTAGAAATGTCCAAACAGAAAACATCTGAAATGGAACATGACTGTCTATGAGGAGATATTCAATTCATTCAAAAACGCCTTGACAACCCAATTTAAAAAGTGCCATTCTTTGAGCCGAAATGGCAGCGTTGTGCATTGCGCTGTGTTGGTTTTTAACCCTTTGTGCAGTGAGTTCTAGTTCCAATTCACAGTGTTCTATTGCGGAATTTTAGTTCTTTGTGGAACGCCATTAGCGGCCCTTTATGACGTCATCGATTACAATCAACTGGAATGTTGCGGCGTGTTCTAGAATAATCCTCATAGTGTGACATCACTCCTCCAGGGGTTAATGGGAGAAACGCTGTGGCAACTAGACGACAGGGGTGCAATGTGCAGATGGATAAAGAGTACACGATCAGCGCTGGTCCAAATGAGGACGTTTCATTCACGCATTGAAATCCCGTTTTCATCAGAATGCAAAGGAACGATTCACGCTCTGGCCTTTCAAATTGAATACAGGACACAAGACACCTTAGCGATCATTCAGAGGACACGTCTGCTAAGTGGATTATGTAGGAGCGGTGACCATTATCTATTCATCTCCCAGTCAGTTCATTTATCAGTGAATCTGCTGAAGCACACGCACTGAGGTACTTCTTCAGCGTTATAAAGATGTGGGACTCTCGGGGAGCAAGGTTGGGGGAAAATAAAAACATAGGAGATAAACGGGTTTAAAAAATATAAAGATGTACAGGTTTTTGTAATAATAGAATAAAGCCTTTATTGTTGAGTGGTCCAGTTATAGGCTGTCTGTAGTTAGATATGATGTATAATGAGGAGAAACATACAGGTAATGGCCAAAATGACAGAAACACTTGAGGAAATGAAGGGAGCTGGCAGCTCTGTTGTTGTGTGGGGTTGATTTTCCTGCATTTTCCAACCCCTTCGAGGGGAAGGTAAATGCCAGTAAATACAAAGCCATTCTGAGTGATCACTTTCATTCTGCGGTGAAGCATTTCTCTCCTGATTGGAGTGGTCTCTTCCAGGATGACAATGGCCCAATTCACAGGACACGAGTGGTCACTGAATGGTTTGATGAGCATGAAAATGACGTAAACCGTATGCCATGGCCGTCTCAGTCATCAGATCTCAACCCAATTGAACGCTTACGGGAGATACTGGAGCGACGCCTGAGACAGCGTTTTCCACCACCATCAACAAAACACCAAATGATGAAATTTCTCGTTGAAAAATGATGTTGCATCCTTACAATAGTTCCAGAGTTCTAGAATCTATGCCAAGGCACACTGAAGCTGTTCTGGTGGCTTGTAGTGGCCCAGCGCCCTATTAAGACACATTGCTGTTTCCTTTATTTTGGCAGTTATACGTATATGTTGATATGGTATTAAACGTTTGGCCACAAACTATCACTGCGACGCGACAGACAGTTGGGATACAGCAAGCTCTATATACGTAATTACTGCAGTCATTGCAGTGGTAATTACTGCTGACATTGCTAATACGACGTAAGTGGTGTTTAAGTGAACAATTAATTTAACAAAACTATGAATATGTCAAAAGCGAAGGACACTTCTTTACGGACTGAGGATCAGGTCGGTTAGTTATGTTTTAATTTCATCCCTCCCTTTTTCGCCCCCCGGTTTAAATGGGGTCAGTCGATCAGTCAGAGCCTCTCGATCATCCAGCGCGTTTTCCACCTATACTCTGAGCAGGAGCGCTGCAGCCGAACTGCACTCGGCCGCGATCACGTGACCCCATGGGCCCGCGATCATTCCTCACGCTGCAGGTCACACCGCGGTGCTGTGGGGGAGTAAGTGTGCACGCGAGGAGAGGCATATCTCTCTACTGACGACAGCTGGTAGCCTCGGGCGCCCGATTGCATTTCTGGGAGACAATAATGCAGCGTTAACCTAAAGAACCTGGGCTCACTTGAACCCACCCCACACCCCCCCACTTGAACCTACCCACCCCCACCCCTCCTCCACACCCCTCCACCACCCCCCCCCCCGGCAAGAGAAAGCCAGTCGTATCCTGTCCTGTCCCTGCCATAGTGGGCTAACGGCGTATCCAAAGCCACAGTCACAGCCATATTCAGTTGTTTTCACGATGCTCTTGGTGAGCAGCGTTTGAGCCACATGTAGTGTCTCTGAGAACAACGTTTCATTCCCACTGGGGCCACATATACTGAACATATCTCCCACTGGGACAACATATACTGAACATATCTCCCACTGGGACCACATATACTGAACATATCTCCCACTGGGGCCACGTATACTGAACATATCTCCCACTGGGACCACATATACTGAAAAATGTATGCATTCAGTACTGTAAGTCGCTTTGGACAAAGGCGTCTGCTAAATGGCATATATATATATTATTGAGCCACATGTAGTGTCCCTGAACATTGGAAGAGCAGGGGTCCTTGCACAAAGAGCATGGAGACAGACAGTGTGCCAGGAGACCAACCCAAACGACCGGTCCAAACATCCATTTATTGGGTTTTGTGCCTTGGCTACCGAATGCTTTCATTCTCCTGGCTTGGGTTCTCATAGGAAATCGCCTCCTCATTGTTTCAGTGCAGAATCCTGAAGGGTAACGTAGAGATGCTCATCGAGTGCCAGATCTGTCACGCTCAAGAGCATATTTTATGAAGAATCATTCAGGCTGCTTTGATAATTGTGATTTTAGTCTGCTTATTTTCACTTGATGAAATATGGGTGTGGATGTTTATAGCCAAATAACGCTTATTGGGCAAGTTTTCACACTA
Organism: Aldrovandia affinis; assembly: GCA_029706075.1. Classification (NCBI taxonomy): domain Eukaryota; kingdom Metazoa; phylum Chordata; class Actinopteri; order Notacanthiformes; family Halosauridae; genus Aldrovandia; species Aldrovandia affinis. The sequence continues at coordinate 451,891 of JAINUG010000091.1, read as the reverse complement.
TAAGAATAAAACTATCAAAACAATATATATATATATATTTTTTAAGTCCTTACATTTCTCCAGCGTTGACACATTCTGTTAAAACACTCATTTTATTAACAGACTTTTTTTTTTTTTTTGCACTAAGTAATGAAAATGCAGATTTGGCAAACCATCTGTGAGTTCTGTGCCCCTCGGGATGTGTGTGAATTGTAGCGCCTTGTCAAAAAAGTATTCGATAAGAATACTTGCCACAACAAGACTATTTTTATTATTATTTTTATTTGTATTTTGTTTCAGAATTTTTCCAATTTTTCACAATTTAGAAGCCAATTACACCCTCTCTTTTCATGTCAATCCCCCCCCTCGCTGCTGTAGCCCTGAGACTTGCAGTGACAAAGGCGATGTACCACCTCCTCCGAGACGGCACTCGCCAAGCTGTCAACTGTAACTCCGGTACTGCAGAGCCACTCCAATACGCAGCAAACTCATATTGGCTTCCTTCCCCCCTCCCTGGGGCGGACAGCCAATTGCCGCCCCCTAGTGGCAGTCCCGGCCCGGTCGCAGTGGCTAGCATCGAGCGTTGACCACCCGGGAGGCCCCTACAACAAGACATTTTACGCTCTGCATTATTGAATGCAGCTCACACATGCTGGGAGACTTTTCAGACTCCACTACCACTGAATTCTGTACATCTAGCCTATTGTCATCACCACTGCCGACCTGCTCAACACTTCTTGTACATGTATCCCTGCCTTCTCATTTAATAAAATTCAAAAAACATGAACCTTTTCCTTCCCAGTGTTACAGGTATGCTACGCAGATGCCTACAATGATGTCCATCGCTGTATAACTGCACTGATCTCGTGCGCTAACTGTGATTTCTCCTGCCATGTATTAATGCACATCTTGTAAGTCGCTCTGGATAAGAGCGTCTGCTAAATGCTTAAAATGTCATGTAATGTAGTCAGTAGTCTCGTAGCTCAGTTGGTAGAGCATGGCACTGGCAATGCCAAGGTTGTGGGTTCGATCGCACGGGACTACATGTCCGTCGTTCGGATGGGACGGTAAAAACTGAGGTCCTGACTCTCTGTGGTCATAAAAGATCCCATGGCACCCTTCGAAAAAGACTAGGGTGTCCAAATTCCCAACCAAGACAATATATATGTATTTACATGGAATTCATTCATTCCCTGCCTCCTTGCCTCTCCACTGTGTATCTGATGTGTGGTGAGTTTGTACTGGCGCACTATGGCTGCCATCACATTCACCCAGGTGGGTGCTGCACATTGGTGGTGGTTGAGGGCGAGAGTTGTCATTGTAAAGCGCTTTGGGTTCCTTGAAAAGCGCTGTATAAGTCCAATGTTCAATTCAACACACTCTGCTCTTCAGTGAAATGATAATGACTTCACTGCCAGGCGTGGTGCCCACATTCCCCTCCCTCACCCCTTACCCTGCTTTCAGATCCAGCCTTTTTTTAAACACATCCAGATTGGCAGTCCCCAGGCTTGCAGCTTATCCCTCGGCCTCTTCCTGCCGACTCGCAATCACCGCTAACGACGCGCGGCAGCACCTGGGCTCTTCGCTGCGCAGCCAGCGGCCATTTTTAATCTCGCGGAAAAATTCACTTTATTTATTTGATTTGGCCACCCAGACTAATGCAGCCCAGTCAAACCGCCCTCTGAGGCGAAGAGGAGAGACCACTCATACCTGCAGCTGTAGAGAGAGCAACTCTGAGCAGGCCCCCTTCAGTCCCATCATCCTCTTTGCAGCTCGACCCCCCCCACCAGCCTGAACGAAGTTCACCGAGGTATGTACTGAGTGATGAGGTTTTTAAATTCCTGACAAAGTGAACTACCAAAGATTTCTTAAGAGAAGTTTGGTCAGCAGATCCAAGACGCCACAGGTGGAAATGAGTTAAAGGAAAATTCTGCACGGATATTAGGAAGTTTTTCTTTACACAGAGAGTTGTCAATGCCTGGAACAGCTTGCCAGGTCAGGTAGTAGAGGCAGAAACACTTGGGCTATTCAAGTCCAGGCTAGATGCAGTACTAGATGCTCTTTAGATTAGGACACGAGGAGCCTATAGTGGGCTGAACGGCCCGTTCTCCTCATTATGTATTCTTATGTTCTTATGAGTGGGCTCCGGTGTCGGAAGAATGCACAGTTTCCTCAACCTTACCCCTAGCACTCAAAGTGTGTTCACTATTGTCGCTGCGCATTTAGTTGCTAAATGTGTTAATGCTTTTCAGCTTTTGAGTATACAGCAGAGCAGCTCCTGTTGTATGTTTGCTAACCGGGGCTCCTCAGTTTCCATCAGCCCAGATTTGTGGCTGAAACCAGGGTGCAATTTTGTGTCACCAATGTGCAGCGTCACACCCAAATATTCTAACGGATCCGGGGTCAAACCATATTGCTTGTCGAGCCCTGACAGGCTGTCTTTAGTTACTCAACTTCAGTGATCTGACCGAATATTTTTTTTTTTCTATTTTCTTTTTCTGCAGTTTTTCTCCCCATTTTGAGTATCCAATTACACCCTCCTTCTCACGTCAATTATCCCACTCCCTCATACAGTACTGTGCAAAAGTCTTAGGCCACCCAAGAAAATGTTTGAAGCTATGTTTAAAGCTATTTATCTGGGCAGTGTTTATAACATTAGAATAAATACAAATAAACATTTAACACAATAAAAAATATGATTTTATTGCATTTTACAAAAAGTTTTTGAGATCTTGTGATATCCTCCTTGAGGAACACAAAGTATTAAATTGGCCACCTCAGAGCCCCGACCTCAACATAATTGAAGCTGTATGGGAAAAGAACAAAAAGCAGCCAAAAGTCAAAAGAAGAGTTATGGCAAATCCTGTAATAAGCTTGAAAGAATTTACCACAGGACTATTTAACAAAAATTACACAACAGTCTACCAAAGCGAATTGCTTCAGCTATGCATTCTAAGGGAGGCCTTGTTTTAAAAACACAATTCGTTTTTGTTACTTTTCATCAATGTTATATTGTGTTTTTTCGACCAAATAAACACTTACACTGCTCAGATAAATGGCCTAAGACTTTTGCACAGTACTGTATATCTTACGAGTTCGCTGCCGTAGTCCTGATACCGGCAGTGACATGCGGCTGGGCACCGCTTCCTCCGGGCCAGAACCCGCCAAGCCGTCACCATAACTCCGGTATGCGCACAGGGCCACTCCTATACGCAGCGAGCTCGTATCGGCTTCCCTCCCCCCTCCCTGGGGCGGACAGCCAATTGCCGCCCCCTAGTGGCACTCCCGGCCAGAGCCGAAACTGGCGCGGCCGGTGGAATCGAACCCCGGTCGCAGTGGCCAGCGTCGAACGTTGTAACCACTACACCACCCGGGAGGCCCCTGAAGACGTTTAAAAAAATAAAATAATCACAGCGTGATGAGTGCTTACAGCCTGCCGTCCAAAGAGCGGACGGCAGCGGGGGTGATACCGTCTCCCTCTCGTAGTCTGGGCCAAGGCCCGCCCACGCCCTATTTCACCGCTGAACGAGTTTGCATCAAGCCCAGCTCTAATTGTGTCTTCAGACATGCCTGGGATCCAATAGCGCCGCATTAATGGAAGACAATTAGAGGGTTTAATGACGCCATCATTTCTCTGGAGCGGATGGAATATGAAATTGAAGCAGGATCAAGTGTTGAGGGGGCGGGGGTGGAAAGAGGGGGTGATGCTTGTCTCCATCTGTGCTTGCAGTGATCGACAGAGAGAGCGTCTCCACAGAATGTGCTTTTTATTGCGGTTTAGAGCCTTGCAAATGAATGCAGGTGTTTACATAAATGTTGTAGCAGAAATGAGTAGAAATAATTTATAGAGAGATCAGATTCGAAGCTTTTAATCGAATCAAAGGTGACGAGGCGTTTGCTCTTTGGTTGGTTTGCGTTGACCTGACGGGCCGTATCGCAATCACAGATTCCCAATAAAAAAACGATTTCTGATACTTAACGTGATATGATTCACGTGCGTTGGTCTCAAACGCGCACGCAGTAATTAAAATTGAGTGCAGCACCGCGTTCGTTCGTCCGTGGCAGCCCGCTCGGAAGTGTGAGGTCCCGTGAGTGCGCCGCCCTCGTCTGATTAATTTCAGAGCGTGCCTCTTTGCCGTTTAACATTCTCTCACTCCTGTGCTGAACGTTTACACAGGGACAGCAAACAACCCTTCCATCAGCAAGTTCCACTTTGCATTATTGGAAGAAAAAAAAAGGAGTAAAAGTAGATTTACATTTTTGGGGGATTGGAAGCGCTTCATACTTTCTGACCATCGTCCGTGCCATTATGGTGAAAGGAGTAGATAAGGCTTTTATGAACCATAAATCTTTCACGAGTGCCGTTATGAGAGAGCAGTGTGATGGCTTATCAAAACTAAATCGCAAAATGAAATTCTTGATTAACTTTAGTAGAAAACCAAGATCTAATTAATGTGGCCATTCATCATCACCATCTTCTCCATGACTACTCTGGCCTGAAGAAACCTTCTTAAGTAGTACAAAGTACAAATACAGACACGCACGGTCAAGACCCAGGCTACTGTATCTATGACAGTAAAATGATCTTTTGTCTTCGCTCAAGAGTATAATAGAGTATAAATCATTACAGAGGGGCATGGGATCACTGTCATGTTGTTTTAGTTGGTTGGACATTTTTAAATGGCTCTCGCATATGCTATAGCCGTTATGCATTTCTGAGTCTGTATTACACATGAATTGAACTATAGGCCTCTACATGTAACTTCTATGTAACTTGTGCGACTTTTCGCGGTTCACGCAACGCAACAATGTCGCAACGGCGTGTCACCCAGTTTGCGTTGGGCGTGCGTGTTGAGATCGGTGATATCGCACCTACCTTTTTATAAACGGCTGCAGTGATTGGCACTCGTTTCAGGCCTTTCCAGGTGACGGGACATGTCAAATGCTGCTAAAGATCCAAGACGCACTCCAAGACACCTACAAAACAAGAGAGAAAATGGCCACCAGGGGTCTCAGATCCGAACCACGATTATTTTTTAACGGGGCTAATTATTCAGCTGAGTAAAGCCTTTCTCCCGCGTGACATCCTCTCCCTCCGTTTGAAGCACGGTCAGCACTATTTCAGTCCTACGAGGACGTGAAGGATTTCATTTAAGGAAACCCCGAGCACAATCTTTCCCTCTCTCTGTACTGTACTTAAGAATTTCACCCCAAACTACTTTTGACCTGCGTGACTTACTTTAATCTACTTTAATCTGCTATTTAATCTACTATTGTATATGAAGTGTGGCCCCGGAGGAGCCGAAGTATATGTGAAGATTAATGAACCCAATTTGCAACGGTGACCTTTTTACTTCCAAATTGTGAAGGTGGTAAGCTTCTTAATGCTCCCGTTTTAAAACGCTGTTAAAGAGCGGCCCTGCTAGATAAGAAGCACAACAGCCGCAGCAGAACGTACGGACCATACAAATCAAAGGCGTTTGTGTAAACAGCGCTGCAGAATACTGCCCCGGACTGAAGTTTGCAAGACAAAAAGATCTGATGGGTTTCTCTCGATTCGCCGATTTATGAAAGATGGGCTCAGTGAGAATGGAATGCTCCACACCATCACGATAAATATCGGAGGATTGAAACGTCTAGAGAAATGAAGATTTTTTTAATATAAAAAATGAAAGTATGGTGAAATGTTTACTCCATTTCAGCTCCACTGGAATTGGCTTGATGAAGGCAATCATGGACTATGTTCAAGCACCCTCTATTCTGGGACCAACCCTCTTCGAGATAGCATTTATGGTTATTGCATTGTATATCAAGCCAGATATGAATATTTTGTTCTGACTTTTATCTCAGACTCAATCCCTTTGCCCTTAAATTTGAGTTTTACATTTTAGTGAGGCCTTCCCCCCCATTTCTGACCATTTAACGCCAAGATTCAAAGGACTCACTAAACATGGGTCCTGGATTCAATCAACATTTGCCTTCAACTTTGACACTTAACTTCCTAATATATACAAGTTTAAGTGCAAGGTTTGCTGATTGGAGACAAGCTAACATTTGCATTTAATCGTGTTGTCTGTAATCGCAAGTCTTTTTTATTATAAACGTTTGTCTTACTTTGTTAAAAGTTAAAGATATGAATGAATGAATGAATCCAGGTCTAAGTTTAACAGGCACTCCAGTTTTGGAGGGTGAACCTGTTTAAATACTGTACTCAAATATGGGAGAATCTGCTTTAGAACTGTACTCAAATATGGGTGAATCTGTTTAAATACTGTACTCAAATATGGGTGAATCTGTTTAAATACTGTACTCAAATATGGGAGAATCTGTTTTAGTACTGTACTCAAATATGGGTGAATCTGTTTGACCTGATGGTTCGTATTGCAATTACAATTTCTGACACTTAACACGATGTGATTCTCACGCTTTGGTCTGAAACACACACACACGCAATAATTGAAAGGTAGATGCACATCTCTGCTCGTTCGTTCTGTGTTCAGGGTGAATCCGGGCCATCGGCTTCACAAGAGCACCCAGGCTTTTAAGAGCAAGGCGAGCTGCACCGCAGAATTTAATTTGGGTTTAAATGCATTTTCATGATTAGAATTTCACGTAGCGTATTCATTGGGTCAGGGAGGGATGGAGCACTTCAGGAGGAGTGCCAGAGCGCAGGAGGACACGGCCGGAGTTTAACGGTGACAAAGTCAGAGCGGTAATTTGGCTCACCTATTGATGTGAAACTCCAGAGTGGGGGGGAAGAAGCCAGGCAGGTTATTGCTATTGAAGCTGACATCGTCGCAGACAAGGAGCTCTTCATTATGCACAAAACAGTATGGTTCTTTTCTCAAACCCTGTGGTGAAACATCAGGTATCCCTGCCAGAGTGTTTTTCAGAAGAGGCTCCTCTGGAAGGGGGCTTTTGTAAAGATACTGTTGCTGGCTTGTCCGCTGGTCAGACGTGCTGGTATCCATCACAACGTTTCTCTTTATGTGAGCCCTGTCACTGCTCTGTCCCTGGCCCTTTTTTAGGGGTAGCCTGCTTTGTGTCATATCGAAGCTGTTAAACATATCGTTAAACTCAGCGTGTTTACCGAACGCCTCCCTCTTTAATGTCCCAGTGTCTGCGGGGACGTCTCAATAAGTCTTTCCCTTCTCCGGCTAATCGGCACATTTTGTTAACCTTTGTGTTCTCCTGAATCTCCCCCCACACACACAGCTACAATACACACACAACACGCACACACACACACACACACACACACATAAACACATATACACACACATGCACACTTACACACACATTCACACACATTCACACACATACACACACACACACACACACACACACATACACACACACTCACACACACACATACACACACACACACACACACTCACACTCACACACTCACTCACACACTCACTCACACACACACACACACACACACACACACACACACACAGTCTCGCACTTCAATACCTCATGTTCGTAAATCTATTGCTTTTTCTTCTAGGATATAAATAGGATTCTCAAACGCATGTGACTAAGTCATCATCCAAAAAAAAACCTCAACAAAATGTGTTCATGCTGTTAGGCGCGTCGATTTAAAAATGTAAAAGGTTTGTCAGGAGTAACATAGCAACAACAACAACAACAACAATGTAGCCAGTCACATTGGGGAACAGTTCAGTTGAAACAGGCCGTCCGTTCTCTGGCATTAAAATTGTATAGCTGTTTGCTCAGCTACTGTGACTCCGTTTGCAGTTGTCTGCCTTTGACATTGAACTGAATGGCCCGTTTGTGCACAGGCCTACTGAAATGACATCATCTAAATCTATCTGCAAACAGCCATTCAATGCGCCAGGCTCAATTAAAACGGCGACCTGGGTGTGACCCTCCTGGGCGCAACGTTGTGCTGACTGCACCGTACTGCTGATAGCACCTCTCTTTCTTATCGATTATGGGATGTTCGAACCCCCAAGGTCAAAGAGGACAGATTACATTTTAGCTGGACTTGCAACTGTGTAAAGTTGATAGCAAACAGCTCATTAAAGGTTTATTTTATGATGCTGTGGTCATCTGCATGGGTGTGCGTATTATACATTTGATTGAACTTTTTCCAGTTTTTTGTGTTTTTCCCCACTTTCAGTCCAGAGCTCAGCATTCGGGACGTCTTTTCATTATTGGGGTGAGATGAATTATTTTAACAAACTGTAGCAAATATTGAATTAAAAAGTAGTTCCAGATTACAACCTTAAATGACATAGTATTGCTATGTGTGTTCAAATTAAAAGCACACCACCACCACCAACAACAATAGCAGCAACAATAAAACAAAACATGTATTACAATACTACATAATATTGATTTTATAATTCCTTTCAATACCTCATAAACCCTCACCATCATATGATCACAGATATGAGCTTGTAACCTTGTAAGAGATTGCAGGTTCAATTCCCAGGTGGGGCACTGCTCTTGTACCCTTGAGCTAAAGGTACTTAACCTGAATTGCTTCAGTAAAATATCCAGCTCTATAAATGGATTGTATGTAAAGTCGCTCTGGATAAGAGCGCCTGCTAAATGCCTAAAATGTAAAATGTAAATGTTATGATGAAAATAAGTGTAGGTGTTTAAATGTCCATTTAAATGTAAGACGTATCTATGGTGTTGCTCATGTGCAGGGCTCCCATCTCCCTCCCCTCCTTTAGCTACTTTTAAGCCACAGAAGCTGTTGCATAGCAACGAAGGTGTTGGATGAAAAGTTCAGGGTAATTTATGTGTGTGGTCAGTTTTGTTCTGTGTTCGGTCAGTCACTCTGCAGTAACTCCAGCTGTGACGGGCTGCGTCTTGTAAGAATAATGAATTTACCCAGCGGCCCACGGAGGCAAAGGACGACAGCGCAGAATAATTTACTTTCAACAGCTGTCATGACGTTCTGAAATGAAACATTCATGCTAGACGCTAATTCCGAAGTGTCACCAACTCGGCGCTACCAAGTCGAGAATAAAAACCAATACCGACGTAATTTCCAGAGATGGTAACCCTAGGCGACGTTGGTTTTTGCCGAGTGGTTGCTCCGATTTAAAATGATTAAAAAAAACAAAAAAACGCAGCATTCCACAGACATTTTGAAGGGAAACCATTTTTTTTCTTTTTTAGCATTTCCTGCCAAGCCCCTGAGAAGAATGGGCCTAAAAAGAGCCAGCTCCACTCTGGCCCTCATCTCCACAACCTCCTGTTTGTAGGCGGTTAAATTTCGGGTGACAATTTCACGGCGGTCTTTTCAGTGGCTAATGAAAGGAGGCAGATTCCTTCCTGGTTGCTCAAGTTCGAGGGGGAGGGAGGGAGGGAGGGAGGGGGCTGGGGGGGTGAGGAGAGTATCATGGGAAAATCCAAACCTTTGGCATCCTCGGTGAGATACTCAAACGGACACCTCTCTGGACCCGGCATTAGCTCTCTGCAAACACAGGCCTGAGGAAAGCGTGTGAAATCCACGGACCGGGGCAGGCGGGGTTCATGGTTCCTCTCGGAGATTAGGGAAAAGAGGGGGCTCTCATTCATCCCCGTTTCACGGGAGGGCTGACGCACACCATTTCGAATGTTTGCTTTTCCCCCACATAATGTATACGCGCATTGTTCCCCTTATGTGGCCTGACCTTGCCAGATGCAATGTGTATAAAACCCCCATTTTTCCCCCCTCCTGTAATTGGACAAGTGGGCTCATAGGCCAGGGTGGCACTGTGCCACCTCAGGCCAGCCGAGCGAGGCGGAGCTCACTGTGGCGCGCGGGCCAAAGGAAATAACGCCAGCAACCGGCAGCATAATGCGCCACTATGCAATAAACTAAGCCTTCCATTGAAATGTTTCTTTAAGTTCTCCAAAATAAATTTAGGCTCTTTCATTCCGCTGGAAGCAAAAGGTTTCATTTAGTCGTCCGAGGCCCAGGTGTTCTGCTGTGCTGTTTTTATGTCCGCGTAGCGAGTGTGCACTGAATTACAGTACTCAACGCTGCAGCTGAGTTTGAGATTTTAATGACATTAGGCTGATGCGTTATGGCTGACGTGGAAATTCCGTGTCCATCCGCTCAAAGGCCATTCAAAATGGCGTTCTTATTTATTTATATATTTTTAAAGAATTTGTTTCAGATTTTATCCCATTTTCTCCCAATTTAGTAGCCAATTACACCCTCTATTTTTCATGTCAATCCCCCCCTCATATTGTGAGTTTGCTGCCGTAGCCCTGTGACCAGCAGTGACAAAGGCAAAGTATTGTCTCCTCCGAGCCGGCACTCGCCAAGCTGTCGTTCGTAACTCCGATGCACAGAGCCACTCCTATACGCAGCGAGCTCATATCAAATCAAAATCAAATCAAGTTTATTTGTATAGCGCTTTTTCAGAATAGAATTGTCACAAAACGCTTAACGGAGGGGGAACCCAGGCCTAGACCCCCCCAAAAGCAAGCCTAAAGGCAACAGTGGCAAGGAAAAACTCCCTTGGTAGGGAGAAACCTTGGGAGGAACCAGACTAAAAAGGGGGGGAGCCCATCCTCTTCTGGCCGGCACAGGGTATGTCCAAAAAAAAAGACCATGTCATGGTCAGTCCAAGGTGGCTCAGGGCTGAAAGACTTTGCCCCTCCTGAGTTAGGTAGTCAGCGGGGGGGGGGGCTAAACCTCGGGGCTTCCCTCCCCCCTCCCTGGGGCTGACAGCCAATTACCGCCCCCTGGTGGCACTCCCGGCCAGAGCCGACTCTGGCGCGGCTGGTGGAATCGAACCCCGGTCTTGTAACCACTAGACCACCCGGGAGGCCCTAAAATGGCGTTCTTCTTTGCGCAGTTGAAACGGTGTGATTTTGAATTTGAAAGTTATACATATAGGCTTTGCATTTTTGTTCTCCTAAATCTTCAGTCATTTTGTGGAGGGTTATCAGGGACAACGCCTGTGACCACACATCCTGCTCAATAGAACAGGACATCGTTGCTCATGAAAACTTGTCCGGGTGACTTTTGTTTTGCTGCTAAATGCTATTTTGAGAAGCACGGGACCCGATACAAAGAGCGACGACTTCAATGCGCTTCCCTTTGGTTTTCATGATGATCTTTGTGGCCGAGGTTGTGGGACTCTTTTCATGCCTTCCTGGCAGGCCGGATTGATCTTTTTAAGAGAAAAGATTTCTGCGCCCGCGGCATCAAACGGGGGAGACGCAGCTGGGCGGCCGTGGGTGTGCGTGCGTGCATGCGGTACAGTAGCTCTGGCCCTTTGTGCTCTCTCTCTCATTGGGCCTCGGCCGACTCCCGCTTGCATGTTGACTGTGATCCAGGCGTGCTCGGGGCAGGCCTCAGAGCCCGCTCCGACCGCACGAAACAGGAAAAAAAGTTCTGCGTCGTCTCGGGGCACTGGAGAACGCCAGAGGGGAAGGCACTTGAGTCGGTAGGAGCTAATAAGCAGCTCGTTTGGCAAGCTCGCGCCTTCCTGGGGATGAAACGACTGGAAACATAAGCCCGGCCACAGAGGGAGGTGCTGAAGTCTTAACCGCAGTGCCGCGACTACTCTGCTCGACTGTACAGCAGTCCATTATCCTCGCTAGTGACCAGCATTTCAATACCGCACAACAACACCGCCACCTTCATTCAGGTCTAAACCTTATGCTGGGAGATTAGGAGGCTACCAGCCTATATTTCAACCCTTGGAACATCATTATATACAGTGCGTCGAATATTTCTGCATATTGCCAAGAAACATTATTTTGTGCATACTGGTGGGCATCGATACTATTCTTTCTATCAATATTTGTATTATTTATATTAATATGTATGGAGAAAGTGTGTATATACTTTCCAAATGTAAGCAGATTTTTTTAAATATCTATGAGCGAGTGAAAGATTGAAATTCTTTTTTCATATATTATATATCACATCATATCATCATATATTATGAATTATGAATATTATGAATCATATATCATATATTATGATATATTCTTTTTTCATTTTGTGCCCACGGTCTCAAAGCGTTTCTCCAAACGTGACCCATTAGGCAGGTCTGTCGCTTTCAAAAAAACTTATTTCGTGAGGGCGATATTTACATGCAGCCATAACACAGCCATCCTCTCTGCCAAACAGCCGCGCTGAATAACCAGAATAAATCAGATTTAACCCCCCCCCGAAGCAGCTCTGTGCAGATAACCCAATAAGTAGCCAAGGCAACACCGATACAGAACTACTGGAGCGAGATCTTCGAGCCAATATCGGGCGCACAGGGTGACTTTTTTTTGTTTTGTTTTCCTGCCAGCCTTTGCTGGAGAACCCCCCCCAGGGAAATTCTCCTGTTGATGTGCGGGGGGGTTATGGGGGGGTGAATATGGGGGGGAATGGGGGTGAGACCTCAACGAATAGTGCCTCCTAGTCTATCGTCCTCCAGGCTTCAGCTAAGAGGGGCACAAACTCTGGGAGACTCAGCCCGAATGCTACGCAGAAATTCAACAACCCTTATGCTACAATACCCCCTCTTCACTCCACTACATACATATCCTAAAAATAAGTCATTTAAAATAAAAATAACATTTTTTAGACCCTTTTAAAATGACCTTTTTAAAAATAACAACTTTTAAACCCTTCTTACATTTAACTGTCAAAAAATCTAAATACAATCTTATGCGCATACTATTTTTATGATGTTTAAAATTCAAAGTTGAATATGGGGTCATTTTCTGTAGAAATTTTTCTGTATTTCTTGATCACTCTGGAGAAAGGGCTCTGGGGTTGTTGAGTCTAAGCTTGTACGTGTGTGTGTGTGTGTGCGTGCGTGTCTGTGTGTGTGTCTAAGTATGTAAGTGTGTGTGTGTGTGTGTGTGTGTGTGTGTGTGTGTGTGTGTGTGTGTGTGTGTGTGTGTGTGTGTGTGTGTGTGTGTGTGTAAGTGTGTGTAAGTATGTGTGTGTGTGTGTGTGTGTGTGTGTGTGTGTGTGCGTGTGCGTGTGCGTGTGTGTGTAAGTGTGTGTGTGTGTGTGTGTGTGTAAGTATGTGTGTGTGTGTGTGTGTGTGTGTGTGTGTGTGTGTGTGTGTGTGTGTGTGTGTGTGTGTGTGTGTGTTGAGTCTAATCAGGCTCGTTTCTGATTTGGAAGTGGCAGGAAGTTGTACCCTGCACTTGCCCAGTGTGCTCTGGCGTTGCTAATCCCTCACTGCATTACACTTCCCATGACAAGAGAGAGGCCCGCTCACATTCGGCCAGTTTGTTCGATGAGAAGCTGGGGGACAGGTGTGGCCCCTGGCTTCCGCTGCTTCATTGGCCCTTGGCTAAACGGAATATCTGATGAGCTTCAACCTGCACGACTAACAGATCAGTTTAGGGATCATAAGCCCGGGTGGGTAGGCACTTTTAATGTTTTTTAAATGTAGGCACTTTTAAAAGGACCTCAGAGTTCTTCCGCAAGAGACTCAAAACCCACCTTTTCAGACTCCACTACCACTGAATTCTGTACATCTAGCCAATTGTCATCACCACTGCCTACTTGTTTAATATGTTTTCTATATGTATACTTGTTTACTCTTCCAAAAATTACTAACCGTTTCCTTCCCAGTGTTACAGGTATGGTGTGCAGCTGCCTGCATTGATGTCTATCGCTGTATTACTGCACTGATCTCTTGCACTAACTATGATTGTTCTTGTCATGTATTAATGCACATCTTGTAAGTCGCTCTGGATAAGAGCGTCTGCTAAATGCTTAAAATGTAAATGTAATGTAGGCCTGCGGCAGTGTAGTGTAATGGTTAGGGAACTGGACTCAGAGGTTCCTGGTTCAATTCTCAGGTGGGACACATCTGCTGTTGTACCCTTGAGCTAAAGGTACTTAACCTGAATTGCTTCAGTAAAAATATCCAGCTGTATAAATGGATTGTATGTAAAGAAATGTAAACTGTGTAAGTCGCTCTGGATAAGATGTCAAATGTAAATGTAGAGTTACGCACTTGAACATTGTACCTCAGAGTTCCGGTCAACAAGTGCGGTGTGAGACTGGAAGAGCTTATCAACATCAAGCTCTGGTGGGGAAAAAAGCGAGTGTTGAAACTGGGGCTGTGATGGTAAGAAATATTCACCGTATGATAATCGTACTACACAATATCATGGTTTTTGTTATACATTTTACATTTTACATTTTAGGCATTTAGCAGACGCTCTTATCCAGAGCGACTTACACAGTTGACATTTCTTTACATACAATCCATTTATACAGCTGGATATTTTTACTGAAGCAATTCAGGTTAAGTACCTTTAGCTCAAGGGCACAATGGCAGTGTTCCACTTGGGAATTGAACCTGCAACCTCTGAGTTACAAGCCCAGCTCCCTAACCCTTATATCACAGTATCAGTTTTTTAAAATCAGGATCAGTATCAGTTTTTAAGCTAAAAAGAAGTATCACACAAAGTTTACAACTCGGTCCATTTATTGTATGGCTCTTTGCAGATTTATATACCATTTTAATTGAAAAATAAAACAAAAAATGCAACTGAATATAGTGTAATTGTATGTTTAAATCAATTTAAATCATTCACTTTGCAAATTAAGCACACGGATGAACAAATTCGCTTTTTGGGGGGGATATAATCAGATTCAACATCGGCATCAGCATTGGACATCGCAAGTTTTATAGGGGACTGCAAACTGAGATTTATGCCGTGCAGCAAAACAAAATGCAAGAACAGCCAAAGAGGTGGTGGGATTAAATGACATTAGCAGGCACCCCAGGTCCAGTATTATATTATTTAATATGGGCTATTTAGACATTTTAGTAGGGTAACGGTTGACATATTTTTTTTCCCTCCATGAAAATAGCTTTTGCCATGTGATTTACTATGACGGTGTTGCGTTAAGTTTACGATAGTACTATTTCATATTTCAATATTGTGGTATATCGTCACACCCCTAGTTGAAATGAATCACACTTTCCGTTGATAAAAACTCAAAATATTATCGGAGTTAGACAAAATGGGGTCTTGGCACTATTGCTAAAGAATAACGTTTGGGAAAATGAACATTGTTTGAAGAAGGACCAGAACAAAAAATCCAGCGAAAGAAGCCAAAGAGGGGGAGGGGAGGGGGATTGAAGCAATGGAGGGAACGGTTGGCCGCCAAATTGGGAGAAAATGGGGGAATAGAATCGGAAAAAAAGTTTAAAAAAAAGTTCTGACTGACCTACATGCCGATGTGTTCGTATCTCGGAGGTTCTCCTGTAGTTCTACAGCTACATGATGTAAATAATGGAATTTGTTCCAGTAAATGGATTACAGTCGGATCCATAATTCATAGCAGATTCTTGGGAATCACCAAAGGTGACCATTTACACCTTGAGACCAGCAATCAATCATTCTCCTGGCATTTAATGGCACTTTATACATCATACTCCTGGTATTTAATGGTAGTTTAAACATTTTATTGGCCTGAGGTACGGAGGAGGGTGATTGGTCAGCCATAAAAAACATTTTGACAAAAAGCCATAAATCATAAAATTAGTGTGGGGCTTTACATTAGCACACACCTAAGCAATTTCATGACATTTCATGCTGCGGTTAAAAATAATGACTTCTTATGGCTGTCTTAATTTTGATCCAACAGTATATATATACTTTTAGTTTTTGATTTTATCCCATTTTCTCCCAATTTAGTAGCCAATTACACCCTCTATTTTTCATGTCATTTCCCTGCTCGTATTGTGAGTTCGCTGCCATAGCCCTGTGACTGGCAGTGACACAGGCGAGGTAACTCCGGTACTCCAGAGCCACTCCTGTGTGCAGCAAACTTCCTGTCAGCCTCCCTCCCCCCTCCCTGGGGCAGACAGCCAATTTCCGCCCCCGATGGCACTCCCGGCCACAGCCGACTCTGGCGCGGCTGGTGGGATCGAACCGCAGTGGCCAGCGTCGAACGCTGTAACCACTAGACCACCCGGGAGCCCCAACTGTTCTATTTTTAACTTTGCCTGTGAGTGACATAAGGAAATAATTGTTCAATATTTATGTCGTTTCTTACAAGCACCAAGTTGTGCTCTTTACACTCCAAGCACCAGTTTCCCGATCCTGTCAAAAGCTTAACAAACAGACAATATGCGTGTCCATGTTTACTGTGCCCTTGCCAGCTGAGACTAAATATGGATTTGTTTTGCCGAAACATTAAAAAGGCAGACAGACAACACTGTCTGACGGCCGGCTCACAGGGTCAGCGTCTCACGTTTTCTGTTGCGTTTGAAGTCCCTGATCATTCTTAAAAAGGAGCTTTGTAACAACAGATCCTCCACTTGTCACTGGCGAGTGAAAACATGTTTCCATTCACGAGAACGCGTTCGATAATGACTCTCAGATGTAGTCCCGGGTCCGCAAGCATCGTCGTCAGTCAGCGTAACCGTCTGACAGGCAGACAGAGGTACTGTCTCGCACTGCTCCAGACAGACAGCAGTTCATTAAACCCATATGCCGTTTCAACGAGTATTAGCGTTGATGTGCATTATGCATTTAATGAAGACAACCATATTGTGCCAATTGGCTTTGATTTGGCAGACGGGTTTCCAAAAATAGCTGAAGTCACACTGCTACCATTTATTCCATTTCATTCTAATTTCTTGTGTTTTATTTTTTAACAATAATACGTCTTGTGTGAAAGGCGGCTACACTCGGTCTGTTTATAAACCCAGAGGGGGAACTTCAGACGTCCCTCCCCTTCCGCAGAGGTCAAAGTTCAAACTGTTTTGTCCAATCAATTTATCACACTTGCGGGACCCCGCCCCCCCCCGTGATGACACACCTTTGCTTGTAGTCCCGAAGCTCGAGAGTCACCAACACAGCCTCACGGAGTTCATTAGAAATTGGACATTGTGTTGGCCAGTTGTATTCCAGTCACTGTAGTAAGGAGGGGAGGCCGTAGCACGCTAATGTAGCTAACAGGGTTTTAATGCGAACGTCTGGGTGTCAGCAGCTGCTGGCCTTTTCAACCCCGACTGCCGATGATGAAGAGGAGGCCTGAGGGTGAACACCGTAGGGAGTACCGTGTGTGTGTGTGTGTGTGTGTGTGTGTGTGTGTGTGTGTGTGTGTGTGTGTGTGTGTGTGTGTGTGTGTGTGTGTGTGTGTGTGTGTGTGTGTGTGTGTGTGTGTGTGTGTGTGTGTAGGGAGGACCTGTGCCGTGTGTGTGTGTGTGTGTGTGTGTGTGTCTGTATGTATGTATGTATGTATGTATGTGTGTGTGTGTCTGTATGTATGTATGTATGTATGTGTGTGTGTGTCTGTATGTATGTATGTGTGTGTGTGTGTGTGTGTGTGTGTCTGTATGTATGTGTGTGTGTGTGTGTGTGTGTGTAGGGAAGACCCGTACTGTGTGTGTGTGTATGTGTGTGTGTGAGTGTGTGTGTGTATGTGTGTATGTATGTATGTATGTATGTGTGTGTGTGTCTGTATGTATGTATGTATGTATGTGTGTGTGTGTGTCTGTATGTATGTATGTGTGTGTGTGTGTGTGTGTGTCTGTATGTATGTGTGTGTGTGTGTGTGTGTGTGTAGGGAAGACCCATACTGTGTGTGTGTGTATGTGTGTGTGTGTGTGTGTCTGTATGTATGTGTGTGTGTGTGTGTGTGTGTAGGGAAGACCCGTACTGTGTGTGTGTGTGTATGTGTGTGTGTGTGTGTGTGTAGGGAGGACCCATTCTCCGGTCACCAGGCTCTCTACGAATCCTATTGAAAGTTAACGAGACGGTTCGCCGGGCTGCTCGGAAGTTAATGCCCCCCCTCCGCTTCAGCATCGATATATCCCCTGCACCTGCCTAGCTGTGGACAGAGAGCAAATTGCTCTGTTTGTACACTTCTGCCCCTAAAATCTTTATTGTGATTTAGGTGGCAAGAAAAACAAACCAAAGCCAGACATGGGAGAACGTGAGATAATGATTCAGAACTGGGGCCTGTCAGGAAGCCTTCTATACATATAGAGTCAGACTGTGTGTGAGTGTGTGTATGTCTGTGTGCATGTGTGTGTGTGTGTGTGTGTTTGTGTGGTGTGTGCATGTTTGACGTGTTTGTGTGTGTATGCGTGTGTGGTGTGTGTGTGTATGTGTTTGACGTGTGTTTGTGTGTTTGACGTGTGTTTGTGGGTGTGTGTGTGTGTGTGTGTGTGTGTGTGTGTGTGTGTGTGTGTGTGTGACGTGAAGTATTTTTGGTTAACCTAAACCAGAAAGGGTTGTGTTAGTGAATGGGTGTTAATCGTTTATGAATATAATAATATAATAATAATAATATACGCCATTTAGCAGACGCTTTTATCTTACAGTAGTGAATGCATACATTTTTCAAAGATTCAAAGATTCAAAGATTTCTTTATTTGTCGTTGTCTTTGTACACTTGCGTGCATAAAAAAAACACTTTTGCATTTTTGTGGCCCCAGTGGGGATTGAACCCACAATCTAAGCGTTGCCAACACTGTGCTCTACCAACTGAGCCACAGAGAACCGCACAGTTAAAGAAATAAGCGCAGTTATTCCTCCGCTGAGCTGTGCTGAAAAGCACAGGACCCAGCACCCAGCCCCCCGGAATGAGAAATGTTGTTTATCATTTATTTACCACGCACACCGCCATTGCCTGAGGAAATGAAGTTTAAGAGCAATGTCAACAGACAGGATCACACACCGATCCATCTGCCAGACCTGCTCCCCCAACCCCCCAGGCAGGGGGCCATCTCAATTCATTCAATGCCAATACAATATCAAATCTGTGAAAAAAGACAACAACGCGCTGTTAGAATCGCAACGTCTCTCCCAGCTGTACCACCGTAGCCAAGCGTCAGCTTACCTAATCGACGTAGCCCTTGGCTTGAAGATGACTGACAAATGTAAATGAGATGCAGGCTGACAAACTAACAAACTTTTTGCGTCAAAAATGCATCTGTTGTAAATTTCAATAACATCATGTTGCAGGGGAAAAAAAAGAAAAACTCCTACAGTGGACCGCTTCCCAGTTTATCAAAACAAACCCTTGGCAAACACCGTACGCACTTGTCTGTCGTGTTTGTTGGGAGACGTGGAACCCTCGCTCTCGTCTTCAGAGTACAGAGTACAGCGATGAGGAAGTGTGGTTGGTCTCTCTCCTCTTTGTTCCTTTGTTCAGGGTTTTTTTTACACATTTGCAATTCATTGCAATTACAGAATCATTAACCTTTTTAGAATGGATTTTCTTTCGCCCTTTGGAAGAGAAAGAAAAACAAGCCTTTCGCCCGACGGTCTGGACTTGATTAGATTTTTCTCAATTTGATTATTCAGAACCATCATGCCGCGGTGATTGATGTGCTTCACTTGGGTCGTGTCAGTGATAGAGTGATGGACTGAATCATGTGGAGAAATTCAGTTATGGAATTAGAATTCCAGCTCCATTGCGGGTGGACAGCGATGGCAAAGGCGAATGCAAATGAGCGTTCGGCCACCTTTTTTAATTGCTGTCCTCTTTCTACTTATGCCAACAGTTGGAGTAAGAAGGTGTTTATTTTGTAAGGACAAACTATGGCCTGCATTCAATCAGCTTTTGTCCTTAACCTTCACTTCACATGATTAAATGCAAGGGGTTGGTTGGTTTGTTTCATTCTTCACAAAGACAGTTGGGCAGTGTTTCAACAATCACCAAAATGAACACACCAAACTGCTTGTGAAGGGGAACAAAAAAAACTTTTGTAGTTAAAAGTTAAGGACGTATGTTGACTGAATCAAGATACCTTTCTGACACATCGTTTAAAGATATTGACACCCTGTGATACTAAAATATGCGAATTGATATTACTTGTATGGTATGACATCTCTGATGATGATTAGGGTGCTGAATGAACCTGGATTTCTAAGATACTCTTGAATCCATAAATCCATGTTCTCTTCTCTGCCTTGGCACCCGCCCCTGAGCTCTAGATTGTGCGAGAAGTGTGAGCTCCCCCGATCAACCCTCACCCATTAACTAACTCCAAACCGGTCCTCCCACGCCTACCCTAGTCCCTGGATCTGGACCCCCCTCATGTGGTTTAGCCCCCCACTGACTACCTAATTCGGAGGCGCAAAGTCAGCCAGCCCTGCGTCACCTTTGGACTGACTATGATATGGTCTTTTTTGGACACACCCTGTGCCGGCCAGAAGACGATGGGCTCCCCCCCTTTAGTCTGGTTCCTCCCAAGGTTTCTCCCTATCAAGGGAGTATTTCCTTGCCACTGTCGCCTTAGGCTTGCTTTTGGGGGGGTCTAGGCCTGGGTTCCTTTTGTTAAGCGTTTTGTGACAATGCATTTGTGAAAAGCGCTTTACAAATACATTAGATTAGATTTGATTTGAAGGGATGTTAAATAGCAGTGCTGGAAGAAATGCTTCTTTACCAAGGTGGTAATAAACGGCACGCACACTGGGTCCTCTCCTCTTTTTTTGTATGGGTGAAAGCAGGTGTTGGGAACTGTAGTATTGGAGGCCCAATGGTGTGTTTAATCCTCCACATGTGTAGCACAGGCCGCCACTTGTTCAGTTAGTTTTTCTGTCTCTTGTTTTCAAATCGAGATGCCTAGAGAGTCTGCAGGGACACCGTAACTGCAAAAAGCCGGGCGTCCCACTGTTGATACAAGATGTAACAATCGTGCTCCCTGCGTCACTGTGTGCTCCATTAAGAATGTGCCCTGAGTTGCTCAAATTGCTCAAAGGCCACTCCGTACGGGCCAAGATGGAATTGAAAATGTATGTCTGAGAATGGTCTAAAAAAACAGCAGTTACACCTAACGTTCCCTAACGAGGTGCGACTATAAAAAATATTGAATGCCAGACAGCTTATAATCCATACATGTATTCTTATTATGATACACGTATTGTTTTATGATACGCGTATTAAATGAATACACGCATTGTTATGTTACACGTACGGTTTATGATACATGGTTTTTTATGACGCCATCACACACATTGTTTAGGCATGTTCTGTTCAGAAAAGGGCATTCCCCAAACTGTTGCAACAAAGTTGGAAGCAGACAATCGTCGACGCCATTCTTGAATATATTGTGTGAAGAACTGAATGCTTATGCATTATACTGAATGCTTATGCATTATACTGAATGCTTATACCAGTTTCGTGAAAAACTGTGATTTCACCATTAGTCACTACTACGTGAACGCATGTTACAGATGACAAGACAGAAGTTAGTGTTACTGTCATAGTTTGTCACTATTATGTGGTGGTCACATATACACATACAAAACAATTTAAAAAAAACCAATACACGTATCATAAAACAATACGTGTATCATAATAAGAATAGGTGTATGGATTGGCATTGGATGAGCATCGCAATAACGTTGACCGCACCTGCAGTCAAACTCATGGGCATGTATGTTTCGGTGGGTTGGGCTGCAGGGGCGTGTCCAGGAAGGGGCCTGCGGGGGCACCTGCCCCCACAGAAATTTGGTTGGCCACCCTGGGTGCCACCCTACTTCTTCTGGCTCTTGATAGGTTATTAGGTTGTCAATCACATCTTTTCAAATGTATGACGTATTACGGGAGGGGGCGTGCGTGTTTTGGTGGGTTGGTCGGAAAGCGTGGCCCCTCATGGCCCACCAATCAGAGCAGGCCTCAGGGGTCCTCAGGCCCAGTGTTGTGGAGCTGCACATGAGCCACTGCTGTGATGAAGACCGACAAACTGTGGTTCTGTGTGGCTCAGGCTGTGGGTACGATTCCCATTGGGACCACGTGCACTGAAAAATGTATACATTCATTACTGTAAGTCGCTTTGGATAAAAGCGTATGCTAAATGGCATATATGTTATATTATATATTAAACCCTTCCTTCTCATCTGTGATTCGATCCCTGACCTGCCTACTGAAGATCTGCTGCCCTACCACCACCCCCGCCCCCCCTTTGCGTCACGTTACCGTGAGAACGGGCTACTGCAGGAATGAGGGGAACATCGATGGGCAGCTCGGCCTCACCCAGAAAGGCCTGGAGGGCTCCTCCCAATGTGAAATGTGAAAGGGGAAAAATGGGGGAAAAAAAGGGAATTCTGACGGGAATAATTTATGCTCTCCTGGAAGTACAAACTGAGTGAGGTGGGAGTTTTACGGGAGCCGTATGTTTTTAAGCACAGACGAGTTCGTTGAATTAGCCTCCACCTGCATTCCAGAGTCCTAGTCTAGAGGGAAGCCATGATGTGATGCAGGGAACCAGGCGGGTGGCGTCTTAAAAACAATGTCTTTTTTTGGGGACTGGGGAAATGAGAAATAATCACGGTTGACGGAGCACAAAGACGGGGGGTCGGGGGGATGGAGAGGAGATGGAATCCGTGGCGGGGGACTGACGGATCGCTGCAGCTGCTGCTGGATCTCCACAGGGGGGCCGTGGAACAGCAAAGGGAAGAACGACACTTTTTTGGGGAGGGGGTGTAATTCATGGTTGTTGTCTTTTAATGGACTGTGACATATGTGATGATGAACATGGGCCTGGAGAACGTCGACCGCACATCGAGCTACGCAGGGGGAATGTCAACCGCACATCGACTGCACGGCGAGCTACACAGGGGGAATGTCGACCGCACATCGACCGCATGTTGGGCTACACAGGGGGAATGTCAACCGCACATTGAGCAGGGGGAACGTCGACCGTACAGCAAGCAGGAGGAACGTCGACCACACATCGACCGCACATTGAGCAGGGGGAACGTCGACCACACATTGACCACACAGTGAGCAGGGGGAACGTCGACCACACATTGACCACACAGTGAGCAGGGGGAACATTGACCACACATCGACCACACAGTGAGCAGGGGGAACATCGACCACACAGCGAGCAGGGGGAACGTTGACCACACAGCGAGCAGGGGGAACGTTGACCACACAGCGAGCAGGGGGAACGTTGACCACACAGTGAGCAGGGGGAACATCGACCACACAGTGAGCAGGAGGAACGTCGACCACACATCGAGTAGGGGGAATGTCGACCGCACATCGACCGCACATCGAGCTGGGGGAACGTTGACCACACAGCGAGCACACATGGAGCGACGCAGGGGGAAGTTGTGGGTCTGAATAGGCCCGGGCTGCTCAGCAGAATGATTTAATTTACTTAGTGAAGTAATGCAATTACAGCCGCTGTAATTTACCACGGCTAACAGGACGCTCCCTGTGCTTAATGCGTTGTGTGATTAGCGGCGCGCAGTCTTTGGACCCTTTGCAGTCCGCAGAGGACGACATTTATCATAATGTCTTTTCTGTTGTTGTTTGTTGTTGTTTTGGTGCAAAAAGCCATCTGTTACTCATAAACAGAATTTCCGGATAGCTGCTCTGCCCTTGCCAGGGGAATAGATGACCAGTCATTCCAAATTGAGTTAGATCTTTAGCTGCGCAGGAACCTTCCTGTTTACGCTCTGAGAAGCGTACGGTTGGGAGTGCGGACGCAGCGGCGCCTGCACGTGACGTGGTCACACGGCGGGCAGCCGGCTAGCGGCACTAATAATGACGACTAAACCAGGGCTGTGGGGTCCGATACGGTGTGCGCTGCCTGTCAGGGACACGGTTCCAAACCCTCATCTCTACCAGACCAGTCCTGGTCGTCAACCCCGATCGGGGGCGGCGTTTGGCTGTCCGCCCCAGGGGGAGGAGAGGGGGGAGGGTGAGCCGGCTCGGGTCCGCCGTGAAGCACGCAAGGAAGTCTCCAGAACATGGGTGGGCGAATTCTGTCTCGAAGGAAGCAGAGTTCACCGCCTTCAGGGAATTAGCTTGCCTCGTAGAGACGAGCGGCGGACCCGTGTGGGGGAGAGTAAATCGAAATAAATAGAGGGTGGAATTGGCTACTAAATTGGGAGAAAAAAGGGAAAGAAATCAGAAGGCTGTGGTTGGGGGCCAGGTGCCAGTCCGGGTCTTGCGAGGGAGAGGGATCTCCAGGTGTGCGCAGGTGGGTCCAGTTGGGTCGATCGTGCGTGTTCTGAGGAGTAGCCGTGTGTTTCTCAGCGCCGGAGTCGTGCGTGTGCACGCCGTGGTTCGTTACGGCCGGTCTCTCAGCCTCACGATCTCGTGACTTCAGTGACAGAACTCTTAAGCTTCCCAGAGAGCTGGGTCACGGTCTGCGTCAGCAGCAGGAGGAATTACAGCAGGAGTTAAAACTCCAACACACCCCAACTGCTAATAGAGTCTGATGTGACAAAGCTGCTCAGCGGATCAGTGGCTTACTGACCCGCAGGGGGAGGGAAACCGCTGCCCCCTAGTGGCCCGGAGGCAAACCACCTGTCATCAGCCCCAGGCGAGACGTGAAGGTGGCGGCATAGGAGAGAGACATCGCTATGCACTCTGGGAGCGACGCGCGAATTGCGCCCGACTTTGGCACAAAAACACGACAACATTGCCATTTAAGGGGAAAACTTGCTTAAACTTTGGCGTGGGGTGGTTTGCAGGATTTAAAGACAGAAAGCATTGGGAAGAGGCAGAGGAATAAGTTTCCAGTGTCTGTGCTGAATGCAACGCCGCTCCAAAACTGCATCCCTCCCGATAACTATCTATTGCTTTTTAGGCTCTGGGCCTCTATCGAGCACGAGAAGAAGAATCTGTTTTCCAGTCAAATCTCACAGAAGCGTATATCGTACGGCACATAAATCACGGTTAAGTTTTATTTTTTTAAAAGCCTTTTCTCAGTTCAAAAAACAAAACAAACACTTAATAGGCTGGAATATCTACGCAAACAGTCAAAACAAACAGAAATCCATATTTTTCTACCAATAATTTCCATGTTGCAATGCGCACTTTCAAAAGGTCATTCAAAACCCACACAACCCATCCTTTTTTTAAACAGGAGTGAGTGAATATCAGAATCACAGTGGCTGATGGTGGCTGAAATGTGTGGTCACACTTTCCCATAACCAGGTTCCTGCACACAAGCGATACCCTGGTGCTGCAGCCCTGTACCCCCCTGATAAGATATATATATATATCTATATATATAGATAGATATAGATGCGCTGGAAAAGGTCCAAAGACGGGCAACCAGACTGATTCCAGGCATAAAAGACAAGTGTTATGAGGAAAGGCTAGAGATGCTTGGATTGTTCAAGCTTAGTAAAAGGAGACTTAGGGGAGATTTGATTGAGGCTTTTAAATTTATTAAAGCAATTAACAAAGTGAATTTTAGGAAATTATTCAAGTTGAGTTCGGTTAGCAGAACGAGGGGGCATAAATGGAAACTGACAAAGGGTAAATTTCACACGGACACTAGGAAATATTTTTTCACACAGAGAGTGATCAATGCGTGGAATAGCTTGCCAGGACATGTAGTAGAGGCTGAGACACTAGGGGTATTCAAGGCCAGGCTCGATCCAGTGTTAGACACTCTAGCCTTTGGATAAACTAAGCATGTGAGCAGATTAGTGGTAGGAATGGACGAGCAGTGTTGGGCTGAATGGCCTGTTCTCATCTTCCCCTTATGTTATGTTATGTGATAAGGCTTTGCACAGTCACGGATCAGCTGGCCCAGGATCCATCTCCAGTCTAAAGAGTCCCAGGGTACGGGGGCGCTCTTTCGTTCCCACATTTCCATCGTCGTCCTCCCGCCACGACCCGTGGAACCAGAACCCCCGATTCCGACCGCCCGGCAGCCGCTCCTCGCGGTCTCGCCTCTTCTCTGTCCTGACCCCTCGGTGGTGGAACGACCTTCCACAATCGGTTAAGACCGCAAGAGACTCAAAACCCACCTTTTCAGACCCCACTACCACTGAATTCTGTACATCTAGCCTATTTTCATCACCACTGCCGACCTGCTCAACACTTCTTGTATATGTATCCCTGCCTTCTCATTTAATAATAATTGTAAAAAAATGACTAACCTTTTCCTTCCCAGCGTTACAGGTATGGTACGCAGCTGCCTACAATGATGTCTATCGCTGTATTACTGCACTGATCTCTCATGCAAACTATGATTGTTCCTACCATGTATTAATGCACATCTTGTAAGTCGCTCTGGATAAGAGCGTCTGTTAAATGCGTCTGTAAAATGTAAAAGTAAATGTACACCCTCTGCGTGTTCCAGGACACACACACAGGTCCTGCTCGTGGGACTGGCGTGGACTCACACACACACACATCGTACGTTACTGTCATCTGTCCTGAACAGACCCCTCTCCCACCCATCCAGCACATCTCAGGTGCCCCCGAGGTCCAGTGTAATCCTCTTCCCCTCGGGGCGAGCCTGAGGATGTGTGGACCAGACTCTCTAAAATGGGTCAGTTCCGTGTAGGAAACGCATGACATTTTCCTGGGTTTAGCAGGTTCTATAAACGTATAAATAAATGTAAAAAACGCTTCCAGAGGAGAGAGCTCTCTCACTTAAGAGACGCACTGGTCACGGGGAGGGATTCGGGGGCGGTTGCTCCCTCGGACAGCTGTACTTGGCTCACAATGCAGCGTTCTGTTTTCAGACCCGCGTGTGCGTTTAGCGTTATGTTCCCCCCCGCGCCGCGATTAAAGCACACATTATTTGGATGAGGTCTGCGCCTCGCAGCTGAACTGCATGCTGGGTAGCGCTGGGGAACACTGAGCACTTTGGGCCTCTGGGGCCGGGGGGGGGGCGGCCGGTTAGGGGACCACAGCCCTGATTTCTGCTCATTTATTTCTGGAGCGCGTTCAGTTCAGCAGGTGCACAAGAGCAATCAGCCCGCTCCTCCACGATCCTCCTGACTGCGGAACGCGGCACAAACCCCAACCAAAGCAGCGCAAAATTATGCACAGTTGGCAGGCGGTTCTGAAAAGCCCTGGACTGCCAGAGCCGGGTTATTGAAATACTCCAGCGCCGAGAAGCTCTTTCAGTGATGGCTCTCTCTCTCTCTCCTCTCCCCCGAACGAAACCAGACTTGCCACTTCCTCAAATTGTATTTTGACATGCGTGCCTGTTTGTAGCCGGTTTTGAAATTCATACTCGATCCAACTAGAATGCACACTTTGGTCTCCGTCTGGGTGAAAACACTCGGTGAATGCTGTGTTAAAAAAGAGGAAATAAAACATGCTTCATTTGATTAGTGAGGGAGAAAGAGAACCTGCAGCAGAAATGTCACTGTAAAAGATTATTCTTGAATACTACTCAGTTTGCCTTAAAATTGCCTGGATTTTTGGATGACACTCGTCCCAGTAGTTTTTGTGCGGGCTGATGGATGTTTTGAATTGTCTGGACTTTAAAAAGTCCTCCATTACTCAAGTATGAAATGCAAATGACGAGTCTAACTGCCCATCAATGGCTTTGGGAAAATAGCCTGATGGAAACATTATTAAACATAAAATTGTTCTTTAATTAGCATCTGTTGATGTCTCTTCCAACCATTTTACTCATTTTTAAATGGTCTGTGAATGCAGAGTCTCAATTTAGCGGCGCGATTAGCCATTCTTTCCCAAGTGGTTCAACACTTAGTTATTCATGAAGCGCTCATCTCCAATAACTTCACGGATTCTTTTTGTAATGGAAACTGAAGAACAAATGAGAAACATTAAGTGAATTTTATCTGTCAAGTGCTAAACAAAAGTAGCTTTTTTTCCCCCGATGGCAACCGGCAACAACCTCCCCTTAACGATAACAAAAAGTGTTCGACCAAGAAAACGCTAAGTGAATTCAATCTCTGCCTTAAATGACAAAATATGCTTCAGTGGCTCAGTAGATTTAAGCGGATAAGCGAATTACTTTCTTCTGCTCCTTTTAAGGAAGAGGGGAGGGGGGGGAGAGACAAACCGGGCTGCCAATCGAACCTCCATTGTGTGCGGAAAGCACAGGTGCAGTAAAGTGGCTTGAGGAGAGCCAGGAGGAGCGGGGCGCCGTTTGACAGAGTGTTATTCCTGTGAGCTGCCAGGCCTGGTGACAGAGGCGGTAAATTGGGGATGATTCTGGTAGGGCCCCGACTCGACTTTCAGGCTCGCAGATTAATGAGCTATTAGAGACAGGGCCCTCTTCTCAGGACACTCGGGAGAGAGAGAGGGAGAGGGAGAGAGAGAGAGAGAGAGAGAGAGAGAGAGGAGAGAGAGAGGGAGAGAGAGGGAGAGAGGGAGAGAGGGAGAGAGAGAGAGAGAGAGAGGGAGAGAGGAGCGAGAGAGAGAGAGAGAGAGAGAGAAAGATCGAGAGGAGATGAGGAAAGCTCCTCTGCCCAACAGCTGTTCACTACGGGGACCTGCACCTGTCACACACGCAAATGTCACAGCCTCCAAAGAAATCAACGCAGGTTTTAACTCCCGATCTCGCCTTTGCGCTCGAACCCGAACCCATCACAGGTGGAGCCTCGACACGGCCATGCGACGCAGCCAGGATCGCCCCCCCATCGTCAGGTCAACGTCTGCCTACCGTTCAACGACAACGGTAATTAGTCTCCTTCTCGATGTGGGCCCGGCTGTAGAAGAGCCGGCCGCTGATCAGGAAAGCGGGCAGACAGAGCTGGGGGGAAAGCCATCGCGATGAATAAAAATGTAAATCGATGGCAGGCGTAAATGTGTCCTGTGCGTTTTTCCCACGAGGCCCGTCGCGCTGGATCTCATTCTGTCACCTCACTTCCTGTCCTCCTCCTGCCGCCGTGCGCTCTTATCTCATACCGTAGCGAAAAAACGATCATGCGGAAGAGAGAGAAAAAAAACAGGTCATTATAATTGGAAACGCTCCCCAAACGCTAGGCAGCGCGCGTCTCCCCCAATTACCTCATGTTGTTCCGTCACCTGCGTTCGGCGTGCGGCGACGATGCCAAGGGTCGGCGATAGCGGCAGAGGAACGCGCCGTTCGTTGTTCTCGACTCGCGCCGGGGCCCAATTAGATCACCCGACGGCCTCGCGCCCGACGTTGCGTTTTTACCGAATTCGTGATTTGCGCTCGTTAACCTCATTAGCGGTTTGTTTGCGAGTTAAAAAACTTGGATTTAAGAGGACAGGCGCGTCTCAGACCGGACGGTCTTAAGTGGGTCACCCAGTGGCAGCCGCGTAGAATTAGTGTGAGTTTCAGAGCAAACGGGAGCGTGTGGCGATGGAACGATATTATCTCAATGATATTACCCCCCCCCCCCTGACGCCGTATTGGTGAAAAAACGATTTAGTCAAAAAGCCATTAGTGGAGCCACATGCGTGTTCTCGTACCGTGAACGAGTGAGAGCTGGAGGTTTGTGTCGGCGAGGCGAGCGCGCGCGCACTTTGTGTGTCGAACCTCGCGGACACACGGCGGCTAAGCAGGTTAGAGACGCGGCAGGCTCCTGCCAGCAGCTGATAGCGACAGCTCCGGACCGCGCTGTTAATCACCCTGAAAAAGAGCCAGCGTTTTCTTCAGCGTATCGCTGAGAGGACTGCTCTGGAGACCACGGGGTTTGGCTCCTGTTCTCATACTGCCCCAAAGCACATTTAATGGACTTTGTGTGTCCTTCTGCTATTTGTCATAAACATGTAAAACATGCTCCACCCTAATCTCTGGATTCCCTTGACTTTCACTTGCAAATAAGTTCAACTGTGTCTTTTCTTCAGTACACAAACACATGTTGTTGTTTTTTTCATTGGTTTTGGTGACGGGACATGTTGATTGTCTCATCGGCGGGGAGTTTCAGCTTAAGGCACCTTCTGACCTTCATTGTACAATCTAGAGCGTCGACTTTGTTTTTGAGCAACACCCCCTTCACTTTGCCAAACAAATACCACCGTGTCATCAGGTTGTCCTTTTAAGCGGAAACATCAAAGTGTTCCTTTTTTCTGTCACCCCTAAAAGATGTCACCCTCTACCAGACCGGCCCTGGTCGTTAGCACTGATTGGGGGCGGCGTTTGGTTGTCTGCCCCAGGGGGATGGGGGGGAGGGTGAGCCGGCTCGGGTCCGCCGTGAAGCACGTAAGGGTGTCTCCAGAATGTGGGTGGGTGAATTCCGTCTCGAAGGAAGCGGAGTTCACTGCCCTCTGAGAATTAGCTTGCCTCGTAGAGACATATACAGTAGGTACATATAGACTTATAGGTTGCCATTTACCAGAATTGGATAATTGTATTGTGGTCCAGGATTCACACAGAGTCAAAGGAGAGAGGGCAAGATGAGACACAGCGTGAAACACAAATTAACTAGCCATTAGCCGTAGCATGTCCATACTGACAGGCTGGGAGTTAATGCACAGATTCAGCTCCAATATGGCTGCTTGATGCTGTGGGATTAGAGTTTATCAAGAAAGAGGGATGATGATTTTATCCATCTTCTCACATAACTCACTCATAGCTTTTCTGCTTTGGTTCATTATGTTTAAAAGACAAAGCCAATCTTATTCACATGAGCCAGACTGGCCAGAGGGGGCACTGTTGAGCGATTTATATGGGGATACCCTCTGTTTATCAGAGGGGGCGCTAATGAGCGATTGATATGGGGATATCCTCTGTTGATCAGAGGGGGCGCTATTGAGCGATTGATATGGGGGATACCCTCTGTTGATCAGAGGGGGCGCTATTGAGCGATTGATTTGCGGGATATCCTCTGTAATTTCCCATGGGGTCAGGACCCCAAAGCACTCCTGGCATCATCAGCACATCAACGGAACACACCACTCTGGATTCCCAGAGCAAGGGGAATTATACATTTTGAATGATTATATATTTTTTTAGGAGAAGATTTCTTTCATTGCTGTTCCTCCCTGTTGAATCACCTTGTAGAGTGGGGAAAGTCATTTCCAAAATAAACTGTTTATATATTTAATTTGTTTAATTTTGTGGTGAGGAGGTGGAGTGAGACTGCCAAGGCATGAAGTAATTGACCTCTGTGGTAACGGCACTACGCTTGAGTTACTCCTGTAATGGTGGTGAAGACGGATCGAGAGCTTTCTACTTTGTTTCTTTTACGAAAGCGCCACAATAAAACCAGCATCTCTTCCTTTTTTTGTGTCCTGTGCTTCTAGAAATGTCACAGTGTTTATTTTCAAAGTCACACTGTTCGTACACTATCCGCATGTTTGCAAAGACCGCATGAGGTGAATTATGTATTTTTTTTGGGAGAAATATGACTGAAGTGGCAAACTCGACTTTTATTGTTTGCGAGTATCCGAAACACTCGTTAACATTTTCGACGGGCTGTCCGTTGTTTATGTCCTGAGCCCGAGTAGTGTGCTGCTTTTATGAGTCTGTGATTTAAGGATCCACCGTGTTATGGGCAGAGTCCATTCTGTGGGACGGTCTGCCCCGATACCTCGTTATAAAGGCTCGACACAGGGGTGCATTACATTTTAACATTTTAAGCATTTAGCAGACGCTCTTATCCAGAGCGACTTACAAGATGTGCATTAATACATGGTAAGAACAATCATAGTTCGCGCAAGAGATCAGTGCAGTAATACAGCGATAGACATCATTGCAGGCAGCTGCATACCATACCTGTAACACTGGGAAGGAAAAGGTTAGTACATTTTTTAAACAAGTATACATATACAAAAAGTATTAAACAAGTAGGCTAGATGTACAGAATTCAGTGGTAGTGGAGTCTGAAAAGGTGGGTTTTTGAGTCTCTTGCGGAAGATCGCAAGTGATTCCGCGGTCCTGACTGATTGCGGAAGGTCGTTCCACCACCGAGGGGTCAGGACAGAGAAGAGGCGAGACCGCGAGGAGCGGCTGCCAGGCGCCCGGATGGATGGGACAGTCAGTTTGCCAGAGGAGGCAGAGCGGAGGGGTCAGGCTGGGGTGTAGGGTGTAGGGTGTGATGAGTGTCTGGAGGTAACGGGGAGCAGTTCCTCTTCATAGGGTACATGCTGTCCCTTTCAGCTCGGAAACAAGACCCAGGCATCTGGGCACCTTTTTATTTTGCTGGTGCGAAAGGCCTTTTCGTATAATGGTTCCACATCGTAGCTAATTTGGCTGTAGAAACAGTACAGTACAACAACCCTGAGAGGGGGGGAAATAGTCGGTGACAGTCAAATGTAATTTTAAACGCGATTAGTTTCCCTTTTGGCCTACTTTGTTAGAACTAATTTTCAGGAAGGTGTCTGCGCGGGATGATTTCACAGTCTCCGCTTGCAGACGTTGGAACCGGTGACAGGAAAGGGGGTAACCCTGTTTAGCGAGGAGCACATTTAACAGCGCCGCATGAATGGGTTCTGTGACGGTCCTTCCCTGCACTGGAGGAGGCTGGCTCTCTCTGAAACGGGACTTTCACCCTTTTGGGATTTGGAGAAGGTGTCTGGGCCCGGCGGGTTTAATCCTTATCAGGCGCTGAGCAGGGCTATGTGTGACGGCCGGCGCTTTGTCCACGAGACCTCATACTGTAGCGCGGCCCCCTGACTGTGGGGGCCATGTCCTTATTTGACAGGGACATGTGACCCCATGGAATGGGGGCGGGGGGGGGGCTGTCACTGTTTAGGACTTAAATCCTCAAGCTACCCGAAGCTGCGGGGGGTGGAGGTGGGGGGGGTAGGAGGTGAGCATTTAGCAGGAAGAGTTTGGGAGCATAGCAGGCCATCCTGTAGGCACTGTTTTCTTCCAGGTAAATTCTTCCTCTGATCTCCAGGTAAACAGACGGCGATCAGAGGAGGAATTTATGCACACACACACACTTAAGACTACACTCTCACACTCACCTCACACACACTCACACTCACTCACTCACACACACACACAATAACACTAACATACTGTACATACACACTCACTCACACACACACACACACACTCACTAACACTCACTCACACTACACACACACTCACAGTTACACTACCCTCACAAACAATAACACTCACATACACACACACACACACACTCACTTACACTACCCTCACACACACACACACTCACACTTACACTACCCTCACAAACAATAACACTCACATACACACACCCACACACACACACACACGAAGAAAGACTGCGGTTGTGTCCGACGCACTCCTTCATCAACACCTGCCTCGCTGCCCCGCAGATCCAAATGCTCATCCACAGAGTTTTGATCCCTCCTCCTGCGTGGTTGTTTTCATCCCAGGAGACTAATTAGAAGATAATCAGACACAAGAAGGAGTCTACTGCTTATAATACCACTAATTAATATAATACTTTGGTCTTTTGTTGACTTTTTGTTTTGTTTTTTTAAATATATTTTGCTGCTCTGAATATGTCCAAACGGTTTTGTGTTTACAGCAAACCCTCCCACTCTATCTCTTTCAGCTCGTTAAGACGCCTGGGCTGCACTGAGAGATGATGTCATCCAGCCAACCTGGCGACTCTAAAGTGAATCACGCCGCGGTCCCTGCGTTAGCCGTGAGCTTTCCCTGCAGGTAACCCCTCCCCATCACCGTCCTCATCCGTATCTGCAGTCACAATGCACTGTTAAATGTTTAAAAGGGCCGCTTTACTACTTAACTTTTACCTTAGAAAACAGATGGTGTGTATATATATACACACACGACTTCATGTTTGGAATGAAAGTGATAGAGTCGACACAGCGCTCTACAGTGTCGAGTTTGAGGGGATGTTGAGTATCTGGAGGTTAGGGTCTCGTAAACGCCTAGCAGAGTTTGCGTTGCAGTTCCTAAACTGCTCACCTGGGTCGAGAGGGAATCGATACAGGTGCGTCCACGAGGGTTCTTTTAGATTTCACATTTTAAGGCCTCTCCGCCCCTCTGATCCCACTCTTATTCCTCTTCTCTCCCGCTGCGAGCTCCAGCTCGAGCTCACGGTGTACGCAGCATAGCTACGAAGCCCCGGCCTCAGAGGATAGCGGGCACCTCCGGGAGATTAGCGCCTTATTATTGTTTATCTGTTTTCACTTCTTCAGAGGTGCAGGCTGAAAGCGCTTTTTCTTCATCCTTGATTTGGCGTTTTTACAGTACAGTGGAGTGGATCTCCAGAGATTTCCCTCCCCCGAATCCCATTGACTGGCTTCCTGCCCTCGCACCTAAAAAACCCCAGAAGCTCTTTCTTTTGTTTTTGCTCCATTTTTATTGACTTATTTGTCTCCAGTTTGTATTGTTTACTTGGCAGTGCCTCCTGTGCAGACCTGCATAAGGGTGTGGCGCATTAGAGCTACACAAGGCCTTAATGAGCGCTACACCTCAGTGCAGTGGATGCATGTGTTTCCGTCGTAGAGCACTGCACGATAGGCCTTTCTCTGCAAATAGTGGCTTGCTGCAAAGAGATCTGCATTCATTCACACTTTCAGACAGCAAAAGTGAATCGTGTCGACGCATTAATTTATTTTAGGGAGATGGAGGAAGAGAGGGAGAGAGAAAGACTGCTGCTCATCAATAAAATATCATGGCTTACCTTCAAATCAGGCATTTAGCACATTTTCTGCCCCAATGACTCAGCGCAATGCTAAGTTAACTTAACACCAATCACTCAGCACAATGCTAATTTACCTTAGCATCAATCACTCAGGGCAATGCTAATTTAACTGAACCCAAGTCACTTAACACAATGCTAATTTGACTTAACACCAATCGCTCAGCGCAATGCTAATTTAACACGATAAAAACATTTTAGTCTTATGTTATTATTTAAATACTGTATGTGACTCCTGTTAATGCTCTGATTTATACATAGAATTGATAGGGTTACTATTACTGTGCATATATATTTTTGTGCTATATTAAATCCATAAAATAATTTAAGTCCATTGCAGACTATGGCTTATAATGGTGTTAATTTAAAAATGAACATACCATTTAATAAATACACAATGCTGATGATAATACAGGTACCTGCCAAAATAAAGGAAACACCAACATAAAGTGTCCAAATAAGGCATTGGGCCACCGTGAGCCGCCAGAACAGCTTCACCGCACTTTGGCACTGAAGTGTCTGGAAGGATGCGACAGCATTGCGCTCATCATGCAGATCGCGCTCATCAAAGCACTCAGTGACCACTCGTGCCCTGTGGATGGGGACATTGTGATCCTGGAAGAGACCACTCTCATCAGGAGAGAAATGCTTCACCGTGGGATGAAGGTGATCACTCAGAATGGCTTTGTATTTATTGGTGTTTACCTTGCCCTCTAAGGGGTTGAGTGAGCCTAACCCATGTCAGGAAAATACACCCCGCACCATAACCGCACTGCCAGGACCCCTCGTTTACTCAAGGGCTTCCTTTACGTTGGAAGTTACCTGTAGCTTGTTGTGTAAAATCCATTTATATGAAAATGTTATTCTGACTTCCATTGAGAAAGGCTTTTCTATCCTTGTGTGTTTTGCTCAGTTTCTTTAGCAGTGCAGGTGTACGCCATCAGTGTTGATATTTTATGGGCATGTTCCATAAACAAAAACCTGCTAAAATGTACATTTACATTTTAGGCATTTAGCAGACGCTCTTATCCAGAGCGACTTACACAGTTTACATTTCTTTACATACAATCCATTTATACAGCTGGATATTTTACTGAAGCAGTTCAAGTTAAGTGCCTTGCTCAAGGGTACAATGGCAGTGCTTCACCTGGGATTTGAACCAGCAACCTCTCAGTTACAAGTCTAGTTCCCCTAACCATTACACTGCTGCCGCCAAGTTCAGACCTCTCCCCAGTACCGAATCCAGCAGAGCAGTGTGGGACTGTGCTCGGATCCAAGAGAAGATCACACTTGAGCGCTAAACTTGGCCACAGGGTGTGAGGACACAGCCTTCACTCAGCTGTGTGTACTTAAAAAATATAAAAGTATATAATGATACTTCCACAATTTCCACAATTTCGATAACTCAAAGCCACGATGGTTTTCTGTGAGGGAGCCACAACGTGAAAGGCTTTAGAGTCTTAGCACACAGGAAGTAGCTGCAGGAATGTTCTCCCAGTGACAGGATCTTGATCTTGATTCGGGTTTCCTTTGACCAGACCCAGCTCTGCAGCCAGGACGCTTGCGAGGGAAAGAGACTCATGCACCAAAGGTGAACACGGCGGAGCGGAAGGCTGTGTCCTCACACCCTGCAGCCAAGTTTAGCGCTTCAATGCTATCTTATCCTGGGATCCGAGCAGACGATCCCACAGTGCTCTGCCCGGTGTGGTGTTGGGGAGAAGCCTACACTTTTAGCCGGATGGTCAACACAAAGAAAATGTTTTCAATCACAAGGTCGGTATAGGACAAGTCACTTCTAGAAATTACATTTAGTAGATGTTGAGTTGTTTCTCTCTTGGTTCTGTGTGTCTCAGTAGGTAGAGCGTGGTTCTGTGTGGCTCAGTAGGTAGAGCGTGGTTCTGTGTGGCTCAGTAGGTAGAGCGTGGTTCTGTGTGGCTCAGTAGGTAGAGCGTGGTTCTGTGTGTCTCAGTAGGTAGAGTCTGGTTCTGTGTGGCTCAGTAGGTAGAGTGTGGTTCTGTGTGTCTCAGTAGGTAGAGCGTGGTTCCGTGTGGCTCAGTAGGTGGAGTGTGGTTCTGTGTGGCTCAGTAGGTAGAGCGTGGTTCCGTGTGGCTCAGTAGGTGGAGTGTGGTTCTGTATGGCTCAGTATGTAGAGTGTGGTTCTGTGTGGCTCAGTAGGTAGAGCATGGTTCTGTGTGGCTCAGTAGGTAGAGCGTGGTTCTGTGTGGCTCAGTAGGTAGAGCGTGGTTCTGTGTGGCTCAGTAGGTAGAGCGTGGTTCTGTGTGGCTCAGTAGGTAGAGCGTGGTTCTGTGTGGCTCAGTAGGTAGAGCATGGTTCTGTGTGGCTCAGTAGGTAGAACATGGTTCTGTGTGGCTCAGTAGGTAGAGCGTGGTTCTGTGTCGCTCAGTAGGTAGAGCGTGGTTCTGTGTGGCTCAGTAGGTAGAGTGTGGTTCTGTGTGGCTCAGTAGGTAGAGCGTGGCAATGCTTAGGTTGTGGGTTCAAGTCCCACTGGGACTATATATATATACTGAAAAAATATGTGCATTCACTACTGTAAGTCGCTTTGGATAAAAGTGTCTGCTAAATGGCATATATTATATATTATCACCTGTATTTTTGTGGGGAAGTAGAGAAATGTATAATCCTTACTTGTTTAAAAGCAGAATCCTGGTTCGGTCCACGATTAGAAAAGGCCCGCTATTGAATGCATTATGGAAATGGAAATAATGTTCACCTTTCTTTCTGAACGTTTAAAACGATGGATCAAACGGACGGGGATGTCTGCAGGTTATTACGAATTCTCGCAGCCATTTTCCCAACACGCCTTTTTACAAGATTCCTTTACAGAGCCAGACACAGAAGGGCACCTACAGCCACAGTGAGATGAATAACCTCGCTGATTGATGTTGCCTGCTAACAATGAATGGCACTAATTATTCAGCTTCATAACGAGCCGTTTTCGGCAGGTCCATGCATTAACAACACTTTTCATCGCGGCCTAAGAGATGTGTCGAGCGAGGGGAGGACGGGAGACCTGTCGATGGCTGATTTAATGAAACTCTGTGCAGAGCAGGAGCCCATGCGCACAGGGCCGGTGAAAAGGTGTTTGGCTAAACGGGCGAGCGGATTGGCGCACCCAAACGAGGAGTGCGGGGGACGGATGGATTGAAAGTCTGACTAATGCGCAACGAGATGGAACCTACAGACGGATCAATGGAGAGAGATTCTGGTCAGACCTTTTTTTTAGAATCTTAATAGACCAGAAGCTCTTAAGTGGGAATTGGATAGTGGAGGACCAGCCTTGGAGAAGTTGCATACTGGATGATCGAGCTGGTTGTTCTGGAGTGACAGCTTGAGCCCAAGGAATGGGGAAATGGATTAGTGCACTGATACTGCGGAGAGCTGTCGAAAGGGAAAATAAGGGCCTTGGAAAAGGAGGATATTGCACAAAAGTATATATCTCACGGAAGAGATATGATTTCCTTTGGAGGAAAGAAAGTGCCATCACAAAATGAAAGAACCAGCAGGAGCTGCCCTCTAACCCGTGCTGTTGTGTTATAACTCTGAGTGGCAGTGATGTAATCATCGCATCCTTTGTGGTTCTGGGAACGAATCCACTTTGAAATATTGAAGTATAGCATGTGTTGATACAAGTATTGTGGTGCGGTTCTAATAGGAAAGCACAAAGATTTCGTCCTTTTTTCCCTTATTCTCTGTGACAGATTTGTTGGGCACAGAACAAAATCAATAACCTCACATTTTTCAGTTTCTTATATAAATTCCCGAAATGTTGCCCCCCCCCACTTCTGCCCTCCTTTTTTTAGGTTAATGCCAAAGCTTGCATGTGTAATCATCCGCTTCTCGTGCGCAATTGCAACAACTTCAATTCCCTCGGCGCATATTTAAAATTCATCTTGCGGACGCGTGGCGTGTCTGGAAATATGCACATCACTTACCAGCAAATCATAAATGAGAACAAAACAATATAAAAAGATGAAAAAAGTAGGACTGCACTCCGGTGGGAATTAACGCAGGCTTCCTGTGAAAACGCTGAGACATGCATGCCCCCACCAGATCGCTGTGCACAGGGAGATTAGACCTGTTCGCCTCTCTTAGGGAGAGAATCGTCCATGGACCACGAGGAAGAGTGGCCATTGATTAGATGCTCAAAAGAGGAGCCAGGTTATGAACCGTTAAGTCACACTGTGGGTCTGACTAATGAAGCAATTCACTTCACTTTTTCATTTCTTAAGCCAAGGTCTATTTTGTGTGCAATACTCTGAAACTCACTTACATTTACCTTTTACATTTTACCCATTTAGCAGACGCTCTCATCCAGAGCGACTTACACAGTTTACATTTCTTTACATACAATCCATTCATACAGCTGGATATTTTACTGAAGCAATTCAGGTTAAGTACCTTGCTCAAGGGTACAATGGCAGTGCCCCCACCTGGGAATTGAACCAGCAACCAAAAGTTACAAGTCCAGTTCCCTAACCATTACACCACACTGCCGCCTACACTGCCACTTGCATTTATAATTCATTGAGACAGAGTGGCGGGTGGTGGGGTTTTTTAGTTATTTTTGAGGTGGATATTCGGGAGTGCCCAGTTCATCCCAAGCTTTGGCAAAGGGACAAAGAGCCCAGGGATTCTGCATTAACCAGCAAATCCAACAAAAACAAATTAACACCTCTCAGACAACTTTGTAGCTGTCAACATTCATTGGATTGGTTTTGCAGGGCAGCCCACACCTCACTCCCCAGAGTGGCAAACGCTGCCGTCGCAAAACAGCGAAAAAAATGAATAAACCTGTCTGATAGTATCCAGTTTCACTGCCAAAATGGAGGGAAATAAACCCTTCTTTTATAGAGGTGCGCCAACGACATGGAACCAAACAGATGTGCTCGCGCACGGAATTTGCATGTGGACCGAAGGTGCCATCTTATTCTGAGAATCATCCTGCGTGCAGCTGTGAGGCACTGTGTCGCATTTATCACAGGTCTCTGAGTGATTCATCGCCCCAAAGTCAATGTGCCTCATTATTACAGTGCTTGATGAGGGCAGTTTGTCTGTCCGCGGGTCTATTCCTCCTGATATACTGCAGGCTGTGCTTTCTGTAGATAGGTTTTTTTCCAGTAGCCTATACATTGGTTTTAAGAGGACGATAAATTATTCAGTCACTCTACAGTCGTTGTAATTAGATGCTGTTGATACACGGCCGGGACTCACGCGCAGAAATCAAAGGAGCACGAGACCGGATGCGAACAAACGCAGCCGCTGTGGATCAGAACTTTGTTAACTTTGTTTCTCCACAGAGCAAGCATGCGCAGACACGAGACCAGCATTGTATCACACACGACATGCTCCAAGGGACGGAACGGACTTCATGTTTATAGACGCCGGGTCAGCACCATGTGTGAGCAGGTTCCATTTTATGTTTTGTTTTTTACTGTTTTTTTTTTACCCCAGCATCAATTAGTAACGGACGCAATTTCATCGGACACGAGATCATAATGTACAAAAACCCTTGCGGTGTCAGGGAGCACAAGGGGAGGGGGGGGGGGGTAATAAATGATTTTCCTCTCTCTCTCTTTTACTCTCTGTGCGTCTATCATTCTTACCCCCGATGCAAATTCAACACCTCGACACCGACCAGATGTTGGATCCGCAAAACGAACACAGCCACACAGCCATGCTGATTCCCAAGCACGAGAGGAGGGAGGGGGGGAACCCCCCCCAAACCAAACCAAAACAAAACGATGCTTCACACACCACCTGCAGAAGAAAGTACCCTAACGCACGCAGCCTGCTCTGATTGCTGCGCACTGCTCTGCCTCGCCTCCAATGCAGGAAATGAACAAGATAGGGAGGGGAAAAAGCAAAAGAAAAAAGACTTACTTTTAAATAAGACTCCGCCGGAAACAAAGAGACGAGACCCCGGTCTCTACGGCGCGAGCGCGCTCGCGTCCGCCTGATTGAGCCGTTAGAATGTCAGCCAGCCCGCGCGCGGAGATGTTGAGACGTTGAGACGGAGACGTTGCCTCGTCCTCTCTCTCCGGCGGCGGATTATTCGCGGTAGTTTCCTGTGGGCTGGTGAGGATTTGTGAGGACGGCACTTTTCCACCGAGCTGGCTGCTCCGTGCGGGTGTGTGTGGAGGCAGAGAGCTCTGCGCCGAGAAGATAGAGCGAGACTCTGCCCATTTCTTAAACTCCGGGGACTTCAGCACCCCCACCCCTGTTCGCAAGTGCCCAAATTACACAGCGACCGTGTTTAGCAATCAGAAGATAATGCCGCACTCCCGTCTCCCCGTTTTTCCACTGAATAGCAATTCAGAAAGGCATAATGAAAGCGCTTTCTCCGAGAACAGGAGGGGGAATTTATGTGTTTTTCGCGCAGATAAGGAATTTGAGCCCCACTCAGACAATTGAAACGGTGTGAAACAAATTGATCGCTCCCTCCTTCCCTTGGTAGTTTGTTTGTAAATAAGAATAAGGATGAGAACTGCTGGACTATGTAGATACACACGGGGATATCGGGGATTAATTAACACCGCCGGGTTGTTTTCATCCTTCAGCTGGCAGCTAAGGTTTAGGGGCCAATTATATACAGGCCAGAAAAAACAGGAAGACAACAATAGTTTTAGAGCTTATTGAAGTCGATCCATATTTTTTTTTGTGAGCTGGTAATTATCCCACCCATCATTATTTATTATTTTCGATATTCCCGAGTCTTAATCAGGTCACGGTGAATATAAAGCAGTTTGACTACGGATATGGAAGCGTTTTAGTTCCATGACTATTTGTTTGGGGGTTTAAAAACCAGTTTGGGACACACAGTGTGTCCCAACAGTCAAGTCTTCATAGATACGATTGTTTAAATTCAATTTACAAATGGAATACGTCTAAAACGAATGTTGGGGTGGAGAGAATTGTTCACGGAATTGTTTATCAAGTTCAGCGATCACCAAAATGAATGGGGAAAAAACCCCAGGACAAATTGTTATTGAATCCCAGGTCTGATGTGATTGGTCGTTGTCGTCGTTCACACGTAAGCCCCTCCCCTAAAGCCAAAGAGGGATTGGTCGATTTTTCTGTGTTTTCCATGGGAACCTTTGCATGTTGATCTGCAACGGCGAGAAAAAGGTTAGCATAAAGGTTAAATGTATATTTCTTAATCAGACACCCGGTTATACGGCCACAACGAGACATGGCACACTTTATTTTTTCAGTTGCATTTTTGCAGGGAACACAACTAGCATTTGAATCTAGCTCAGCAGAACAGACCACAGAGTCGGTCCAGATGGATCACACCCTGTCAGACACTGTCACATGTCCCCATCATCATCATCATCTTCATCATCACCACCACAGCCATCCAACCTCACCAAACACAGGCATCTAACCACACTAAACACAGGTAAAGAGACAGGCACCAAACACAGCCATCAAACCTCACCAAACACAGGCATCCAACCACACTAAACACAGTCATCCAACCACATCAAACACAGCCACCCAACCTCACCAAACACAGGCATCAAACCTCACCAAACACAGGCAAAGACACAGGCATCAAACACAGCCATCCAACCACATCAAACATGGCCATCCAACCACATCAAACACAGGCATCTAACCACACCAAACACAGGCATCAATCCACACTAAACACAGGCATCTAACCACACCAGCACCTACAGCCTTTAGCAACAGCATAACAAGATGGGTCTTTTTAGTTTAGTTTAGTTTAATTTATTTGACATTTCACTTTAAAAGAATACATGCATACATCCCGTTTACATGTACATGTACAAAAGACATATCAAGGATGACACAGAAAAGTCCTAGGGCTTATTTCCATTGTGGACCTTGTTGTTATTAGGTGTCATGGTGGAGTGTGTGGGATTGGGTCGTCCTCCCCAATGCTTTCAGGTCCCTGCGGTCCTCACCCCCGACACATTCCCACGCGTATGTACACACTTAGTGAGAGATTGAGGACGTGAGGCGGCTAGAGGAACTGCTCCCCCTTACCTCCAGTCACTCATCACACCCTACACCCCAGCCAGACCCCTCCGCTCAGCCTCCTCTGGCAAACTGACTGTCCCATCCCTCTGGGTGCCCGGCAGCCACTCCTCGCGGTCTCGCCTCTTCTCTGTCCTGACTCCTCGCTGGTGGAACGACCTTCTGCAATCGGTCAGGACCGCGGAATCACTTGCGATCTTCCGCAAGAGACTCAAAACCCACCTTTTCAGACTCCACTACCACTGAATTCTGTACATCTACCCAATTGTCATCACCACTGTTTACTTGCTCAACACTATGTATCCCTGCCTTCTCATTTAATACCAGTGTTACAGGTATGGTACGCAGCTGCCTGCAATGATGTCTATCGCTGTATTACTGATCTCTTGCGCTAACTATGATTGTTCCTACCATGTATTAATGCACATCTAGTCACTCTGGATAAGAACGTCTGCTAAATGCAAAAAAAAAAAAAGTTAATGTGAGTTACAGGAGGCAGACCTCAGAAGATGTATCTGGAGATCCCCCCAGAATCCCCAGCAAAGCCCTGTTACTGGCTGCCCTTCCTCCCCAGCACACCGCCCTGTTACCCGAGAGTCTGAAGGCCGTTTGGAGTCGCACGCTCTTTGCGACGTTTCCTTTTTCAAGGACGCCGCGGTGCGCAGCGGAAGCACACTTAAGTACAGCCTGGCTCACGGTGACGTACCATTGACGCTTCGCAGACATTTGAGGAGCTGTGTGGCTTATAACATTTGGGGGGAAGGCGCTGTGGAAGGATAGAGGGGTGGGGGGGGAGTCATGGTTAAATGTGCTAATTTAAACCCAGACCCTGGGGGGGGGTGACGCGGTTTTACTATTCCACAGCAGAAGGGGGTGATGAAATATGCCAGTCTCTTAAGTCAGCCTCTATGGTTTTTAATGTTACAAACAAATGAGAATTGAACAAGATACAAGAACCAACATTTTTGTAATTCACACGATTAAAAATGCATATGGATATGATACAAGTGTGTACGTAAGGACGCACAACCATTGTACCGCCAAAAGATGTTAAAACATTTTGAGAAAGTTGAATGAGAATGAGAATGAGGCCATGACATTACACATGGTTTATGTGCTCGCTAATAGAAAGGGCTTGTGTGCATCAGATGGATGGTTAAGTCTTGAATCCCAGTTTTACTGTGCCGTTATGTCCTTAATGTGTCAGTCCTAGAGAGCTGGAGATTAAACGGGAACACCCATGCGTGCCCCCCCCCCCCAAGGGCGGGTTTCAGACAGACAGACGCCAGGGGTCTCCTGTCGGGTAAAGTTCATTAGTCACTGAAGGATCGGCTGTTTGTGCGTACAGATGAGAGGACACAGCGGGGCCACAGCCTATCACAGCAGCGATTGCCCGCGCTGGAAGGGTAACACTAGAAAGGTGTGCTCAAAGTCCCAAAATACCCACAATGACCTGTGGAAACTTCATTACCATACGCGAGAGAAAGTAAAAGCGTACAGCAGTTCCCTCAGGAATGGTAATTATATGTTAATGGTAAAAAAAAAAAAAAGGAATTAAAATAAGACCTATATTAGGTGTGGAGACATAAGTAAAAATTCCATGCATCTATTAGAAAATATAAATTTTGCCATTATCATACATTTAGTTATGTACTTATGTAGTAATTCTATTTCAGATTATTTCTGTTCTCCATCAGGATTGGTCAATAAACACTGGGTGTTTTAAAAATGTTATTTATGTATTTTTTACATCCATAAATGTCAATTCTACACATTGTAATTTAATAAATTACGTGCAAGCATGTACATTTATGTTTGTAGATCAATCACAACCTCATTTTTAAAAAATACAGTAGTACTTCAAAACAAAGGGCGATTGACTTTAGTCCTTTAAAAACCCCATCAATGTCATCTAACCGTGAATGTCTAAATGTTGGTGAAAAGAAAACTACCTGTGCTTTCTGTTGGAAAAAACACTTGTTTGTTTCCATCAAGGCTGGAGCATGAAAAATTTGGCAAAATGATTCTATTAAAGAGGTTTTTTATCTGTCAAGAAGCAGTTAGCCATCTTCTGTCATGGGCTCGAAATCTTGCATTGAGTTTCAGAGCACAAAAAGCATTTTAGATTTCAGTTTTGATTATAGATTACAAAGCAGGGAAACATACCTTTGTGGGAGT
This sequence comes from Aldrovandia affinis, assembly GCA_029706075.1. Classification (NCBI taxonomy): domain Eukaryota; kingdom Metazoa; phylum Chordata; class Actinopteri; order Notacanthiformes; family Halosauridae; genus Aldrovandia; species Aldrovandia affinis. The sequence continues at coordinate 407,461 of JAINUG010000091.1, read as the reverse complement.
GTGGAGGGGAGAAAACGTTTTCTTTTTAAGGCCACTCTACCACATTACACAGTGAATTTATGGGACCACCAGAGCCTGTGAACTTGTGAACAGCGTTTTTTATTTATTTAACTCGGACCATAGCTCCTCTGCAGCTCTCTGCTCCCGTCTAACATACATCAGCGTTCTCATGGGTGGGACATCCACCCCCAGCTGTGGTTTAAGCCAGGGTGTCTCGGTTGAAACAACGGGCATATTGCATTTTCTACATCAAAGATTCTGTGACATAATTACGTAATATGGTAACTTGGATAAAACACCTGGATAAAAGTGCTGCCAGTGTATTATAAGGGGCGGCAGTGGCTCAGTGGTTAGTGACACAGGCTGGCAAGCGGAGGGTTGCTGGTTTAAATCCCAGGAAGGCCAAACCAAAAAAAACAATGAACTGGAAACCGGAGGGATGCCAGTTCACTTCCTGGGGCCCTGCCGAAGCGCCCTTGAGCAAGGCACTGAACCCCTAAAACTGCTCCAGGGGCGCTGTACTATGGCTGACCCTGCGCTCTGAGAGATATAGGAGAGATATGTGAAGAAACAAATTCCAATTACCTTGTGTGTAACTTGTGTAACATGGCAAAATAAATAATATTAGAATATTAGAATAGAATAGAACAGAATGGAGTGGAACAGTGAATAGAACTGACAGTATAATGGATAGGGACCTGGACATTTGGTTGTAGGTGCACTGCGGCTGTACCCTTGAGCGTGGTATTTAACCTGAATTGCTTCAGTAAATATCCAGCTGTATAAATCGATTGCATGTGAAGAGATTGTAAGTTGCTCTGGATAAGAGCTGTCTGCTAAATGCCTGTAATGTGATTATAGACAGTGTTTCCACAGCTGCAGTAGTTAGGCGGGGTTAATCATTTTCATTGTTGTGGGAGTAATGTGGGCCTCGTTCCGCTTTACCGTGAGAGTTGTGCTAAAGGTGTTTTATTATGTGTTTCAGATTTTTTCCCGTTTTTCTCCCAATTTAGTAGCCAATTACACCATCTATTTATTTTGATTTGCCCTCCCCACACGGGTCCACCGCTCGTCTCTATGAGGCAAGCTAATTCTCTGAGGGCGGTGAACTCCGCTTCCTTCAAGACGGAATTCACCCACCCACGTTCTGGAGACTCCCTTACAAGCTTCACGGCGGACCCGAGCTCACGGGCTCATCCTCCCCTCTCCCCCACCCCTGGGGCGGACAGCCAAACGCCGCCCCCCGATCGCGGCTGACGACCAGGGCCGGTCTGGTAGAGACGCGGGTTTCGGACCGCGTCCCTGACAGGCAGCGCACACCATATTGGACCAGCCAAGATACGGTGCATTAGACCGCTACGCTATCCCCCGCTCCACTATTTAGAATTTGTGATCTGATGAATTCATATTTATGATAAGTGGTGCCGTCCTCATACGTTTTGGAGAACAGAGAGCAGCTCTGTGTTGCTTGGCAGTTTTTCTACACAAGTCAGCCAATCAGGAGGAACTTGAGTAGACTGACCCTTCGATGTGACCTGCCTTTCTGGCACCTGGGAGGGCAGTGATTGGTTCTAGTACTAACTCTAAAGTGGGCGCTTTATAAAAATCAGATGAGAAAAAAGAGGAGAGGTATGTTTTTTTCAATTTTGAGGTTTTTTTACATCCAATTTTTTAATATAAATTCCACACAGTGTAATTTAATAAATGATGTATAACAGTCCAACATTTTTTTGCATTTTATTCAAACATCATGACTGTCCAGACAACAGACTGCCACACAGAAGGACGTCTCGTGTAAGAATGTTTACTTTTCCCCCCAGAAGATAGCCAATGAATGGCATGCTACCATTTCTCCTGCCAACAGGACTTAACACACCATTGGATGGCTTTTGCAAGGCTAAAAATGTTTTAATAATAGAGCTTGAATTAATAAATAGATAATAGATTAGAATGATAGAATAGATGAATAAATTACACACAAAGTTAAAATATACACACTTTAGATAAGCATATGTGTAGCGGAGCTCCGAGGCATGAGTTAAGCGTGTGAACTACAGAATGTGACGTCAATAGGAGTATAATTAGTTCCCAGAACTGGGGATTCAGGTCTTTAGCTCAGCGGGCTAATCCTGTCTCTTGTTGTGTTGGGGGCCTCGGTTCGAAACTCCTGTAGGCAGAAGCAACTCTGTTAATATGTTACAATTAACATTGTAACCTTGCCTGCAGACTTCTCTCTGTCAACCCCAGCCTCCTCCTTAATAACACATTTACTAACATTTATTTACATTGGACCTAATGTAAAGGATGTATTTATTAATGATTTATAATGCAGTTACTAATGGTCTATTAAGCATTTATAAGTGGATCCCATTCTAAAGGGGTAACATTCCATTGCTGTTTTAATCTTCCTCAGTAAACAGGACTCGCCACATGACTGCCTCCCCACTGCACAACTTCTCATTTCTGTGGCAGTGCTTGCTGATTCCAACTCGAGTCACGCCCCTGTGTTGACCAAGCCTGACCGGAATTGTTTCTTTGACCAAAATTGTTTTATTTTCTTATACAAGCACAGGAGAAAAAAAAATCCATGTGGACACCTCACGACTGAGATATATATAAAGTACCAGCAGTGTACTTAAGAATTTGATGTTGTTCCTATGATTTGTGGAGTGAAATGCATTTCAGTGGTATTCAGAATTTATATGAATGAATTTGCACTCCTGTATTAACAGTTGACCGTTTGATCTATGATTTTCTTTTGCATGCAACAGCCTCACATCAAAATATAATGAGGATAAGAAAAACAAAGCATAATAACTCAATGTAAAATGTGGTATATACTGTAGTAATAATAATAATAATCATAAATAAGTTAGTCTTTTGGTATAATCAGTTTTGTTTACGGTTAATATGCGACAGTGCATTATCTGAAATGTTGATATTACGCATTTCCCCAGATTTCATATTCTCTGTTTACCCGTAACAAAAATCAACACTCCGTGTATTGTAAATATCCAGTATAAAAAAAACATGAAACAAAATAAAAATGCAACTTTCTCTAACTTCTGATGTGGACCAGAAAGAAAGGCTAAACGCAAACCTTTTTGTTGCAATGAAAAATACACGTGACACAAATATGTTTGTAATTGTGGTCTTTTTCATAAGCAGTTCAGAATTTTTAATCAGATGTCAAAGCAGACTGCAAAGTAGGCTCAATGATTACTGCTGATTGGTGGGTAGTGGGGTCTGCTGTGGGCGATGTGATTGGCTCACGAAACACGCGTCACCGTTGTCTTAGTTACACGCTGCGAGCTTGAGCAAACTTTATACTCATCCGCCCATGAAGGGGAGAAGGCTTGAGATGATGCTCGCGATGATGAGAGAAATATCATGTTGAAAGGTTAAGCCAGCACCCCTGGCCTAACAGTGTGGATGACATTTATAGAGCGAACCGTTCCCTGTGTCGCCCTGTGTTTTCTGTTGGCCGCAGCAGCATACGTGACATCAAACAGTACATAGTTCTTTATTTCCCTTTTAATGCTATTTTATCTTAACTTAAGAATTGTGTTGAGCTCCTATAAAATGTTGCTTAATAAAGCATCTGAAGTATATTTGTCAATTTGATATTATAATGTTTGAATTCCCATATGTACTTCAAATGTGTTGTGCATGTACTGGTGTGCTGTAAAATACATGTTTTTTTAAGGAAAGGATTAAAATAAATGCATGCAATTACAATTTAATTTTAAAAGACCACTGTGTAGCAAATTCCCCTAATATTTCATACACTTAATAACATACCCAAAGGCCAGACTAACTTAATCGGATGCGTTCCTTGTTTGTTTGTTTGTTTGTGCTTGAGGTGGCCAGTCACCAATCAGGGAGCCCTGGACTTGCTTCCCTGTACAAGCTGGTCCCAATGAGGAGCGATGGGAGACAGTGGTACTCATAGTGTGTTCCCCATATTCAGTCTACTCTGCAATTTCATCTTAGCTGCAGCCATTGCAGAAAACCCTGCTCCACAAAGATAGGAGGCTGGGGAAAGGCAACAGAGTCTTCAGTGTGTTCGTGGCTGGGTCCGGATACTCAGCCTTGATCTGAATCCAGAAGGCCGGTGGCCTATTTTCCCCCCATTGTTTAGTGATCTCGAGATGCTGGTTCTTCACTGTCGGTGTGCGTAGTTTGAGAACGTTCACATGTGGGTCACGGATCCGTTCCTTGGCAGTTCTTGGGTCTTTTTGAGATTGGGTGGGAATTTCGCGTGAACTCCCCAGACAGCTGGGACAATGACAGCTCCGCCTCAGTCTCTCCCAAAATCAGAGTGGCAAACACACCCCTCATCATGTGGTGTGGTGTGGTGTGGTGTGGTGTGGTGTGGTGTGGTGGGGTGGGGTGGGGTGGGGTGGGGTGGGGTGCGGTGTTATGGCTATCAGCACTTGCTTACTTGCTTTTGCGCATCTTGCTCACATTTTGTTTTTCCCACATAAAGAACTCACCTTATCCCATCTCTTGATTGTGGGGTGCTTTGACTCAATGTGCCGAAGCTGTTTGGAAGGCTTCATAGACTCGTTTCAAAGTTTGTCGCCACATATTAGACATGGAGGACTATGGGCATGTGCATCACCAATATTGTTCAAATGGAATTCTCTTGATAAAATGTCCAGTAAAATGAAGTGTTTTAGACTATTGTGCACAGGCAGAGTGACGCTGATTGAAAAATACGCAGACGCCTGCAATGATGTCTATCGCTGTATTACTGCACTGATCTTGTGTGCTAACTATGATTGTTCCTACCATGTATTAATGCACATCTTGTAAGTTGCTCTGGATAAGAGCATCTGCTAAATGCTTAAAATGTAAATGTAAAATGTGTAGGTTTTAGTACACGCTGAAACATGCTTTCGCAAAACGCACTGGGAAGGCATGAAAATGTGGTTTGCAAACGCATTGCATTTCAATCGCACGTTCAAGGGCTTCATCGTGTGCATTAATTTAATGTGTGTTTCACGCGCAGCTGTAATACATGAAATGGTATTACTGCTGTAATACCACACAAGCCCAGAAATAAGGTAAAGCCTTTATACTGTGTTAAATTGCAATCCTATGGTAATGGATATGTTTCTAATATATTACGTTTGTGTCAAATTTCCATTAGGGGTAGCATTACATAAAACGCTGAATGTCTGAATGATGGCCGTGTAACAGGAAACGCCCTGAATGATGTCCTCCATCACAGCACCACCTCCTGCTGAGCAGAATCCCCTTTTATTTGGGGGAGGGGGACGCAACCAGTCTGAATTATGATGGTTTACTCCCTCCTCCAATCTGCGCACGTTACAATGCAGTCGATCCATCCTGCACCGACAGGCAATCTCTTTCCCCTCCTTCATGGGGGGTTGGGGGGGGGGGGCAGGGGGGGTCATTCTATTTACGCTGGAATTTGAATGCATTTCCGCCTCCATTGGATGGTTTTCCACCGAAAGCGCCTATCGGATTGCCGGCGTTTAACTAGCGCTCGCACAATGATAAGTCACCTGGCCCTTTTCGGCAGGAAGATAACGTTGCCAGCCTGCCGATCCCTCACGACGCGATGCCCGTTTCGGAATCAGAAATGCATATTACGTCAATTAAGATTTATGGACGGAGCCAGCTCTTTTTCATCCCGGGCTCAGCGTTTGTTTCAGATCTGCAAAGGCTCAGCATCTTATTACGGAAATATATGGCACACGAATCTAATTTACTGCAAACTAATGGAATAGCCTGACGCCATCGGTGTTGTTGTAGTAAAAATCTGCAGCAGGTGTGAAATTAAACAGCATGAGGCAAAACTAAGACCCATTGTTTATTATCTTGGTGTCACTGTATATAAAGCGAGGGAAATCGTGAACCATGCTCAGAATTTCATAATAAGTGAGTGCTCTTGATATTTAATGGTATGTGTTATAAATCGAAAAGGACAAAGAAATTATTAATCTGTAGGTGGTTTAATGTTTTTTTTATTGGCCAGATTTTTTTTTTTCTTCCACAGCTTGCATACTGAATTATTCAATGCTCTAATACTCATTGTTCTGACTTTGGATTGAATGTAAAAACCCCCCACAAAAAAACGACCAAATTATTGGTATAAATATAGAAGCGCAGCGCTCTCATCAGAAAGGCCACCTGCTGTGCGTGTGGAGGGAGGCAGGGAACAATGGCGCGGAGAAGCCCCTCGATATCACGCTCGTCGGATTCATCTTCTCTCCTTCATCCGGCGCCTTCCCAATTATTTGAACTGGAAAAGGTCAAGTAGACATCGATGAGTCCCATTCCCCCATCAGTCAACAATGACTCGAAGGACTCGAAATCATGTCTGGGAGGGGAGAGGAGGGGAGGGGAGGGGGGAGGAGGGGGGGCAGAGGAACAGGATTTTGTCTCCCCCACCCAATCCTGCCGCCAGACCCGACCCCGACCTCCTACCGTTATTATGCGAGATCTGTTACAAATGGTTCCGGCTGGCAGCCATTCATCACATCGCGACTGCTCCTGTTCTCAGAGCCCCGGCTTTGCCGTAATGCAGGCAGTTATATTTAAACCGCCCCATCTTGACTGTAGTGGAGCGGCTGACATTTCGGAGTCTTGCTGGGATGATCTGCTTATGAGCCAGATTTCTCCTCTCATCTCCGTAGCGGAGAGGAAGTGGGCAACCCTGTGATTTACCTTCCTCGGGCGCGCCCCCCAGGGGGGAGGCACACCGCTCAAAGGGGGCAGCAGTGGCTCAGTGGTTATCGACACGGGCTGGCAAGCGGAGGGTTGCTGGTTCGAATCCCAGGAAGGCCAAAAGAAAACAATGGTGGTTCTGTGTGGCTCAGTAGGTAGAGCGTGGTTCTGTGTATCTCAGTAGGTAGAGCGTGATTCTGTGTGGCTCAGGAGGTAGAGCATGGTTCTGTGTGGCTCAGTAGGTAGAGCGTGGTTCTGTGTGGCTCAGTAGGTAGAGCGTGGTTCTGTGTGGCTCAGTAGGTAGAGCGTGGTTCTGTGTGGCTCAGTAGGTAGAGCATAGTTCTGTGAGGCTCAGTAGGTAGAGCGTGGTTCTGTGTATCTCAGTAGGTAGAGCATGGTTCTGTGTGGCTCAGTAGGTAGAGCATAGTTCTGTGAGGCTCAGCTAGTTCACTTCCTGGGGCACTGCCGAAGTGCCCTTGAACAAGGCACTGAACCCCTAAAACTGCTCCAGGGGCGCCGTACTATGACTGATCCTGCGCTCGGACCTCTCTTAGGAGAGATACGTTGAAAGACAAATTCCAATTACCCTTGTGTAACATGGCAATAAAGAATATTAAATTAAGATTAAAGTGAAACACGACTGTCGCTCCTGCTGTCTGCGGCATGGCACCCCTTCAGCCATGACCCTCACACCCCCCCTTCGCCCCCCGCTAACGATTTCCTCCTATCCTGGCCGAGCCCACTGAATATATACCCCACTATGGTTTGATCAAACAGAAACGGAAAATCCTGCTCCTGTTCATGTCAAAATTAAGGTTTGAAGTTTGTTTGTTTTTTTATTTATTTTTAAAATGTGTTGCCATGCCATGCCACGGTCTGTAGTACCGCCATAGTGACATATTGTTTTAGCTAGTCTTGTATAATAGTTATACTATTATTTTTTTACATTTTAACATTTATTTATTTATTTTCCCCCCCGTTTTTCTCCCAATTTGGTAGCCAATTACACCCTCTATTTATTTCGATTTACCCTCCCCCACGCCGCTCATCTCTACAAGGCAAGCTAATCCTCCGAGGGCAGCGAACTCCGCTTCCTTCAAGATGGAATTCACCCCCCCACATTCTGGAGACTCCCTTACATGCTTCACGGCGGACCTGAGCCGCCGCCCCCGATTGGGGATGATGACCTGGTAGAGACAGGGTTCGAACCGTGTCCCTGACAGGCAGCGCACACCATATCAAACCAGCCAAAATATGGTGCGTTAGACCGCTACACTATCCACTGCCCCTTTGAAGCTTTGTTTAAAAAATATATTCTTTCCCGACCTCCACAATAATTACAAAAAAAAATGTTGAATCAGTTTGTAATGATATTCTGCGTACCTCTCTACATTTCAAAACCAGTGTCTTCAGTTTCACTGTGGGCTTACAGTGTGTGGCTGTTGTCAAGCCATCTGTACTCTTCATATCAGGCACTTGTCACAGATTTCTTTATTTATATATACACATTTTCCCACATTTTATTCTAAATTGGAACTGCAGTTGTAGACTCATCCCATCACATGCGACGTTCTCCTTAAATTCGTCAGGAAGAGGACAAGCGTGCGCGTGTCTTCCAAAAACACATGAAGCCTGCCAACTAAGCCACCTGAGCTAGCAGTGGAGTGTGCACATGCAGAAGTCACAGGAGGATTGCAGGCCAGTCGACCAGGGGGGGCCACCAGTCCATCATGAGGTGGGGGGGGTCACACTGCCCGGTGAGGCTTTCCGCCCCTGGGTAACTTTGGGTATTTCCAATTGTGCGGCACCCCATTGGAACTGCCCTGGGCCACAGTCCACAGTGGTACAGTCCTGATTCCCCCTGGCCCAGTCCACAGTGGTACGGTCCTGATTCCCCCCCAGGCCACAGTCCACAGTGGAACGGTCCTCATTCCCCCCTGACCAAAGTCCACAGTGGTATGGTCCTGATTCCCCCCTGCCCACAGTCCACAGTGGAACGGTCCTGATTCCCCCGCGGGCCACAGTCCACAGTGGAACGGTCCTGATTCCCCCCTGCCCACAGTCCACAGTGGTACGGTCCTGCTTCAATCCACTGCCACAGGGGACACATCACCGCACTTTCAAATAAACGGCTAAAATGTAGGCACCACTTGGGAGCTCATACCGTCACTGGCTTTGACAGGGGAAAAAGCTGTTTTTGGTTGCATATGGGTAACACATGTGGGCCCAGAAAATAAATGGAGCATAAAATTCTCACGAAAGGCAAACGTATACATAAAAAGAAGCAGTTTTAACATACATTTAGGAATTATGAAGCAGTGAATTAACACGTACCTTTGGTGACAGCATAAGTCTTTAAGTCCCCCCCCCCCCCAAAAGTCCATAAGCGTTCAGTATAAATGTAGAGCAGCCTGTTCTGTTACCAGATAGGTGTGTTAATGCCAGAATAGATTTGAAAGCTGCCCAGCTGCTTCGGTTTATAGTTGCATTATAGTTGTAAAGTTGTCTGAAATGAGATGGAACTGGGCCGCTCCACGGCCTGGCAGAACAGGATATATACGGGTATCGGTTTCAGGTTCATCGGCAGTTCCATCATGGAGGCGCTGAAACACAGATGGAAAATAGCAACGTCTCAAAGACGTAGAGAAATGCAGGGACCCCGACACTGATCCAGGGCTCCCTTTACAACATATGTGCTGCTATACTGGGGCTTTCTGCACCAGCACACCCTGCCCAGCATTAGCACCATTACCTAAACCCTAAACCCTAAACCCTATACCCTAAACGATATACCCTATACCAGGGGTATTCCAATCCAGGCCTCAAGGTCCGCAGTGTCTGCAGGTATTTGCTCCAACCTACGCACTACACCACCTGATTTCACTAATTAACTTGCTTCCTGGACCAAGCAGGTAAACTAATTAATCAAAATCAGGTGGTGTTGTGCATGGTTGGAGCAAATACCTGCAGACACTGCGGACCTCGAGGCCTGGATTTGAATACCCCCACCCTAAACCCTGCACCCTGAACCGTGCACCCTAAACCCTAAACCCTAAACCCTAAACCCTAAAGCCCAAAGCCTACACCCTACTCCCTACTCACTGCCAGGATGCTAATGCATTAATGCCGGTGGGACTGTTGTGTAAAGTTACTTAGAAGAGAAGGATCCGGATTGTTTTTCCTAAGCAAGGGTTTTACCACAGCAGTCTTGAGTGCATCTGTGAACACGTCTACCTCTAAGGAGAAGTTGACTGTGTCAAGCACATAGTCAATCAGGCTGTCACTGATCTCTCTGCAAACAGAGGTAGGAATGGTGTCCAGGGAGCATGTGAAGGATTTCAACTGTGAAATAGTTTCACCAAGTGCCTTGATTTTTGAGAATACATATAAGACTGACATTGATGGCTTAACTAAAGGACGTGGTTCAAAGCATTGTACTACACCATGTTGAATCATGGTGACACGTTCACTTTTTCAAGGGATTACCTTCACCAAGGATTTATTTTCTTTCTCTTTCTGGGGCAGCTAGATCTACAGCATTTCTTAATCTGGTGTTAAAATGATCAACTTTGTCATGTATCAATAAAGTTTTGTTAGGGAAAAAAGAAACGATCATGTATAATGCTACAAAGCACAGTGCAAGCATTTTGGAGGACCACAATGGAAATAAGTTGGCTTTTTGCAATTTGCGGTGTGCACTAATGTGATGTCATGTATCAAGGGTATGTGTGTTCGCATCCTGTACGTATATCCATTTATTTTTAAATAGTCAAATAAAACTAGCTAAATAATCCAGTAGTGCTCTGAGACCGTGGCATCAGTGGTTTCACCTAAATCAACATTTAAACCTCGAGAGATGATTAAATCTAACGCATGTCCATGGTTATGAGTTACACCAGTAGCATGTTGAGTCAAATCAAAAGCATAAAACACTCTCAGACATTTCACAGCCTTGGCATCCGAGATGTTATCAACATGGAAGCTGAAATCACCAGTAATGAGAATGTTATCATAGTCAGTGATGCAAATGGACAGCAGTTCAGAGAGAGGCATTGTGTTCAGGTGGTCTACAGAAGGTTAACAATCGTCTTTTGCTTGTCCTGTCGGTATGATTGCAAGATATTCGAACGAAGAGAAACATCTTTACATTTTTACATAAAGATCGGTGTCTTTACATTTGACCATATCTGCAGATATAGTGGCTATCCCGCCTCCTCTCATACCCTCATGTAGTTAAACCTGTAATTTGGTTGACAGGTTTGAATTAAGTTTTACACTTATTTGCAGAGATTTCACATATAGATTTCAAGTTCAAAAAGCCTTCCTTTTTTACAGGAATAAGAAGGTGTTAGACTGTAGATATTGCCACACACACACACACACACACACACACACACACACACACACACACACACACACACACACACACACACACACACACACACACACAAGCCAAGTCAAGCCACCAGGTGCCTTCAAAATGATTTTTATTCAAACAAAACAAAATGATGCTGAAGCTCAACAGTCAATCAACAGATAAAAAAATAATCTATGAAATTGTTTTCTATGCATATGAATCTAACAATTTCTGTAAGGGAGTGCCCTTAATCTGAATCCCCCCCTGTATTACTTTCTGGATGTGTTTGCAATCTCATTATACAATAGAGAGATTAAGTGGGCAATTAGCATTCTGAGCAGCCCACAGGATGGTAAGATATGCAGTGTCATTCATTTTTATGCAATGTGTGGCCCGCTCCATGATTAGGCTGTGCTGTAATATCACTGTTTTGCTTGTTCTCACTCTTCATTTCGGCGGTAGCTTATTAAGTACAGAGTTGGTGTTGGGAGATCAGCAAAGAAATTAAATGTTCTCACTGGAAAGGAGATAATGATGAAGGAAAAGGAAAACCCATAATTATCTACCACTGGTTTTTATGTATAATTCAACTCATTGCCATGACCACTGTGTGCCTGTGTAACAGAGTTAGTTCTGACCGCAGCAAGTTTTGAACCGAGGAACCCAACGCAACAAGAGACACGATTAGCCCGCTGAGCTAAAGACCCCGAGTCCCCAGCCAAGGGAACTAATCGTACTCTTATCAACCTCACTTTCTGCAGCGGACGCTCACGCGTTAACGCGCGTAGCAGAGCTCTGCTACATTTATATGATTTAAAAAAATTGTGTTGTTACTATACTGAGCTCTTGAACTAGCTGTGATTGTTCTTGCCGTGTTTAAATGCACTCATTGTAAGTTGCTCTGAATAAGAGCGTCTACTAAATGCCTAAAATGTAAATGTAAAAATTGTCTCCTGGTCGTAATATAAATAAAACTCTCATGTCCGAGTGCCCTGTCCCAGCAGTTGCTGTAAAATGTTAGATCATATAAGTTCCATTCTCCTCAACAGATTTTTAGCAATAAAGCTTTCCATTTTAATGCGCCCCATATCTGGAATATCTTTTAAAAAAACTGCATCTCTACAGTATCTGGTACCCTTGAGCCATTTCAGAACTATTCTACATACTCATACTATTGTACAACTCACCTGAGTTGTACACGTTTTATTTGAGTGCAAAGTGTACTCGATTTGTTCGGGTCTCTGTCCGTCTTGTGTGTGTGTATTATCTCTTATTATTATTATTCTTGTATTTGATATTATGTTTTTACTTGTGCCTTGTAGCAGTGCCCCACTGCAAATTAGGCTTATTTATGCTTCCCTGCATAATTTGTTTCATTATTGATTGAGATATACAGTATATATTTCTCAATGTATATGTATATAGTGGTGACTCTACATTTTATTATAATTGACTGGCACCAAGAAAATCTAACATTTAAATATAGATTTATGAAAATAGGATTTGAAAACATTTTAAATGAAGCCTCCTCACTTTCTTCTCAACCGCCTGGCAGACAGGAGACATTTTTTAGAACCTTGAATTGACCTTCAGAAGCTCCCCGCTATGAAGTATTTCTTTTTGAGAACCTTGAATTGACCTTCAGAAGCTTCCTGCTATGAAGTATTTGTGAAGAAGGGGGTGACACCTTTACTTCTAAGCGCTCCAAAGAAACCAAAAATAGCCTTATCCTTCATCAGATTTTTATGATTTTTTTTATTATTGCATTTTTTTGCTGTTGAGGCAGAGATAGCCGAGTCTGTCTACCGCTATGACAAAAGTACAGGTGAGGCAAAGGCCATGCTTCATTCCTATTATCACGGATTCTGACACACGCTGTATCAATTCCCTGCAGGAAAACCATCCTGGTCAGAGGTTTAAAAACAGGGGCCAGTGATTCCTCTGACACGGGGAATGAATGGACCTAAAATGTTCTTCTCAACAACTGCAGTAAAAAATGTAACACTTTAACACTTTTAGCTTGACCTGGTTTAATGTCCAGTGGGGATCGATCGAATGAATGAATGAATGAATGATAATTGGATTATTGGATATAGCGCTTTTCTTCCAGGGAGCTCAAAGCACTTTACAATGACAGGGACAACTCACCTCAACCATCACCAATGTGCAGCACCCACCTGGGTGAATGCGACGGCAGCCATAGTGCGCCAGTACAAACTCACTACACATCAGATACACAGTGGAGAGGCCAGGAGGGAAGGAATTAATAAATTTTGAATGAATGTATATATATATATATATTGGGTTTTTTGGGGGTGGGAATTTGGCCAGGACAATGGGTTAACACCCTACTCTTTTTCTAAAAGTGCCATGAGATCTTTTATGACCACAGAGAGTCAGGACCTCGGTTTTTATCCTCCCATCCAAACGACGGACATGCAGTCCCGTGGAATGGGCATCAGCTTTAGAAAAGCAGCCATGTGAAAATGCACGACATCAAACGTCACCAGTCTGTGCAGTGGTTTCCCCGTCTGATGAAAATATGACAATTAACACAGTAAACGGCTGAGGATTGAAAGCCAAAATCAATTGTGTGCCTTTTGTGCCACCCAGAACAGATTACTCTTGGAATTTAACTTAGATGGGGTTTTGCTGTCGGTGAAAGAAGGTAAAAATCACTTGACCTCAGAGTTGGCTCTGGCTGTCTGCCCCAGAGAGGGGGGGAGGGAAGCCGATATGAGTTTGCTGCGTATAGGAGTGGCTCTGTGTACCGGAGTAACGGTCGACGGCTTGGCGAGTGCCATCTCGGAGGAGACGATACTTTGCCTTTGTCACTGCCAGTCTCAGGAGTTACGGCAGCAAACTCACAATACGAGGGGGGATTGACATTAAAAGAGAGGGTGTAAGTGGCTACTACATTTGGAGAAAATCTGAAACAAATTCTTTTAAAATAAATTTTTTTAAACTTGACTTTGACCGGGTAAAAACATATCCTGGTATATTACCTTCAAACTAAATTCTTTCCTCTGGAGTGCATTTTCCTAGTGGCTATGGAACATTGAATTTTACAACTTTTGGAGCCTGCTGGCATATTGCTTTTCTCCCTTAGTTAAGCTCTGTTGTGCCACTTCTGTGTGATTGGTGGGCGGTTATAGCATGCTATGTCATTGGTTAAAGTGGCCAACAACATCCCCACGCTGTCTCGTATTGAGGTTAAGGCCTTTTAAATGCTCATCCTGTTACATCCGTTTCCCCAGTGGCTGTGTTTGCTGAGAATCGCACTGTCGCAGGAAATGTAGGAAGTGGCGCTCCTGTCTGCCTGCTGTTATTTATGTCTTTTTTTGGTCCATAGCAGTGTTTGAAGCGAGAGGTGTTGGGACACGGTAACAGCGTTCTCTCAGACGTGTCCTCTTTGTTCAGCGGTAGAGAGAGGGGGTCCTGATGTGGGGTGAGTGAGTTTTGAGGGACCTTCTCTTGGTTCAGTGGTACAGATAGTATGTATAAACATTGTAAGAGAAATAATTCACATTTTAGTTTTTTAGGGGACAGGATGTGACTTGGCTTCAGAGGTGTAGCCTTCTTTCCCTCTATCACTTGAACAAATGTGAAGAAAATCTCTCTCTCTCTCTCTCACACACACACACACACACACACACACACAGACACACACACACACAGACACACACACGCAGGCACACACAGACACACGCACGCACACACGCACAGACATACACACACAGACACATACACGCACACACACACACACACACACACAGACGTACACACACAGACGCACAGACACGCGCACACACACACAGATGCACACAGACACACACACACACACACATGCAGACACACAAACTCTAAATGGCTTTTTGTAGACTGTTTGTGTTATTTCAAGCGTTCAAGCGTTCTGTGGCACGTCTGGCGGCCGTATCCATCACGCCTGTCAGGCTTTGCTGCACGTGTCAATAAAACTCTCGGGCTTGGCGGCGCAGGGTTCAGAGGTCACTTATTCTCCATGTTTTATTCATTGTGCAGATCTGACCTCCGTTCCTTTGGAACAGGTACATCTGATGCGTATACGAGACAACGTTAAAAAACACCACGCTCCGTGAAAGACAACGAGATAAAGGACTTTTCCACCCCGTCGTTTGCATGAGGCGTGGGTCCGTCCACTGTATTTAATTGGGGTTTCTTGCCACTGATCAAAATAAAATACTCCATAATATCAAATATAAAACAACAACTCACAATAAAACACCGAAATAAACTGTTCAGAGGTCACATAATTATTTGATTGGAGTCCACCTGTGTATAATTAATATAACGAATCGCGGGACAAACGTTTTGTATCCGGAGCGACTTACAAGATGTGCATTAATACACGGTAAGAACAGTCATAGTTCGCGCAACAGATCAAGTGCAGTGATACAGCGATAGAAATCGTTGTTGGTGTTGTTGATCGCAGACGGCGTACAAATGGTGGGACAAATGTTTGTAGCAGGACAGGCGTTCAGGATGGCAGCAGTGCGATTTCTCTCTCTCTCTCTCTCTCTCTCTCTCTCTCTCGTCTGTAAGCAATGTTCACGCTCGTTGTTCGCTCGCAGCTCTAATGTCTCTCCAGCGCGAGGAGCGCGGGCGGCACGCCCAGCAGGTAGCACGTCGGCTCTGTAAACCCACAGGGACGTCGGAGCGAACTAGCAAATGAGCAAAAACACACGTCGTGCAAGACTGCGGATCATCATCATAATTATCATCACAATGGAGATGACACTGATTAAGTTGGTGACAATGATGACTAACAGGGTTATGAAATTAAAAACGGAGTGGAACTTTTGCAGAGTTGGTGAAGCTGGCTGCATTCTCAGGCAGTCTCTGACGCGCAGTGGGTATAAAAAGTACTCAACCCCTTTTTCACATTTTATTTTCTTACTTCCTGGAATCAAAAAAGAATTTAATTGGGATTTCTTGCCACTGATTAATATAAAATACTCTATAATGTAAAATAAAAAAATAATACACTCACAATAACACACCTAAATAAGCTCTGGAGCAATCAGCTGTCTTCAGAGGTCACGTAAGTATTTGATTGGAGTCCACCTGTGTATAATTAAGGCGTTTCAAATTATTCTAAATGAAATACACCTGTTTGAGAGGTCCCACAGTTGGTTAGTACATTTCCAAACATCATCATAGAGCTTCATCATGAAGACCAAAGAACATTCAAAGCAAATCTGAGAAAAGCTTCTTCAAAAGCACCAGTCAGGGGAAGGATATAAGATTTCAAAGATTTTGAATATCCCCCAGTTCACCGTTAAGTCCATTATAAAGAAATGGAGAGAATATCATTTTTTACATTTGACATTTTAAGCATTTAGCAGACGCTCTTATCCAGAGCGACTTACAAGGTGTGCATTAATACATGGTAGGAACAATCATAGTATGCGCAAGAGATCAGTGCAGTAATACAGCGATAGACATCATTGCAGGCGGCTGCGTACCCTACCTGTAACACATTGTGGAAGAAAACTCACATTAAATCTCACCTAGAGTTTAACCAGAAGGTAAGTGGAAGACTCTCAAACCAAATGGAGGAGGATTCTATGGTTTGATGAGACCAAGATCATACTTTTTGGCAACAACATTAGGTGCTGTGTTTGGCACAAGCCTAACACTGTGCATCATCCCAAGAACGCTATCCCTAGCATGAAACATGGCGGGAGCCTAATGCTACGGGGATGTTTCTCTGCTTCAGGGACTGGAAACCTGTCAAAATAGAGGGCAAAATGGATGGCACAAGATATAGACAAATCTTGGAGGAAAACCTGCTGCAGTCTGAAAGAGACCTGGGACTTGGGATAAAATGTATATTCCAGCAGGACAATGACCCAAAGCATACAGCAAAAGCCACACTGGAGTGGTTTAAAAACAAGAAAATCTATGTCCTGGAGTGGCCCAGTCAATTCCCACACCTCAATCCCATTGAGAATCTGTGGAAAGACTTGAAAATTGCTGTTCACCACCGGTCTCCATCCAACCTGATGGAGCTCAAGCAATTTTGTAAAGAAAATGGGTGAAAATTGCAGTGTCTAGATGTGCAGAGCTGATAGAGACTTACTCAAATAGACCCACAGCTGTAATTGGAGCTAAAGGTGCTTCTACCAAGTATTGAGTCAAGGGGAGGGGGTGAATACTCATGTAATCAATTATGGTCTAGTGTTTTATTTGTAATTAATTAAGAAAAAAGCTGTTGTTGGTTTTTTTTATTTGACATTATAGCACATCTTGTGTTAATCGGTGGCAAGAAATCCCAATGAAACCCATTTTGATTCCATTAAGTTAAGTAAGTAAGAAAGTAAAATGTGAAAAATGCCAAAGCGGGGTGAATACTTTTTAATGATTCAATTAGCACCCACATGAGGGGCGGGAATAACGCTCTGTGAGTTACCCCCGAATGGGTTGAGTCTTTTGAAAAGCCTCTTGATTTAGTTATGAGCTTCCTGGCGCTGTTATCCCCGCGGCCGAGATGAGTCACGCGGAGTGGACGTGGGCCGTCTCTACCCACTCGCTCACGTTGCCGTTCTGTCCGCCTCTCAAGTCGCCGTTTGAATTCAGAGAGAGTCCGCCCCCTCGCCCGTACTCGGAGCGGGCGGCAGCATCCCTCGATCGGGATTTTGCCGAGGATGGAAGTGGAAGGGAGGAGTATATGAATTGTCATGACTGGCAGTGTGTGTAGCGAAGTTAATAGAGCTGTTCAAAGGCTGGTGTGACCATTGATCAAACCCATATTGTTATTAATACAATTGTTGTTATTAGTCGTAGCAGTAGTGTTAGTCATAATAATGATAAAAATAACAAATTTTTGTAAATTTACATTTACATTTTTTTAAGCATTTAGCAGATGCTCTTATCCAGAGCGACTTACAAGATGTGCATTAATACATGGTGGGAACAATCATAGTTTGCGCACGAGATCAGTGCAGAAATACAGCGATTAGACATCGTTGTAGGCAGCTGTGTACCATACCCTGGGAAGGAAAAGGTTAGTAATTTTTTTAACTTTTTTTTTTAGGAGTAAACAAGTATACATATACAAGAAGTATTAAACAAGTAGGCAGTGGTGATGCCAATTGGCTAGATTAGTACAGAAGTCTTCATCAGCATGCTTATGGTATGTGGATTGGACAATGGTCCAGTCATAATTAATATTACGTATTAAATAAATAATATAATACACCAGCAGAAAGATCAAACGTGTGTACGGAGCAGCCAGAATTGCAGTTAATAGACATCAAGAAGCCGTGCTAAAATAAAAGCATGCGACATCAAAAACATTGCGCCTATCAATTATCCTTAAGAGCAGCGTGCTGTAATTGCACCACACCAAAGTGAATAAAAGCCCAGCAATCATCGATAAAAGCAGTGTTCCCTCAAGTCATTGTCTTTACACAGTGCCAAACAATAATTCACAAGAGCAGCCACACAGGCACATGTAATGACTAACGGTGTTCTGACAGAACTATACTCTGCCTTACTAGCATTTACATTAAAGTTTACTGAGTGTGTCAACACACAGCTTTGTCCGAATGCGAGCTGGGCCCTATGGGCCCGACCCATCGCTAGAGTCTGGAATGTTCCGTACGTCGACAACGAATGGGAATCTGGGAACAAAACTCTGAACAGTGTTTTTTTTATTTGCCAGTGAAAGACCTTGAGTAATTCCACAGTTCTGATATATCGCTCTTAGCTACACCCGAAAGCAATGTCACGACGAGCCGCCTCTCCGACCTGCGGGTACTTTGCGGTCCTTTGTCTTCGCGACGGAAAGCAGGTGTTCCCCTCTGTCAGTGAAGCGGGCGTTTTCTTATTTTGGGCCCCACTTAATGATGTACTTATAACACTTTGCCATCCAGCAGTGTTATAATTAGCAGCTAATTAGCTACGGCCGTTGCCAAGACGTTACTGGGGCAGAACGTTTCGTTTGTGCCTCCGGTTGCCATAGTTTCAAGGAAAAGTCTCTGCCTAATGTACTCTGAAGTTTTTAATGTTGGTGGAATGGATGTTTGTGGATGAGTCACCGCTGGATTCTTTTCTTTAAGGCTCCAGGCAGCAGCAGTATGCAAACTCAAACTCCGAGAATCACGGAGGGCAAGGTTCGTTCAGGGAGAGATGATGATCATCTCCTCTCTCAGAATCACTTACCATTTAAAATGGTAATTTTGTGAATGTGTGCAGTAATATTAAAGTGTATTTCATATCTGAGCTCTACGCTTCTACGTGTGCTTATAAAAAATTACGGTTTTACTCTACTTTTCAATCCAGTGTAACAGAGAGTGGTAGTTTTATAAACAAGGGAATGGTTTAGCAAGCTCATATTCTCACTTTCTGTGCATCTTGAGAACTCGTATATCATTTAACAGATCAAATTCTCTTCCACCGGTATTCGAACCGCGACCGCAATAGGCAGCTCACACTCGCAAAGCACCAGTCAATGCGAGTGGGTTAGACCGCTACGCTATCCGAGGCCCCTCTCACTGTTTACTATTCATGGCATTTGGAATGTTAAACGCCTGGCTCGTACAATTGTTTGTCACTCCTCCTCACACCCAGCTCTCCGTTGTTGCATAATCGTGACTGCACACGCTATGGAGCTACGCACACGCTATGGAGCTACGCACACGCTATGGAGCTACGCACACGCTATGGAGCTACGCACACGCTATGGAGCTACGCACACGCTATGGAGCTACGCACACGCTATGGAGCTACGCACACGCTATGGAGCTACGCACACGCTATTCAGAAAGGTTCCCTGTGCAGTAGCCACTTTCTAAGCTGCGATAGTGACTCTAGCCACACAGCATATTAAGGTTGGATTATTTCACATGATTTTTTCTGAATGTGCTTATTGTGGCCTAAGTGCTTTCAGTAGCATTTAAGAGCAGGGGTTCGAGGGGGTGAAGGGGCACAGGGTAATACCGCTCAGTGGCTTCCTAACAGCGTGGCTCTTGGGTGTTAGCTTTTGGTCTGTTTGTGCTGTTGTTGTTTTTTGAGAGCACAGCCTCCATTTGGAGATGAATAAATCATGGGCGGTGCTAGGGGCTGAAGACATTCGGGGCTTAGCCCACGGACAGAGACAAGGCATACACGACGCGGGACTGTGGTGTCCAGTGGTTTATCGTGGTACTTCGTTCCATTACATTACGGTTCTGATTACAGAGTCAGAAGAAAGACTACGGAGGAAAAATGTCACACATCGTGTGGTTATAAAAAAAAATAAATTGGGGGCTTTTCTAAAAACATTCGGGGCTTAAGCCCATTAAGCCACCCCCTCGCGCCGCCCCTGGAAGAAATAATGAATTGCTTGTGGAATTTAGGTGGCTTAGTCTACTCAGCCGCCTCGTAGAAAATGCCACTGGTCTACGATCATCTGAGAAGTGTTCATCATCTGTGAAGCAATACAATACAATACAAAAAGCTCTTATATAGCGCTCTTCTTGTGAACAACCCAGGGCGCTTTACAAAGAGAAAAATAAAATAAAATAAAAATGTAATGAATGAAAAGAAAGCAAAATGAAAGCAGCACAATTTCTTCAGACAGGCAGCAGTAGTGGGAACTGTGGCATGGCTGTGGTTGGTCACTGTGATTATAACACAGTGGAACTGAGACTTAATAATAATAATAATATAATGCCATTTAGCAGACGCTTTTATCCAAAGTGACTTACAGTAATGAATGCACAAATTTTTCAGTGTATGTGGTCCCAGTGGGAATTGAACCCACAACCTAAGCGTTGCCAACGCCGTGCTCTACCAACTGAGCCCCACAGAACCACACTCTACCTACTGAGCCCCACAGAACCACTTGTACATACATCCAGATTGAGTGCACTTTTCTGCTGCTCAGGAGGAGGGATACATCTCCCAGTTATCCCAAGTTAGGGAGGAGTTCTGCTGCAGGTGCAGTCATTCATCTGATGGAGCCTTAGGGCACATTTTTGAACTGTAGAGGCTTTTAACTTTACAAATGGTTTGTGTTAAGTCAGTAGCTGTTGTGACAGTCTGTTTTGTAGCTTTTATATCTAAAAAAATAATAATAATAATGAAGAAAATGATTATTTTGAAGGTGAATCGTAGCTTTCGCCGCCGCTTGTGTTTGTGAATGGGATCTCGTTTCAGACTGCGGCTTGTTTGTGGAACACAGTGTCACCCTCTCAGCTCCTCCCTTGAGGACCAGCATGCACTGCTTCCCGTTGCAGGTTATTATTTGTGATCCTCCAGATACTCCCACACAGCCCCCCTGCGAGCGTGCTGGGGCAGCAGGGCACCGGCTGGGCGTTTCCCGCAGTTCTGCGAGCAGCACACGAAGGATGGAAATTAAACACCTTGTGACCTATTGAAGAATGTGTCTCGGTCGCAAAGTGACTTTGAAAACAACAGCAACAGAAAAAAAGAGCCTTGTAGCGTGTGGGACGCAGTCGCAGGCTCTCGCTCCCGTCTTGGTTTTAAACGAGATGAAATTTAAATTCTCCTCCATTCCCCCGGAGAGCCGATGAATTCACTGTGAGCCAGAGTCCCGCTAAGAGCTGAGTGAATTGCCAGGATCAGGATTAAGTTTTGTATAATGGTGATATTAGAAATAAAGTGCGGTTTGGAAATGTGAAGGGGGGTAAAAAAATAAATAAATGAGCTGGGAGATTACACAGAGAACATTTTCTGGCTCTTTGAAGCCTTTTTGAACTCGTACAGAGACTCTGTAGTGGTGTACACTGAAAACAACATTCGTCGAGCTTTGTGTGTAAATAGGAGCAAACACAGAGTCTCCTAGATTCAATCTGATGCACTTAGGCTAAATAAGGACAAATGCAATTCAATCTGACAAGCTGATAAGATTCTATCAAACCACCATTAAGCCTGTAAGGACTGAAAATCCAGGAGACAGGAAAAGGTGTGGCCGTTTCCCACTTTTATCAATTGTGTTTGTGGCATATAATATGTAGAAAATAGTTTTATGTAAAAATGAATAGGAAGGAAGCAAAACACTGGGAGTTCAAAATCAGATTTTCAGAGTAAGAGCCATTTCAACTGCTAACAACGGAATGTGTCATTAAATATGTTGTGGGGTTAGCATTCCACACAATGAATTGTATTCATATTTCAGGCATTATGCAGAAATACCGTACATATTCTGATGTGTTTAATAATGCTTGAGGAGTTTGAGGAGATTTCATGCATACATGTGCTGTACTGGTGGCACGGTGATGCAGTGGATAGCACTGTCGCCTCACAGCAAGAAGGTCCCGGGTTCGAATCCAGGCCGGGGTCTTTCTGTGTGGAGTTTGCATGTTCTCCCCGTGTCCGCGTGGGTTTCCTCCGGGTACTCCAGTTTCCTCCCACAGTCCAAAGACATGCACGTTAGGCTAACTGGAGAGTCTAAATTGCCTGTAGGTATGAGTGTGTGAGTGAATGGTGTGTGTGTCCTGTGATGGATTGCTGATCTGTCCAGGATGTATTCCTGCCTCTTGCCCCAATGCATGCTGGGATAGGCTCCAGCCCCCCAGTGACCCTGACCAGGAATAAGCGGGTTAGATAATGAATGAATGTGCTGTACTTTACAGTAACTCTGAAGAAGACCGCATTGATTGAAACGTGTTTCTATAAACTGTCTACACCACACTGAGTGATCATTTGTTCATCGGACATCTGCCTGAGCGTCGCATAAGAATAAACAGACACATCTTCCTTTAACCTAATATGAGTCGCTCGCATGGCATTAAACCGATTCAGGCATACAGCGTGATGACCTTGGACCGACCGTCACTTTAATACCGATGTGCAATTGAACTCCGTGCCATACGCAGCTCATTAGGAACAGATTTACGACGTGTAATGTTAGTTCTCCTGCTATAATAAAAATCAGTTTACAGTCCAGCCAAATTATTGCACATAATTAACATTAAGTATGATATAAATCATTGGCATCTATTAAACTTTTTTTTGTTTGTTTTTTTGGTGGATATATTTAGTTTTTCAAAATGTCTATTTTTATAAGTCTTTGTACAGTATGTCATTCATTCATTCATTCATTTCTTATTTTTCAAGATGGTTGGTAATCAGTTTTCCCTATTGTGTAAAGTCACAGTGTAATGCTAGGGGCCGTGAACATTAATCTGGATGTAGCATGAACTGCAACCCATAACAGTAAAACCCAAACAGACACGTTTAGCAGGAAAGAGCAGGTTTTTTTAGGACTGCTTGACCAGTCAGAGGCAGCCAATGGTTCCAATCAGTCATTGAGTACAACTTTTCATTTGTTATAATCTCTTACTTCCACTGGCGTAGAGCGATATGGGGTGTTAAACAGAACTTATTGAGATATGGCGGTTGATTAATCCTGATAAAGTTTCGCTGGATTTGATTGAATTGCATTTGTCCTGATTTAGTGTAATTCATTTGATTGAATCCTAGCCGGTATGTTTAAGCATGTTGAACATCATGAAAGATTATGTAATATAGTATTGTTATATGTACTGTATTGCGGCCATATTGAACGTTGCATGATATTCAGATAGTCTTTATTACCATATGTCAACATGGAATGATGGAATACAATTTACGAGTCCGCTGCTCGTCTCTATGAGGTGAGATAATTCTCAGAGGGCAGCGAACTCCACTTCCTTCAGTACGGAATTTGCCCACCCACGTTCTGGAGACTCCCTTACGTGCTTCACGGCGGACCCAAGCCGGCTCACCCTCCGCTCCTCCCCCCTGGGGCGGACAGCCAACGCGCCCGCCCCGATCGGGGCTGACGACCAGGGCCAGGTCTGGTAGAGACGAGTTACAAACCACGTCCCTGACAGGCAGTGCACACCATATCGGACCAGCTAAAATACGGTGTGTTAGACCACTACGCTATCCGCCGCCCTTCAAAATGCAATTTTAAGCAGGTGAATGTTTTTTCCTAAACAGAGAGAGCGGATCAGTTAAAGTTATTGAATGTCACCAACGGAACACATTATGAAAACATTATGGTGGCATGTGGAAAATGTGAAAGTATTAATGCAGAGATGATTCATGAATCAAAGCTTGGTGGCAAAATGTAAATTTTTGGCTACTGTGCAATGTGCATTAATCAATTTCTGCAAATGCAATGGACTGGTTATTATAGTATGTGTGTGTACATTTTTCATTGCTTGTGTTTGTCTTAGGGCACAGTGCCATTTCCATTATTAGCATGAATATGAAATGATTATTTATGTGCAGTATATTTTCCATTTTTCCATTTATTCTGTGAAAGGGCAAACTTGGAGCCACAGTATATCAGGAGAAAAGCTGTGGAGCGGCAGCCTTCGATGAGGAGAGCACTGGCTGTTCAGCAGTGGCCTGCATACGCCGTTATATTACCCCGTCGCGTCGGGGACACGACTGCATAAAAATTTGGAATTGCCCTTTCGAAAGCATCTCTCTTTTGGTAACACAAATGATGTGCTTTGGTTTGCAAAATTAAAACTTAAAAAAAAAAAAAAAAAGAATCGTCAATGATCTGTGATATATTCGTGACCTCTGGCAGAGCTGGCTAATTTGCATTTTAAGTACGGATTAAGGTGCCTGAGAATGACGCACGTTGGTGCTGAAATGGTTCGCACAAGTGTCTTCCTGTTAGCAGTGGGGCTCGAGGTTGTCTAATGAAGGGGCTCAGGCAGCACATGGACTGCAGCTGGGGCCCGCATTATAAATCACTATTAACCCCCCCAAGCCTCCTTCTCACACTTTAATGAGGGCACCAGTCATTTACAAGACCCACGCTGTTTATGGGGGAAGCATGCTTAGGGCTTATTTTCACTCTGAGCTGTGCTCATCAGACGTACTCACAACGCTCCCAAGATGGACACACACACACACATGCAAATGAACGCGCACGCACACACACACATACACATGCAAATGAACGCGCACACACAGACACACACACACACACACAAACACGCACTCACACACAAACCGACATGCATCTACACACGCACAAGCACACACACATACGTAAATGAACACGCACTCACACATACACACACTAAACACACTACGCATGCACGCACACACACACAAACACTCACACACATACATAGACACGCACACACACACACACACACACACACACATACACACACACACACAAACACACTTTAGTATGGGTGAGTAATCAGACAAACACCGAGCACTGAAGAGTAGTGTTCATGTGTTAGTCCTCCTCATTGGACAGCATAGGACGAAGAGTAGTGTTCATGTGTTAGTCCTCCTCATTGGACAGCATAGGACGAAGAGTAGTGTTCATGTGTTAGTGCTCCTCATTGGACAGCATAGGACGAAGAGTAGTGTTCATGTGTTAGTGCTCCTCATTGGACAGCATAGGACGAAGAGTAGTGTTCATGTGTTAGTCCTCCTCATTGGACAGCATAGGACGAAGAGTAGTGTTCATGTGTTAGTCCTCCTCATTGGACAGCATAGGATGAAGAGTAGTGTTCATGTGTTAGTCCTCCTCATTGGACAGCATAGGAGTGACACATTAAGGACATAACGGCACAGTAAAACTGGGATTCAGTGCTGGAATTCAAGACTTAACCATCCATCTGATGCACACAAGCCCGTTCTATTAGCGAGCACATAAACCAAACGTTGTGTTATGGCCTCATTTGCATTCAACTTTTTCAAAATGTTTTAACATCTTTTGGTGGTACAATGGTTGTGCGTCCTTATGTACACACTTACATTTTACATTACATTACATTTTAGGCATTTAGCAGACGCTCTTATCCAGAGCGACTTACACAATTGACATTTCTTTACATACAATCCATTTATACAGCTGGATATTTTTACTGAGGCAAAAATAAGTACAAGGTTAAGTACCTTGCTTAAGGGTACAACGGCAGTGCCCCCACCTGGGAATCGAACCAGAAACCTCTGAGTTACAAGCCCAGTTCCCTACCCATTACACTATGATACACTTGTATCATATCCATATGCATCATACTGCATTTTAATCCCTGAATCTCATTACATTTAGTATGCCTCGGACCCAATTATTATTATTTTTATTACTATTATTTATAAGAAAAAAGAAGTCTATTTAAAAAAACTGAAGCGTAATCTTTCTTTTTTAAAGGAACTTGTGCACGATCCCAGTAATCATGTTTATTTCCTGCACTTTTATCTGTCTTTGTGTTAAATTCGATTCCACAGTTGAGAAACGTTTTCGGTAAGATAAAGTCAAGCTAAGCTGCTTCCTCCAAGCAGAACTGCAATGTTTGCCTTTTTTTTTTTTTTTTTGTTGCTTTTCTGACGACCCAAACAGGAACTGCACCCGTATGTGAGCGCGCTACGCTGTTGACCTCTACGTTTGGAGAAGACCCAGCCTTCCAAACTCATTCACATCCCTTTTACCCACGTCTTTGGGGAGGATTACCGGAGCTAGAATCCTTAACCCGTTTGTTCTCAAGTTTATTCATGAGCACGTTTCACAACTTTCGGACATTTATATTTTGAATTAGGAGTAGTTCCATTGGCAGTATTTTTGACCTCTCCTGAATTAAGTCATTCACCATTAATGCTATGATCGCTCTGCATCCTAGTCACATTAACATTAAAATAAAGTGACTGCATGGCAATATGCAACCGGTTATTACATTTACAAATGGCCTTTCTTGGTATTCAATGCAGAGAAGACCAAGTCAATTAGTTTTTGTCCATTTTTTAAGATATGATATCTTGTAGGACAAAGAAAATGCCAAAATGTGATGATGTCATAATTGGCTTAGCGTTTGATTGGGGAGGTTTTGGGCCTGGCTGTTGGACAGCTTGTGGACAGCCTACAGATGTTCTGTCTCACAGAGGATAGGACGTGATGAGCAGGCCGGAGGATGCACGGTGCATTCGTTGAGCTAAAGTAGACACAAGGCATTTATACAGCCCCAGCTATCCGATGGGTAGAAAACAGGTGTGTGTGTGGGCTGGAAATGTTTGTTCTTTGCTCCTTTCAGCCACCAAAGCCAATTTAAAGCAATTGTTTTCCAGCCACATGAATTAGAGTCATTTAAAAGTACTGAGGATTTTGTTTCTTTCATTGTTAAAACGTGACGCCTCTGAAAAACAAGAAAAACTGAGATTAGAGTTTGAGCTCAGAGCGTGAATATCGCTGTGAACGCACCCAAACGCGGGAGCGAGCTGTGGAGGGCACACAAAAATGACATTTTCTGTTAAATTCACTGAACTTGCGCCTAATGCTGCCTGTTTTGTTTGTTCTTCATAATTGCAAGGACAAATCCGGCGGTAAATTCTTACATTTAATCCCAGATAATATTCCTAATTAATATTTATTTCCCTGTACTCTGTTGACTTTATAGTAATTGCTATACGGGCTTGTACAAATCCCAGTTAAAACGCACTCTAATCCTAATTGTAAACCAGCGCACATCCCGTCTCACATCCCCTGCTTCACAGGCCCTCCCTGAACGGACATAAACTCCTTTTACAAACCACCGTTTGTCTGAGGTTCTTTTGCTCAGTTGACAGTGCACCGGTCCTGATCTTCACTTGGCCTTTTACAGCAGTTAGTTTCAGCTTTTGAACGCCCTCTCACGCTTAAGGCGAGTGTGCAGTGAGCGCTTTGTTAAGCTTCGCCTGAAATACTCCTGATGCAGCTCTGCCACGCTGTCATAAGGCAGGTCTAATAGATGGTGTCTTTGGAGCTTCACAGCATGCACTGGAGTTCAGAGGTGTCGTTTAATGCGCCATCACTTTGATGTAAATATGATCTATTTCCATGTGGAGATGATATATATTCTGCCTTTATCAATTTATTATTCCTGTTATGAAATGTCATCTTGACGTATACATTTGTCAAATCTCTATGCTGTTATATTGCAATCAATAACCACCTGTTGTATTACAATCAATAACCACCGTATGGGTATTTTGACAGAGCAATGGTGCAGGGAGCTCATGAAATTGATTAGTGCTATGTTGGTATTTTGACATTGCAAGGCAAACACAAAAATGATAGTTGCACTAATGACTACATTTTCATTGTTGCTTTTTTTAGTGGTATTTTATTTATCCTAACAATACTCCTCAAAAAAACGTTTGGTTAAACACAAATGTGCGCTGATAATATTGAATATATTGTATAAACACAAACACTATTATACTAGGACCACGAGCAACATCTTGATTGCAATTTTGCACGTACGCAAGTAACAACAACATTTAAACAAAGACATGCTATCTAATCTCTATCACAGAATCTGTGCGTTAACAAAGACATGCTATCTAATCCCCATTATAGAATCTGTGCGTAAAAATATCTATTGCACCATCTGACATAGTTCATGTGCCACCTTTTTAGAAAAATGACTTGCGGTAACTAAAGATGCATTTTGCTGGACTTCGATCGCTCTTCACAGCTGCCAGAGTGGAAGCTCCATTTGAAAGCAATAACTCTCAGCTGGGTCATTTGTTTCAGGGTATAATTCTGTCTTTGCACATCAACACTGTTCGATGATGGAGTACGACGCGGGAGAGAAGGCTGTTCTTCTGGGACGGCGAAGGTTTAATCCAGAGGAGGGAAATCCAGCGATGAGCCAGAGTCCTACAGGAGCTAGAGTTACCTTTCAATTAGCAACATTTACACTCTGGAACACCAGATCAACTGATCTGTTCTAATGACTCCAATAAATCAACAGCCGAGGTGCAACCTGCTGCATTCCTCCAGGGCTGAGGCTCAAAAGCTCCTTCGCTGGGAGTCAGGAGATCCGGTAAGACAGACTAAGTGAGCATAATACCCTTAAAGTTGTGTTTTTCTGTAAAAAATATAAACAAACGGGCCTCCTGTGTGGTCCAGTGGTTACAACGTTCGACGCTGGCCACGGAGACCGGGGTTCGATTCCCCATCTCGCCAGAGTCGGCTCTGGCCAGGAGTGCCACCAGGGGCGGCGATCGGCACGTCTTTGCTTGGGCGATGCCGACTGAAATATGTATTTGATACAGTACTTACTGGACCTTAAATGATGCATCTCACTCTCCTGTTCTCCATGACGATGTCAGAGGTCAAAACTACCACATGTTTGATTACCAAACTAACCAAGCTGCCAAATTAAATTACATGTATTCAGGTGGAGAGTAAAGAAAAAGAAAAAGATGAAACTTTGGCTTTAGTATTCATTAAAGTATTCATTAAAGTCAAGTTTAATGAATATGTGATTTAATCAATAAGGGACGTTCTTTGCGCCATCAAGGGAAATAACTGCTGAACTTTATAAAACTTTTGAATTACGTGATTGATTGTTATGTGTTGTATTTGTTTATTTGTTATATTTTATGGAGTGTCGATTGGCATGTTGATCATGCTTGACTTTTTCTGCTTGCTGCCATATAGAGGACCACAATGGCTTTTTGCCAACTTTTTTGTGTTCTCCTCGGCAATTTGCGGTGTGCTGGTGTATAATGTGGTGTCATGTATCAAGGGTATGTGTGTCGCATTGTGTATATCTATTTCTTGTCAAATAAAACTAACTAACCAACCAATATAAAACCAAAAGCTGTAGCTAGCTAACAAGATACTGTACTTCTGTCCTTAACTGCTGATTCTAGATCAGCATAAACAAGTGAAATAATTGTTGTGGTTCAAGTTACAGTGAATGAGCTGATCTTAGATTTGATATCAAGGGCATATTTTTAACCCTTTGAGGAGTGAGTTTTTTGTTGAGAGTTATAGTTCTAATCTGCAGAGTTCTGTTCTGGAATTGTACTGTTCTTTGAGGACAGCAGCCCTTTATGACGTCATCAATTACAATCAACTGGAATGTTACGGCGTGTTCTAGAATAACCATCACAGTGTGACATCACTCCTCAAAGGGTTCTGTGACCAACATAATCTAAAAGGGTTTTCACATGATTCTATTTAGGTATTAAAATATTGCTCATCATTTGTGTGCTATGTGCTACATTAATATGAAACAGCTGTCTGTTCTGGGTATTCATGTCCAGCACACGTATGTTGAGTGCACTGTGCTGTGAATATTATCTTGGTGTCAGAGTTGCATGAAAATCACACTGCAACCTGTTTAATTACAACATGCAGCTACCTTAAAACATAAAATAAAGTACTAATATTAAAGCCTTCCTGTAATCTTATGCAAGAATTATACATTTGTTCCAACAAGTCCATGGTACACTAGTTGCTTCCCAGTTCCTACAAATATGCTCTGCAATTTGGCTGTCAAGTCTGTCATTTTATAATATATTGATATTGTTTTGGCATTGATTTTTTAATCATATGCATTACAAAAATGTTGGTTCTTGTCTTTAAGCCTCATTTGTTTGTAACATAAAAACCACAGAGGCTGACTTAAGAGACTGGCATATTTCATCACCCCCTTCTGCTGTAGAATAAGGAGAGACATGGGGGGTTGAAAGGGTCGTCGGGGTGCCATAGCAACTTGCTCGGGGACCTGAAAGTCTGAAGGGTCAGAAGTGTGTGCTTTGTCACATCAGGGCAGCTGAACGTTGAAATGCGTTTGTTTGTTCAAATTCATGGAGGATGTCCCTTGGATATGCAGTTTCTTTGTGTGCTTATTATTATTTTTAAATTGCTTACTAGAACAAAACGTTTTCATTAACCAGTAAACACTATATTTAATTTCTCTGCGTATCCGTTTTTCAGAAGAAAATATTTCCGCTTTTGTTGCTTTTTTTCCCTCTCTCTCCATAGTGTTGCGAGTGCATGCGGTTCGCGTGGCCGTGGCAAAGACTGTCTTTCGTGGCACGAGGCAGAGGCAGCGCCTATGGAAGGCAGTGTTCTATCGCACAAGTTGACGGGGAGCACAAAGGCTGTCTCTTCACAGCTCATTTGCAGCACAGTGGCCCAGCGTGCGTGCGTGTGTGCTGCAGGTGGGCAGAGTCTGCGCAGGTGGATTCGCCTGAAAGCACACGCGCCATGCCGCAGAGCGCGGGGAACAGAACAAAAGGAACTAAAATAAAAATAAAATCTGGGATATTCTCCCACGCCACAAACAAGGTCAAAAAATAAATGCCGCTGGTTTTGCGATGCGCCTCACCTCGGTCGAAGCGTGGCTGGCAGTTGGTTGTGCGCTCGTGAAGAATCGACTCGGGGGATGCGATTGAAATGGGGGGGATTGCCGAGATTGGGCTTGGCAGCCCCAGACGCTCCAAGAAGCTCTATCGACTGGATCTGATGGCCACCCTGCCAGGAAGGTATCAGAGTACAGGGCACTTATTTGTCTTCCTCTGGCAGCCAGCCTCCGGCTCGCCCCCCCCCGCCCACCCCCCTAAAACCCTGTAGACTGATCGATGAGCCGCCCTCCGGGGGCCGCGCCGGTGGGTTTTTCCTGATGTATCGCGAGTCTCGAGCTCGGACGCTCTCACACAGACAGACCTTCGGCCGGGTAACTTGACTCTCTCCAGAGGGGGGGGAAACAAAAGCAGTTGTAGTCCTTTCCATTTATCGCACCGTTTCAAAATGACGCAATGTTTAGAAAATACAAACCCCCCCTCCGTATGAAGCGCGCGTTTCGAGAGCCGCAGAGTAACCGCGCACTGTTCTACCTTTCCCCTCCTAGATAAAGTTTCCTGCTTGTTTTTCTTCCTCCTGACATAAATTCGTCTATATTTCTGCGGTTTATGTAAGGAGGACTTCCCACTCATCCCAACGGGCGATGATTACAGGGCTGCTGTGGCCGTTCTGGGCACAAATCAAATCATTTTACCCGATTTTCCGAAAGTAGATTTTTTTTTTTCTTCTTCACGTTGCTATTCAGTTATTGAAAAATAGACCATGGAAAAAAACTACTTCTAATATTACACTTCTGAGTCTCCGCTAAGCAGGAAGTGTGAAAAGTGGGTGGTACAGGAAGACTGCATCACCGGGCTTACAGCAGTTATATAATTGAGGAACCTATTTTTTGTTTTAACATTCATGGGTTTAATCAAACACTGGCAGGCAGGTTGTTAAAAAACCCATCCTATTCTGTGCTGTGAGCAGAAGCAAGGAGGCAGAGGTGGAAATGAGTTAGAAGTACATCTTGTGCTGACGTTAACCAGTATTTTTCACACCAACAGTTAGTTAATGCATGAAAGAGCTTACTAGGGGCTTGTCACAAATCAAATCAAATCAAGAGCAGGCTGGACACTTCAGACTGTAAGCAAACTGGCAAACCTGGAAACACTAAATGGCCTTCACACTGTCTTATGTCCTCATGTTCTTAATACGTATAATTCATTTTCAAAACATGGTGCTGCACTGCATGGAGAAAGTGTCTCACGAGTCCCTGCATTCTTGTTCACAAACGTCCAAAGACGTCCAAAGAGGATGCGGTGTTGGTTTGCTGTTTTGCATTTTGCCACCTAAGTCTTCTTTCCAATGTCCCTTTCCCCTGAATTGAAAAGAAGAAGACCCAGACGTTAATGTTAATGGTATGAAGCAGAAGGAGGATTAACTCAGCGCAGGCTTGATTATCTCCGAATCTCCGGTAGGAATCAATGCTATTGGCAGATCGCTACGCCCGTTCTCTTGACAAATCAAGTTGTTGGCTGAGGCGTGAAGTGTAAGATTGAGATCGGCCCGGCGTGACATCGTGATTCGTGGATGGCGTGTTGCCACAGGAAAATGGGGATTCGTGCTTCGCTCCCGCTCTGAATCCCGCGCGGAGATAACCCGCTTCGTTCGGCGCGGGCGGCTGAGGCACGGCGGCTGGCGAGGCCGACCCATCGCCGCCGCCGTTACAGACTCTCTCGTGAAACGCGGCCCTGGCGCATAGAGGCTCACCGCTGACCTCACGGGTAACGGCGTGTGAAATTAAAGCCCGGGTGCTGCTCCCTACCTGTGGCTCCTCCGGGTTGTGAGTGTTCGCTCCGTTTGGGAGGAATGTTTTTCCTGCTCGTCGGCTCGCGAGGTTAAACAGAGTTCAGATCTCCGACGCTGGCCACTGCCACCGGGGGTCGATTCCACCGGCCGCGCCAGTTTTGGCTCTGGCCGGGAGTGCCACTAGGGGGCGGCGATTGGCTGTCCACCCCAGGGAGGGGGGAGGGAACCCGATACGAGCTCGCTGCATTTAGGGGTGAAAACAGTCGACAGCTTGGCGAATGCCGACTCGGAGGAGAAGGTACATCGCTTGGTCACGGCCGGTCTTGGGGCTATGGCAGCAAACTCACAATACGAGGGGGGGTGATTGACATGAAATAGAGAGGGTGTAATTGGCTGTCTTCATGCAGATACATGCAGGGACAGAATGAGAACAAGCCCTTACCTCACACCTATAATATATAACATACGCCTTTATCCAAAGACAGTAGTGAATGCATACATTTTTCAGTATATGTGGTCCCAGTGGGAATTGAACCCACAACTTAATGCTCTACATACTGAGCCACACAGAACCACGCAAGAACCATGCTCTACCTACTGAGCCACACAGAACCACATTCTACAGCCACTGAACCATGCCACACAGAACCACACTCTACCTACCTACTGAGCCACACAGAACCACGCTCTACCTACTGAGCCACACAGAACCACGCTCTACCTACTGACCCACACAGAACCACGCCTACCTACTGAGACACACAGAACCACGCTCTACCTACTGAGCCACACAGAACCACACTCTCTACCTACTGAGGCACACAGAACCACGCTCTACCTACTGAGCCACACAGAACCATGCTCTACCTACTGAGCCACACAGAACCACGCTCTACCTACTGAGCCACACAGAACCACGCTCTACCTACTGAGCCACACAGACCCACCTTACCGGCTCTACTCTGCCGCTCTATCCTCTCCAGGCCTGTCGTGTGCATCAGAATCTCATCTTATTTTCCCTCGGCTGCACTCTCATCGTCACGGTAACATTGACCGATGGTTCTGGAAGTTGTTTCCTTCCCCTCTTGTTGATTTTGGAAGGTAAAATAAGGTTTGAGATAAATGAGTGTCGTTTATCATGATCCAAGGTAGCAGTCAGTAGCAGATTGTTTTAATCAGAGTACAGCAGATTTAGCTAATTACTTTTTGAAACTTGAGCTTTTTCACAGACTTTGTGCCATGTGTTTCTGCGCTGTTTTCCATTCATTTCTGGTTCTTCCTACTTTTGACCAGACTGATGGGAATCATTCATATTGGTAATACACAGGAAACTGGCCAAATAAAGGGCAACACTTGAGTAAATTAGGGATCCTTTAAGCGGGTGCAGTACCACGAGTGTCCATTAGGTTGGAGACGAGTCCTAAGGCCAGTACCGGTAGATAGGCCAGTACCGGGATTCGGCCCGGCCCTCCCACGCCCAGCTGGGACTCTCCTAGCCCGGGCCAGGGCCGTTTGAGTGCCCAGTGCCCCCCGGATTACAAAAGTGTTGCCTTTACTTTGGCAGTTACCCGTATATAGCAATGACATTGTTACAATCTTCACAACACGCAGCGTTTTTATCATCTTTCTGCTTCAGAAACATTCCACAAAATGTTCAAGCATGTTCTTTGCGCCACTCAAGTGGTTGTGGAAATGCAGCCAATCTTATTGCAGCCAATCTTATCAAGGGCTTTGTGGTGGGTTGGTACATTTCAATGGAAAAGTAAAACCAAATGTGATGCATCTAAATCCAACAGTCTAATACATCTGAAGCACTCTCAGGGAATAATCAAACATGTTTTTTTTCCCCCCTCTGCGGTGTATTCTAAGGTTCTATGCATATTACAGATCGCAAACAAACTGACAAATTGGTTCCTGTGAATCAGTGTAATAAATGAGATATCGGCGGCATCCATTTCCTCACCCTGCCAAATTAATTGATTAACATATTTGCATGTCTCCTGACAATTAGGCAGACGCAGCATTTTCACACATTTGTGTGACGTTCGAGATTATTTCCCGAGCGTCGATGGCAGTGTGTCCTCACGGTTCCCTCCGACCTCTGACCTTTCAGCCAGGCGTCACAGTAACGCAGAGGCTCTCTCACTCTCTCTCTCTCTCTCTCTCTCTCTCTCTCTCTCTCTCTCTCTCTCTCTCTCTCTCTCTCTCTCTCTCTCTCTCTCTCTCTCTCTCTCTCTCTCTCTCTGTCTCTCTCCTCTCTCTCACTCTCTCTCACCCTCTCTGTCTCTCTCTCTCTCTCACCCTCTCTGTCTCTCTCTCTCACTCTCTCTCTCTGCCTCCCTCTCTCTCTCTCTCTCTCTCTCTCTGTCTCTGCCTCTGCTCTCTCTCTCTCTCTCTCTCTCTCTTCTCTCTCTCTCTCTCTCTCTCTCTCTCTCTCTCTCTCTCTCTCTCCCTCTCTCTCTCTCTCTCTCTCTCTCTCTCTCTCTCTCTCTCTCTCCCCCTCTCTCCCTCCTCTCTCTCTCTCTCACCTCTCTCTCTCTCTCTCTCTCTCTCTCTCTCTCTCTCACTCTCTCTGTCTCTCTCTCTCTCTCTCTCCCTCTCCTTCATTTGACATTGAAGGTGTTGCATGTGAGGCAATGAGATGGCTGCCTGCAGATCGGAGAGATTGCTCCAAAACAAATGTGGTGTCAGAGGCGTAGAAGAACTGCTGTTCCAGGGAGAGAGAGAGCGAGAGAGAGAGAGAGAGAAGAGAACCATCCAGCAAATTCATGACAATGACAACCTGTGAACACCTGTGCTTATGTTATGAATGACCGTGAAAACCTTCTGTAAACTGCAACCCCCCACCTGCCACCCGTTACTGACGTGAATATATACATATATATCTTTCCCCGTCGCTACTCAACGTCTTAGCAAAAGGGTATTCACTGGACATGTAACTATATGCCATTCCATTATTTTTTTCAAAAATGAAATAGTTTTTTTTATATTCAGTCTTTGGGCAGAATGGCATGCTTATTTGGAATGCGTGCAGTGTATAGATAGGTATTGCAGTTTTCCTTGTTCTGCTTGTGGGCACTGTTCTACTCCAATGTGTCATAAGCCACGTAAAGTGACACAAATCCTCCACATCGGCTATGAAGCCTGAGAAATATAATGGACCGCTGGAAAGTGAAAACAGCGCATGGCTGTTGGAACACAACGCTGTGGACATTTTGCCGCGCTGTTTTAGACGTGCTGTGTATTTATTTGTGTCGCATCGCACAGGCTGCTGGAGGATCAATAGTGAATACCTCATGCCGGAGATAATGGATCCCCTCAGGGGGTCGTATTGGAAAGGATATCGCGTCGCAAAGGATGAGTCCTCGTCAACGTTGGTGTGGTGTGAAACTATGACCACTAAAACCACATCACAGTTCCGATATTTGACTTGCTGTATTGTAGCCATCGATGACTTGGTCATGAATATTTAGCACCGGGAGCCATCACAAAAGACAAGCAACTTCCACAAAAGCTGTCAGAAATACACATCTATGAGGGCGGCGGATAGCGTAGCGGTGTAACGCATCACATTTTGGCTGGTTCGGTGTGGTGTGCACTGCCTGTCAGGGACGCGGCACGAAGCCCGCGTCTCTACCAGACCGGCCCTTGGTCGTCAGCTCCGATCGGGGGCGGCGTTTGGCTGTCCACCCCAGGGGGAGGGGGGAGGGTGAGCCGTGAAGCACGGAAAAGGAGTCGCCAGAACATGGGTGGGGGCGATTTCCATCTCAAAGGAAGCAGAGTTCGCTGCCCACGGAAAATTAGCTTGCCTTGTAGAGACGAGCGGCGGACCCGTGTGGGGAGGGCAAATCGAAATAAACAGAGGGTGTAATTGGCTCCTAAAAACGGGAAAAAATCTGAAACAAAAAAGAAAAATACAAATGTATAATTCTTCAGCTTAACAGAACATATCCCGGTTCTTGTTGCTCCACGCTGTTATGTGCTGTTTTACAAATGGAAGTCTGTCATAGAGCATATCTTCCATTTCTGGACGTTAATGACCAGTCTAGCTTTTGACTGTGCGCCTTCAGTCCTTACTTATTAAGCCGCTGGCCCTAGACTGGCCAGAACAGGCAATTAATTGGGACTAATTAGCATTCGTTACAGTACACTGAATGTGTAGGGCACACTGAATTTGCTTTCCTTCGTCTGCATGGGGAGAACAAATTAAAGAGTCCCCAAGGCAGGGAACTTCTCTTTTTTTGCCATCATCTTCACAAACCAGGGCAAAGAAAAAGGTTTGCTGTAGGTCAAAATGTGCCCATACTTCACACTCAACAGACGACAGACGTCAGGGAGATGATAGGGAAGGGAAAGTGATACTGGTTCTTTTTCAAATTGATATTCAGGGGAGCTGGGACCTGTACTCAGCCAGATGTTTACAGGCTTAAAAGAAGTGTGTCGATATTTATAAACCAGACAGTTCCGGTCCACTGTTCCTATCGGTCAGTTTGCGTTCCAGCTGTGACATTAGTCCCTGACATACCACGGCTAAATTGAATTTTCGTTAGTCGTTTGAAGGTCAACCTCAGCACCGCCATTCAGATGCTGTCCGATGCTGGGCTGCATGCAATGCAAGGGAGATAGTGTTGGCCAGTGGACACAGAGCAGAGACCTCTCTCCAGAGAGAGAGCAGGAAACGACAGGGCAATATTTGGGCCAAAAAACAAGCAACACAAAACTCCACGAAACAGCGAAGTTTTGCTGTTTTGAGAGTCAATGTTAAAGTTTGCTAAAACATTTTGTGTTTTAACTAGCCAGTTAATCTAAGTCTAAACGAAGGAATTATATTGCTTCTTAGTCACCAAATTAATTTGGCGGAAAGATAAATCGTATAAAATGTGTTATTCGTTTAAATCGTTTTAAAGTGGTTTTGTGGTTCTGTGTGGCTCAGTTGGTAGAGTAATATTAGCATGGCTAAGGGCTAACCCTAACAACACTGCCTAGCCGTGCCAATATTGATGATATACTGGGGTTTGAACCCTGTCTTTTATCTGCCCTGGTCCCTGGATGATGGAATGACCTTCCTCACTTGGTCAGGACAGAAGATTCTCTTCCTAGCTTCCCGTAAAAGACACCACCTCAATTCATAATTTTTTAAAAATAAATCTATAGCCTCTTTTTCCCTTTGAAGCATTGTTGTCGGCACTGTCAATGTTTAGGCTGTAGCTTGCTGTTTGATAGCTCTAGCGATGTCTAGCCATGTAAATGCACTCTTGTGAGTCGTTTTGGATAAAAGCGTCTGACGAAATTATAACTGTCTCCGTTTCTTGTCTGTGGTGTAAGCTGTACTGTGATATGAGGGCATGGCACTAGCCCTCCAGCTTTCATACGCAGTGCTGGGGGGGGGACACGGCGGCTGGGCGGGTGGAGGTGCGTGGCATCGATGGGGGGTTGTGCGTTAGAAGAAACGTCTTATCCCCCATGGATCAAAACGTCTTTCTGCTTGCACAATGATGTCACTGCAGAGGTTGCCATGGAGAGCAGCATGTCACACACAAAAGCATGCATGCGCGCACACACACACACACACGCGCACGCACGCACACCGTCCGGGCGGATCTGGGCTGTCAGCGCTCTCCTACACACCTAATAACGACAAGGACCACAATGGAAATAAGTCCCAGGACTTTTCTGTGTCATCCTTGGTATGGCTTTTTAAAATGTACATGTACATCGGGATGCATCCATGTATTGTATTCTTTTAAAGTGAAATGTCAAATAAACTAAACTAAACCCCCATCCATCGAGGGGGTCTTCTTTGTTTCTTTCTTCAAAGAGAGCGTGTCCTCGTGTCTGGTGGGTCCTGCAGCAGGGACGCTGACCCCAGCTCACACTATGAGTCAGTGAGCATTGCTGGGCGCCGGGTCCCTGTGTGGTCCTCTGGCCCGCACATGATTACTGCGCTGTCGCCGCCTCACAGCTGGACTGCTGATGCATTGCCGCGGTGCGGTCTCACACGTGGCGCAATTGCCAATGAAGAAACCTCTATGAAGAAGGAGCATGAGGTGTATCGTTGATGGACTGTGTTTGGCTCTCACATCTTGTCAGGTTACAAATGGCTGGCTATGAACAGCCCAGATGTCTGCATCAGTCCCGACTCTACCATATCGATCAGGCGACCTTAATAAACAGGACATGTTGGTTCCTTGCTGTGTTTTTCTTTCTTGACAGTCAACGGATAAAACTCATCTCAGTAACGCCCGTTACCTCTCTTACTATTCGAGGGATGTAGTGCACCGTTTTTATGGCATGCCCCAATCAAAGACACTGTATCACTGTAAATCATGAATGATCCATTAGTCACACTGCGGGCAATCAGTAATCAATATCCAAATCTGT
Source organism: Aldrovandia affinis (assembly GCA_029706075.1). NCBI lineage: Eukaryota > Metazoa > Chordata > Actinopteri > Notacanthiformes > Halosauridae > Aldrovandia > Aldrovandia affinis. The sequence goes on along the minus strand of JAINUG010000091.1, from coordinate 368,144 downwards.
GTACTATATTTTTAATTTTTAAATGCACAAACGTTAATAGAGTGATGTTTATTTTGATGCTCAGTATTAATTACTCTTATGCAAATAAAACAAATACACAAATGACAGAAATATTTTTGTGTGCTGTCCGTTCAGATTAGCTCATTGTTGAGCTAATTTATGTTTTACGTTTTTTAATGTATTTCTTATTATTTTATTCAGTTTTGAATTGATTGTTTAAAAGGCTGAAAGTAGTTTGTGGTTAGGGGGCCCCTTCTCATGGTCAATAAATTAAACTGCACATAGTTTTCTTTGTTGGCTAATTTACATAAGCGCGTTAAATATTCTCACGTAAGATTTTTTGTTGTTGCAAGTCCTCGAATACTCAATAATAATCTCATGAGCGTACTCGATAGTGAAATAATCCCACACGCCCATCCCGACGAGCTAGTTTATCCTCTAAGTGTTGATGTATTCTGGATCTGCTGGTTGCTAAGAGAGAGAGTGTGCCACAGGGGAGAATAGAGAGCCCTTAATACATTGTGAAATATTTAATTTATTGCTTGGGATGTCCTAAGAAAAGTAACTACAGTATTTAGAAAAGTATTTACAGATCTTTAGCCCCTGTGAGTCGCTCTTACCAAGTTTGAACAGACTAGCTACGGCATTAGCCGCTAACTTTCCCTCCATTCTGCTGACTGCTGAACTCGATGAACTGTGTTTGTTTGCGATGGAAAAACAATTGAATTTAGGTGAGAGTCAGAATTGATTGAATCTAGGCCTAACAGCACAAGGCAATGGGTATAAATGTGGAATACAAGTTGTAGTGCAACGGCTTCCTTTGTCATATTCAAATTCGTCTGCTTGTATGACATCCTACATGTGTGAACACAGAGGAGTTGCCTTCATTTCTATGGATTTGATGTCTTAACTCTCTTAAAGTGATGTTATCACACAGGCTTTGGGACCATCGCCAGCATCCCCTGTGTGGACTTGGCATCAGAAGCTGTTAATTTCCGGCTGAGATTTTTTTTTTGGGATTGGAAGGCTCGGGCAAGCAATTAACAATAAGATGAAGTGCTCATATTCTTGGCTCCGGCTCGCACTAATAAAAAGAGTGATGGCGGAGTTGACCAGTGCAGGGGTTCTTTTTTTTTTTTTACAGCCAGCGCTTGGGCAGATTATTTGGTTCCCCAGTCCTAATTAAAAGACATTGTCATCAGCTCCAGGTCAAAGAGAGGGCTAAATTAAATTACCAGGTCGAGCGATTCTTCTGGGTCTCTGGTGATGCGGATGAGGGAATGTGCACAATATCCACAGCAGCACGGGAGAACGGTATACAAAGTGGCGCCATCACAGCGCTGACTGCATCTTACATTTACACTTCCATTTTAAACATTTAGCAGACACTCTTATCCAGAGCGACTTACAAGATGTGCATTAATACATGGTAGGAACAATCATAATTCGCGCAAGAGATCAGTGCAGTAATACAGCGATAGACATCAATGTTTGCAGCTGCATACCATACCTGTAACACAGGGAAGGAAAAGGTTAGTAAAGAATTATTATTTTATTTATTTTTTAATGTAATTAATTTTTTTAGAGGAAGTTTTAAACAAGTATACATATACAAAAAGCAGTATTAAACATGTAGGCAGTGGTGATGACAATTGGCTAGATGTACAGGATTCAGTGTTAGTGGAGTCTGAAGAGGTGGTATTTGGCAGCCGTCATGGATTGGAGGCCGAATCCACGAGAGTGCAGAAAAATACAAAAATATCCCCCCCCCAGGCCTGGAACGGACTCTATGGAACACCTTAATCACAGTACGTCAGTTTGTTGGAATTAACTATTGAAAGGGGGGGGGGGAAACATCCCTTGGGTAATATCGCCATGACATGCAGAGTCTGCTGTGTGCTGTGAATGAATGAATGAATAATATCCATATCCATGTTACATATGAGGTTTTAACCTGTCCCGGGGACATTGGCGTTTGGCAGTGTGAAGACCACTTATTTATACCCCTAAATCATCTCCCCATATGTTTAATCACTTAAAAAATGAACTTTTTTTAATGGAAAACCTGTTTGAGGTGGCCTATGATCCCTTGTTTGAGTCCGTATTCTGTACCAGCACTTGGCCTCACACTCCCAGAATCCCTCACTCTGAGCCCCAACTCCCAGAATCCCTCACTCTGACCCCTAACCCATCCCAGAATCCCTCACTCTGAGCCCCAACTCCCAGAATCCCTCACTCTGACCCCTAACCCACCCCAGAATCCCTCACTTTGAGCCCCAACTCCCAGAATCCCTCACTCTGACCCCTAACCAGTCCCAGAATCCCTCACTCTGAGCCCCAACTCCCAGAATCCCTCACTCTGACCCCTAACCCATCCCAGAATACCTCACTCTGAGCCCCTAACCCATCCCAGAATCCCTCACTCTGACCCCTGACTCCCAGAATCCCTCACTCTGAGCCCTAACCCATCCCAGAATCCCTCACTCTGACCCCTGACTCCCCCAGAATCCTCCCTGACCCCAACTGAATCTCACACCCTCACTCTAAATATAGGCTCTGTGTGCTTCCCTCCAGAAGACGGTGTGAGAGCAGCGCTCCCGCTGGGTGGAGGAGAGAGCAGCGTGTGGCTGGGACATGGAGTCCCACAGGTAAACCCCCCGTCCCCGCGTACAGTCTCAAAACAGCAGCACAGACACCCCCTGGAGGGAAGGGATGGCCTCTTCCGCCGCTCAGCTGCGCATCGGCGCACAAACGGCACACACACACAAGTCTGACGCGACGCGTTCATGCATAAGATATAAGCGCTTCCGCTGGGCGACATGCTAAATATCTTGAGTGCACTGCTCTTTGCGTGGTGGGAAAGGGTAGGAAGTTCTGACGCACGGCTATTTTTGAACGTCTTGTTATGTTTGGCTCAGTTTTGTACAGCGATGAGCGTTGGTGATGTAAGAGGTTGCCTTCGGGAAATTCTAGCTTGTGCACGATATGGACGTCCCTCATGTTGGTTGTCACTCTCAGCTTTCAAAAAGAATAGTTGTCACCCGATGTTTTCAAAAAGAATATTATGTATTCTTTTATTTATTTACTTTTTAAATGTCAGATTTCCCCCCCAGTTTTTCCTCCTAATTTGGTGGCCAATTGTACCCTCTATTACTTCAATTTCCGCCCACAACTACGGGACTAGCCACTAGCCACTAGCCACTAGCCCGGGGCTGGCAATGAACTGCTTCCTTCGAGATGGAACTCGCCTCTTCATTTTGCCTACAGGGAAGCTTTCTGTGTTCGCAGCGAGCTCGTGCTGGCTTTCCTGCTCCCCCCTGCTTCCATGCTCCCCCTGGGGCAGACAGCCAATCACCACCTCCGAACGGGCCTCCTGGGTGAGTGCCTTTGCCGGTTGCGCCACCTGGGAGCCCTACATTGTTGTCTTTCTTATCTCCTTCTTCATATTTGATTGAATTGATTGATGAGGTAACTCAGTCAAGTGAGTGAAACATTGTATCACTGAGAATCGATTAAGGCCTGTTATTATGTTAATTTAATCGCTTTATTGTAGAGACACAATACTTGACTATGGCTGGACTGCCACCAAATAAAATACTTATAATACTTATAATACTTATAAAACTAATAAGTTTGTGTTTAGGGCACAAAACATAGTCTTGTTCTTTGTGCACAGTAGTTTAAAAAATATATTTGAGTCCATGGTCCATGTTGTCTTCATGAATTCATGATTTTGGCACCATTTATAGCCTATTAAAAGACATGGGTCTTTGTGCTACGTCTGCTGTTCTACTTCCATGCTCACAGCACTGCTAAGATTCCCTAGGACTGATATCTGAAGCTCTTAAGATTCCCTAGGACTGATATCTGAAGCTCTAAGATTCACAAGGGCTCATATCTGAAGCAGTTGTATATACGTATTCCCCATCCACGGTTTGGAGAGTAGGGGAAGATGGAAGCGTTTCTTTGGGGTTTGGGTGACTTGGGGAAAGTGTGGCACATATGCAGCTCGTCACAGAAGGAGTGGTCCATGCTTGAGTGCCGGATCTGCCCTGATCCTCCCCTCCCCTCCCCAGGGTAACCACGGTTACGCCTCCCATGATACGTGTTTGATGGACATGTCCCAGGTGCAGTGGTGCCTGCTGCCTGAAAGAGCCCGATCTGTATGTCTCTTTCTTCCTGCCCACTCCTGCACCAATCACAGGGGGCCTATCTGGCAGAGCTTCCTGCCCACTCCTGCACCAATCACAGGGGGCCTATCTGGCACAGCTTTCTGCCCACTCTTGCATCAATCACAGGGGGTCTGCCAGGCAGAGCTTCCTGCCCACACTGGCACCAATCACAAGGGGCCTATCTGAAAGAGCTTCCTGCCCACTCCTGTACCAATCACAGGGGGCCTATCTGAAAGAGCTTCCTGCCCACTCCTGCACCAATCACAGGGGGTCTGCCAGGCAGAGCTTCCTGCCCACTCTGGCACCAATCACAGGGGGCCTATCTGAAGGAACTTCCTGCCCACTGCTGCACCAATCACAGGGGGCCTATCTGAAAGAGCTTCCTGCCCACTCCTGCACCAATCACAGGGGGCCTATCTGGCAGAGCTTCCTGCCCACTCCTGCACCAATCACAGGGTGCCTATCTAAAAGAGCTTCCTGCCCACTCCTGCACCAATCACAGGGTGCCTATCTAAAAGAGCTTCCTGCACACTCCTGCACCAATCACAGTGTGCCTATCTGGCAGAGATTGCTCTTCGATTGGATTATAGCCCGTAAAATGTGTATTTATATACAGGCTTTCTGATGTTTTTATCCCATATAAGGTATTCCCCTAGTTTAGCCGTGAGTAAGTGGCTTGACTACAGTGCTTCTGTGTGTGCTAAAAAGCCCATCCATTGTTCCTAATGCTCCGAGCTTCAGTGCGTAGTAATGCAATAGATATCCGCTATGGTGAATCAATGTCATATTTATTAAAGCAGTATTTCTCTCGGCTTACTGGGCTGTTTATGCCCAAGGTATTGCACCATGCGGCGATGGGGAAGGGAATAAAACCATTGCCTTACAAAACTCACAAAGGGTTTCAGAAGGGATCCACAAACCGCTTGAATGAATAGAGCATTTTCTTTGTGGTTTTTTTCAATTTCCTCCTCCTCCTCCTGTTGCTCTTAATCTTGACGATTTCGACAGATCTCTGTCTCTACTCAGTCTCTGCTCTTGCGCAAGCCAAAAAACATGGTAATTAAACTTAAGTAATGCATTTGGATTAGGATATTAACAGTTGCTATGCCGACGTCAGTGCTGTGTTTGTGGCTACAGCAAAGGTTTACGAGAACACAAATGTTTATCTCTTGTCTTGCAGTCAAAAGTAAAAAAAATATACAATTGTGTCCCTAATAGATAGCTTTTATTACTGGTATTTATTGCAGGGGCAAAGAGGGGCCTCTCTAGCATGCATAAATGCTCTTTTTGACTACAGCATCGCAGGCACGGATTTGCTTCTAACACAAAATGGGATGTTTCTCATGGCCCCTGTACGCCCAATATATTCCTGCTGTTCTGTTTCCGGCCTGCCCAGCAGACAGCCCAGACATGCGTTTAATTTTTGATGAATCCATAATAGCTTCAGCAGAACACATTGTGTGAAGCCGGCCTTTGAGTGAACGAAGTGGCGGCTGAGTTTTTTTTGGAGATGCCATGTGCTACAGATTCTAGATTAAATTGGCTCCATCTGAAATGGAGGAGAATAATAGAATGTTTTTGGGGCATGAATCAGGGGTGAGGGAGGGAGGGAGCGGAGAGGAGGGGAGAGGAGAGGAGGGGAGGGGAGGAAGGCATCCCTTTCCTGCTGTTCATCTTTTTCCATCTAAAAGGAGTTGGGAGAGAAGCACCTGTGGTTTGAGCGATGAGATCCAGAACCCCCACCGCCCCGCCCCACCCTCTCCCCTCTCCCCTCTCCCCCTGCTCGACTCCCGCTGTAAGAACTGGCCTGAGGAATAATCTCTTCACCAGACAAAGAGAGAGACAGAGAGGCCTGACGTTTAATAAGGCCGGGAGATCACATTGTGTTATTGTGTGAGAGGGAGCCGGCTCATTCTGGCCCGTTCAAATGATCTCACTCTGCTCAAAATGGAGGGGAGAGGGAGAGGGAGAGGGAGAGGGAGAGGGAGAGGGAGAGAGAGAGAGAGAGAGAGAGAGAGAGAGAGAGAGAGAGAGAGAGAGAGAGAGAGAGAGAGAGAGAGAGAGAGAGAGAGAGAGAGAGAGAGAGAGAGAGAGAGAGAGAGAGAGAGAGAGAGAGAGAGAGAGAGAGAGAGAGAGAGAGAGAGAGAGAGAGAGAGAGAGAGAGAGAGAGAGAGAGAGAGAGAGAGAGAGAGAGAGAGAGAGAGAGAGAGAGAGAGAGAGAGAGAGAGAGAGAGAGAGAGAGAGAGAGAGAGAGAGAGAGAGAGAGAGAGAGAGAGAGAGAGAGAGAGAGAGACGGATGCTTGCTAAATGATGCACTGACAGCCCCAGTGCGGTGGAGGGACGTGTAAAATGGCTGTTATTTGGGGGTTATTTGGGGGATTGTAATGGGACCCCCCCCTCTCATGGCGTTGTTCTCTTTGAGCTTCAGCTCCCCCCATCCCATCCCCACAGAGACGCCGTCGCTTCTGGTGTCCGTCGCGTGAGAGGGGTCGAATCAGGAGAGACGAGCGCTCCACCAAAGTCCTTTTTTCCCATTTTGGTCACATCTGACGATGCGGTAACAACTGATGTGGTCGATCAGGCTGCACAGCTGCATACGTTTCACTGCTCATTTGAGGGATGGTCACATGTACGTGCTTTAATTTAAAATTCATTTGAAATGAATGTTTCAGTGTGTAGGAGGGGCATTTAATATATATACTGTATATATATATATATATATATACATATATATGTATATATAGTGACATGGACAAGGGTTTCTTGACTATATTAGCTCACTTATCGATATAGACTTCCCACTGTAAGAGCCCCTGTGGTTAGTGTCTGGTGAATATGGAGAGGAGACAGGTGGAACAGGGGGTTAGGAGTGTGGAGTGTGGGGTGTAGGTGGAGAGGGTGGTGCGCCCCTCTCTACGCCCTCCTCCACCTCCCTGGGGGCGCGGTGCCGATTCGGCACCTCAGGACCGAACCGTCATTTAACCCCCCCGCCCCTTTCTGTCCTCCATTCTGCAGGAGCGTTAACGAGCTTCTCTGTCATCTCCCACGGCATCCAGTTAAACCCAATTAAGAGAGATATTAAGACCTCAGACCTCGGGAACACGATGCATTTGATGTACCTCGCCCGCGTGCGCGAGGGGGCGGCCGGCGAATGCCAGCGCCCGGGTTCCTCGGCGGGAATTGATGGCCTTGGCCCGAGCCTCGTTTGCGGTTGAGCTGTCGGCCCTCAGACCCGGCCTCATCCCCTGCTAATGAACCTGCCGCCCCCGCCCCCGCGATGGGGATAATCGCCCTCCCCAATTTTCTTTTTACCCTGGCAGCGAGCGAGCAAGCGAGCGAGCGAGTGAGAGAGGACAGAACAGACCAGACAGAAAGATTGTCCACGGAGAGGAATCATGGCAGCCTGGGAGCAGCGATAATAATCACATGAATGCGCAGATTATTTGAAAGGCAGTTTGTCTGCCGGAGAGAGCAGAGAGGCTGTCGCCCGTCCTGGGGCACGGAGGAGAGACGCTGTGTCTGCTTCCTCTCTGTTCCCCCCCTTTCTCTTTCTCTTTCTCTTTCTGTTTCTCCTTCTCCTTCTCCTTCAGAACAGACATCCTTCAGGAGAGACTTCACGCCACACACTGGGTGATTGCGTCGCTTTAATCTTCCTGCTTCCCCTGTCCTCTTCACATCCCGACATTAATCGAAGACCAATCAGATTTTCACAGTCGCCCGCCCCAGGATCGTGCGAAACGTGACGCGACAAATTCCCTTTGATTAAAATGAACCCCTGAACACAATCTGATCTGGGAAATAACAGATAGATTAGAACATGACGAGTCTAGGTGGGCTGAACGGCCCGTTCTCCTCTTCTTATGTTGTTATGTTGTTCTCTTGCGATCTTCCGCAAGAGACTCAAAACCCACCTTTTCGGACTCCACTACCACTGAATTCTGTACATTGTCATTACCATTGCCTACTTGCTCAACACTATATACCCCTGCTTACTCCATCCCTGTATTACTGCACTGATCTCATGCGCGAACTATGATTGTTCCTATCATGTATTTATGCACATCTTGTAAGTCGCTCTGGATAAGAGCATCTGCTAAATGCTTAAAATGTAAATGTAAAATGTTATGTTCTTTTAATATAAATAATGGCAAATTTAAAAATTATCTCGATGGTCTCAAACCACAGTGCGTAATTGTTGTTGTTGTTGGAGAAATGTGATAGGAAGTCTACCTTATAAAATATAAATACACAAATATATTTATAAAAATATATTTTGAAGCAGCAGCCATTTCTCTGAAATGCTAACCGTTCTGCACTGTGGGGGACAGTGCAGTTGACCTTCTTGAATTCCAACATTAACATGTTTTGTTCATTTCTCTGCAGAGGAAGTCTGTAGCACAAAAGCGTCCGCCCCTCCCAGTAGCCATATGGAGCGGTGATTTAATGGTGTAGAACACGGCCGTGCGGTCATGTGACCCCCACTGTATCGCCATTAGGGAGTGAGCGATGCCATCCGCCCGCAGGGTTTATGTGTTTCTATTGTCCTTAAGGGACAGCGATCACGGGCTCTAGACCTAGTGAATGCTGAAAGGCCTTCGCCACAGACAATGCCCGTACTGTGAGTCCGCTGTGCGCTTTCACAAACGCTCTGCTCTGAGCCACGGTGCCTAGAGCAGCATCGCACAGCCCCCAGAGCCCACTCTGAACGGCCAGAGCAGCAGTCCTGGGATTTTAATATATATATATATTTTTAAAGAATTTGTTTCTGATTTTATCCGATAATCTCTTAATTTAGTAGCCAATTACACCCGCTCTTTTTCAGGTCAATCCCCCCCTCGTGTTGTGAGTTCGTTGCCGTAGCCCTGAGACCGGCAGTGACAGAGGCGAAGTATTGCCTCCTCTGAGACGGCACTCGCCAAGCCTGTCGACCATAACTCCGGTACACACAGGGCCACTCCTATACACAGCGAGCTCATGTCGGCTTCTCTCCCCCCTCCCAGGGACGGACAGCCAATTGCCGCCCCCTAGTGGCACTCCCGGCCAGACCCGACTCTGGCACGGCCGGTGGAATGGAACCCCGGTCGCAGTGGCCAGCGTTGAATGTTATAACTGCTAGACCACCCAGGAGCCCCTGTTGGAGCTGATTTTGATTATTACACAGTAAAAAAGAAACCCAGCTATTGCTTACTGCGCCATTACCGCTGGCTATCACATTCCCAACGCTGGAGCATAAATAACGTACTGCGTTCAATTATTCAAGATGAGAAATTCAAAAGCACTATTATTCAAATTTTTATTGCAAATATGGGCCCTCTGGGTCAAATGATCATTTGCAGTGTTTTACCTTTTTCAGTGTCATTATCGCGATGATATCATCAGGGAAAGATGGTAACACCGGTGACTTATAACGACTCCGATAAAATCTGATCGTTTCCTCTCATGAGCTCATAAGCGAGTTCTTTGGAGCCTCCGTAGCTATTGTACTGATGTCTTGAGGAAATTATGAAATATGTATGTGTCTGCCAGTGTACTGCAGGTCATGAGGAGTACTTTCACATATTGTTTTTTCGAATTTGCATTGAAGAGCATCTGTCAGCTGCATTTACATTATCTGGGATATGCGAAACCAGAACCTTGTCGTTCGAGCTGGAGTCCAGAGCCAAGCCGGTTTGTTTAATTTGATACTGTGTGTGGGAAGCGCTGTCACACTGGCCCCATCACAATTATGAATTATGAGTTATATGTTCGATGGTATGGGAAGAGGAGGGGTAGGTTGTTTGCTTGGCGTTTGGTTGGTTGTTTTGGGAGCACAAAAAGGACAAAAACTGGTGAGCTAAAGTGAGCAGGTAGCGACATGTGGGTGAGAGAGGAATGCAGTGTGTTTGGGCCAATTGGCAACTGTGCCCAGAAATGCTTTGAGATGTATTTTTTTGGAAGAATCGGTAAGCATGTAGTTTCACTGACTTAAAAGGATTTCATGTCCTGTTCCTGAATTGCGGTGCGATAAGCAGAGCGTGCCAGCTTGTCCCCGCTGTGGGGCACATTTGTAATGAAAAAGAACCTTACAAGGAATTACCCCTTTGCTGCGCCATCGATCGGCCCCTCTGTAGCACCCCTTCAACATACACACGAGCCCTCAGGCGTCACGCTATTCCCACAAAATAAATAACACACACACATGCACACATGCACACGCACACACTCACACACACACTCAGACTCACAGACACAGACACACGCACACACACACACACACACGCACACTCACACACACACATGCACGTACGCATACACTCACACACGCACACACACACACGCAGAAACACATACACACACACACACACACACACACACACACACACACACACAGACACACACACACACACACACACTCAGATTCACAGATACAGACACATGCAGACACACACACAGAGACACACACACAGACGCACACGCACAGACACACACACAG
>JAINUG010000091.1:315000-352500 GCA_029706075.1 Aldrovandia affinis | reverse complement strand
TGTATTCAGAATTTTTGCTGGGTTACATTCCATTACGGTCAATAGTCTTTAATTCCCACATCATGACACTTTCTCCCTGTTATGCTTCTGACTCACTGCTCAATTATTTCTACCCTGCTATGATATAAATCCACAAGTTATCAAATCAAATGTATTTGTATAGCGCCTTTTACAAATGCATTGTCACAAAACGCTTAAAAAAAGGGAACCCAGGCCTAGACCCCCCCAAAAGCAAGCCCAAGGCGACAGTGGCAAGGAAAAACTCCCTTGATCGGGAGAAACCTTGGGAGGAACCAGACTAAAGGGGGAGCCCATCCTCTTCTGGTCGGCACAGGGTGTGTCCAAAAAAGACTGTATCATGGTCAGTATAAGTTTTGTCAAACGTATAAATAATATATCAAGTAAAATTTGCTGTGATGTAAAATTCTCAGTAAGACTGGCAACCCACGTCTGTGTCATGTATAAGGTGGCCAGATTGAGAAAACTCCACATGAGGTGGGGGTGGACATATGTGCTCAGAAATGGCTCGCGTTAGAGACGTCATGGTGCGGACACACCCTGCGCTGGCGCGCTCTGATTTGAGAGCCGCGCGCGAGACAGAACTTTCGCGGCTGCCTTTCCCAGCCCTCTCCAGCGATGTCATGCTTCAAGTGAAAATATGTGGCCAGCGACAGAGCAGTCAGGCACCTCTATGGAAGCTTCCCTCCTGCCTGTGTGTGAGTCACACCGCGTCCTCTGACTTGATGCTGCACACACACTGGGTCGCTGGGGCCGTCTGCGTCTCACGGAGTGAGCCAGACGACATCATCCTCTTCTGCTTCAGAGAACAGGAAAGGTAAAGTTCAATCAGGACCGAGACGCGTTTGAAATCGCACAGGGAATCCGCCTCGGCCTTCACAGACACCCTCGATACTTTGATCTCCACCAACGCACAGACACCAGGGGTGCTACTGAATTACCCTCACACTCACAAAATAAAAAATCTATTTCCATTATCAATGAAGACTCAAAGCCCAGTTTCTCCTGTGTGCGTTTCCCCCCTTAAAGAGGGAGTGCGGATAAACGACGGCCTGCTTCGCCTCTCCACTTCTTCACTCTGTCTATCCACCAGCCTGCCTCTCTGTAAACTGATCTGGCCCAACAGTATGCTAGCCAAGCCCCGCTATAGCAATAGGAGCCCAAGAGGAATTAGGCCTGTTTATTTGGCGTTAAATATCAAAGCCAGAACTTATCTTGAACCATCCTTACTCCTAGATAGATAAGCTAGCTCAGTCTTTTTCCAGACCTTCTCAATTGTTCACTTTTGAAAAGTTCACCTCTGGAGGTGTGCGGCGGATAATCAGCGCTCGAATCTTTCTTTTTGTTGTGGTCCATCCGAGCGGAGAATAAAAAAAATCAGAAGCGAAACAGTTTCTTCCTCCAGCATAAGCTTGCGCGGAAACGAACAATCTGCCAGAGATTTTGCTTGTTTGTGTATGAACAGATGGGTGGGTGCAAGCGCTCCCAGAGATAAATAAATGCTAAAGTTGTTCTGGGGACGTCGGTGGTGAGCACACTGAGCACTGCGTAAGACTCCAGCACGCGAGGGCCGCTCTGGATTGGCACACATGTTGTCATGTTAGAGTGAGCGGGTTTAGACTGTGGTTCTGTGTGGCTCAGTAGGTAAGATCACAGCGTTAGAAACGCTTAGGTTGTGGGTTCATTTCCCACTGGGACCACATATACTGAAAAATGTATGCATTCACTACTGTAAGTCGCTTTGGATAAAAGCGTCCACTAAATGGCATATATTATATTATATTATATTAATCCCGGCGGCACGGTGGTGCAGTGGATAGCGCTGTCACCTCACAGCAACAAGGTCCCGGGTTCGAATCCAGGCCCGGGGCCTTTCTGTGCGGAGTTTGCATGTTCTCTCCGTGTCCGCGTGGGTTTCCTCCGGGTACTCCGGTTTCCTCCCACAGTCCAAAGACATGCACGTTAGGCTAATTGGAGAGTCTAAATTGCCCTATAGGTATGTATGTGTGTGTGAGTGAATGGTGTATATAGTGCCCTGCGATAGATTGGCGACCTGTCCAGGGTGTATTCCTGCCTCTCGCCCCAATGCATGCTGGGATAGGCTCCAGTCCCCCCGCGACCCTGACCAGGAATAAGCGGCTGAAGATGAGATGAGATGAGATATGAATCCCAACCCTGGTACTGGAGAGCCACAGGGTCTGCTAGCTTTTATTGTTGCCCAGCTCTTAAATGATCAATTAAATCAGTTGATGACTTGTGTTGACTCTCCTTACCTGGTCTCTTGGGTCTGAATTGGTCGCTGATTTTAAGGTGAGAATGAAAACCTGGCAGGACCAGGGTTAGTGATTCCCGTTGTGGAGTATACAGTAAGCTCCTTTTCCACAACCAGTCAAACTTCTGAGCTTGTCACTGCACAGAGACGGCCTACATCACAGAACAGCCCTGCTTCTGTGTGATCACTCTCTGAGCTATCGATATTTACCTTCGGTCTACTACCTGGAATGCCAATCCCAGTCTGGTTCCTGGATGCATACTTGTTTTGTAATAGGCAACATAGTGTTATTTTCTTTCAAATTCAAATTCAAATTCAAGCAAAAAACAAAACGTATATATACAACGGCCTGTCATTCAAATACAATTTATTTGAAATTGTGTTGGGACATGCACATGCACGTCTGCCTACCTCCGTAGAGAAATGTTTTGCTGATAAATATGTCACAGCGAAATTGAAAAGTGCCTCCAAAAACCTGGATACCATTTATTACCTGCTGAGCCACGGAAACCACGAGATATGCACATCATCCATAAATGCCTGTGCACAGAGAATATGGGAGCAGAGTGCAGCACTATCTATACAAATATCAAATAACTGTGATATTTATACAGATAACAGATTTTAATACAAATAACACAAATACAGTATATACAAGATATATAATGCATACAGTAATAAAAAAATGCTGTTTTTGCACAAAAGGATGGTCTCTAAATAGATTCAAGATTAAATTTACATCAGAACTCAGAGGACACCAATGGCTAGCTTGCTTTAGCTGGTAATATACTGTAGTGAAATATCTAATGTTGTTCAAGTAATGGGGATTGTGGTGGGGTAAATTAGTTTCATGGTTTCAAGGTTTCATTTGACTTTTACAATGGTTATCTTAATTGCATTTCCAAAAAGTGGTACAAGGGAGGAAACACAGTGGATAATTGTTTTTAAATAAAAGGTAGACATTTTGGTATTAGGGTTAGTTGTAATACAACAGTACACTAAAACAGGGTGGAATTGTATGGTTCAGAATTGATTTATTGATTGATTGATTTGAGAATTGATAATGCTAATAACCAGAGGCTGTAGGCTACCCCATGGTTTTCAGTCTGCTGGGTCTGTATCTGTTTTCTCACTATGATGGAGATGACATTTGAAGCCAATGCTGATTGAAAGTATACCAAAAAAAAGTATTTTGAAAAGGAAATACACAGAAGTGTTGATTGAGATGATTTGGTGTAAGAATCTGGAGCCACAAGGAGCACAGATCTACAGCAGTGTGACATGAATGGATGGATGCTGTGGCTTCTATCACACACACACACGCACACACACACACACACACACACACATACACACACACACACACGTGAAAGTGTTCTATCACACACACACGTGAAACCATTCTAACACACACATGTGAAAGTGCTCTATCACACACGCACATGTGAAAGTGTTCTACATACACACACACATGTGAAAGTGTTCTACATACACACACGTAAAAGAGTTTGATGGCCATATTGGGTGTGGCCTTGGACAAAAGCCAACAAAATGTATTGTTTGTACATCTACCGATGTAATAATGATAATAAACAATAATTGATATGATTATTGATATAAATTATATGAATATTGATATAAATATGAATACTGATCAAGCAAAGTGTGAAAACTCTCAAAAATGATAGTTGATGATGTTGGTCAATGATGGTGTGGCTGGATATGCCCAAGAGGGGCAGGAGCTTTCACAAGGACATGAAAATCTGGAATTAAAAATGAATTATTGGAGGGGGGGGGGATCAAACTATTTTCAGGATTGGCCCATACATCACACCATGGATAATGACTACATTTACATTACATTTACATTTTAGGCATTTAGCAGACGCTCTTATCCAGAGCGGCTTACATTTTTTCTTTACATACAATCGATTTATACAGCTGGATACTAACTGAAGGTTAAGTACCTTTGGCTCAAGGGTACAACAGCAGTGCCCCACCTGGGAATTGAACCTGCAACCTCTGACTTACAAGCCCAGCTCCCTAACCATTACCCTACACTGCCAGCCCTACTATGTGCAGTGCGTTTAGGGGAAAGAGTAAGTTACGTGAGGAGGTAAAAATGATGTAAAAAGATTAAACCATAAGGCCCAGACCATAGGCTCTCTGCTGCCCGGGCTCCAAAGCCTCGCTATTTACTGTAGCACAGGCGGTCACGCTTTGAGAGAAGAAGAGCGCAGCGCTGCGACGTCCACACGGGCAGAGGGATTGCTTTAAGACCCATATTAAGTCGTTTACATGGGGGGGCAATCTTGTGGCATTAAATCACTTTCATTAGCGTGAATCCCCAAAGCCCGCGAAAGTTCTGCGACGAAGAACAATAATACCGGTTATAAAATTCAATTAGTCGGGGGAGTCGTCCCCGGATGCAGCTGGTCTGTGGATTAACAACGCAACGATGACATTAGCATGCAGCCTCTGCTAACGTCGTTTCAGCGCCGCGCGTACGAGAAGCTTCAAACCAGATGTCTGTGGAAGGAGTGTTTTTTCAGCTCTTGTTCACGCACAGAATGGAAATGGCAGAAATCAAACGTTATTTACGACGGGGGTGAAGACGTGGGGCTTCTGCCGCGGATTTAAAAGACCGCAGCTTCTGATGAACAGTTCTGAGGGTGTACATCTGGGGTAGAATCGCTAATGTGACTGTGATGCGCCCGGCTGAAGGATGGATGTAAGATGGTGCGATGAGGAATGCGACCGTTCTGTTCTAAATATAGTGGTGTAATAAGGCATTTATATTACAAGTGGAAAACTCGAATGTATGACCCTGGAGGTTGTGAATCTTATTGAGGGAAAAAAAAAGGGTATATTTATTTTAAAATGTTTCATTTTAAGATCTAATATTTACATTTTTTAAAAAGCAATGACCTTTGTGTCAGTAGTCAAGGTTTCCGGCAGCACCAATGAGAAACATTGCCTTTGGAAATTGGTTCCTCCTTTATGCAGTGGTGCTAAACCGTGAAATTGATTATCGTTTCGTATTAAAAGTGTTTTTGAAGTGACCCTCGGGGGTAGAAATGATGAACTGTTCATGAAAACTGAGCTGATTTCACCTTCACTCGATTCAGTAAGGTCACAAGAAGGTCACTGTTTCCCATCATGCTTTGCATTACCTCAAAGCAATCTTTAAGAAAACGCTATGGGCCCTATTTTCTGAGGAACACAAGCGTATTGGTCATCTTGCCTGGGGCACTGATCAAATTTCACTTCACTCCCAAAGTTGGCAATTTCCCGGTTCCATTTGCGCTGGCACAGGAGGAGGGCGTTTGTAGTTTCCCGGTTCCATTTGAAAACGAAAACGACCTGCCCAAGTGCTAGTTTCACCTATTTTCTTCGGGCACAAACACCCACCGAAACCACCTCTTAATGCTAACGCGACGATTTATCTACAATTTTCACAATGCAGTTGTTATATCCCTTCTCTTGGGAGAGGTAAGATACAACTTTATTTTTATTTTTTTATTTATTTATTTTTGCGTCCAAGTTCATGCGTTTTTAGAACAGAAATACAGGTTAGCATTGGGTCAGCTTTTTAGCACCTGAATCTGTCTGCATTTTAAAAGAAAGACCACCACCCCCGACCCAATGTCCGCCAATAAAAACCTGTGAAACCTGCATCTCATAAATGCACAGTAAAATGTTCGACCATTTCATTTATTAATACATTTCAAATTTTCTATCCCTGATATGAGCCCTGGACCACTTTACATTGATAAGCCATAGGCCTATTTGAGTCTTGTGACTGTCATACTTAAATATAGTGTATTCAGTCGAGTAAGTATAAGGCAAATTACATAGCCAATACTTTCTTCATCATGTTTGACAAGCTCAAAGAATTGATCCCATACTTAATTGACTACTTACTACTTACTATTACTTAGATGTTCTCGTCATTATGTATTCTTATGTTCTCATGTTCTTACTACTTTCATACTTAATGATACTAATTTATCCCACCTCCTTTATATTCTTCACTTCTTTTTCAAATCGCTGTTTTGCAGTTTTGCTCTGATAGATTCCAGCTCAACTGTAGTCATTTTTGTTTGTGTTATCATGTTGCAGATTACTGTCTGCCCTGCTCATTTCTGAAGCAATGATGTAATGATCTATCTACCGCTTGATCTACAGATCTCTAAATAACATCCACTCTAACACTGTGAGGATCAACGATAGCATTTCCGTTGTAAAAATAGAGCCCTTTATTTCCCACAGAAAACAGATTGTATTATAATGCAATGCAATGTAAATTACATTTTAGCATTGGTCTTACAGGAAGTTATATATTCTTTGTATCTTGGTGGACCGGAGAATGAAATCCTAGATTGTTATTCTCACACCCATCACTCGGTGAAAATTAATATTGTAGTTAGGCCTATGTAGCCTATACAATATTTGGCTCTAGGAATATAGGTGTGACATTTGAGATATAAATGACCTTTGAGAAAGTTGCTGTTTCTAGTCTTCTGTACAAAAACATGACAAGGCCAAGTATACAGGGTACCCATCACAAAGAAACACCTGCCTAATACTAACACGATCTCCAATATTAATTTATCGGGTCCGAAGCCATAAGGGCATGCTATTATAACTCTTAGCCTATTCCTTCACTAACTCAAACTAACGTTTGTGATTGGGGGTAACAGCGTATGCGTTTGTTCTCCTGGATGCTACCTGTACTTGCGATCGTTCATTTTATACACTGAGTCCTCTGATCTTATTTGGAGCTGCGGTGGGAGTTCATGAACAAACCCCTGCAGTCTCAAAGCTGTGCAACGAGGACGAACATGAAAAGCGATAGAGAGGAGTTCGCTGTTTTTGTTTGCGTTAACGGGCTTCTCCGATAGAGCAGTTTTAAACGCAGATTGTCCCTCCCAATTGTCGCCTGGTTGATTAGGCGCGTGGTCCTGGAGCGCGTGGACAGCGGCGGAGGCATCGCTCGCAGATCAAAGCCCCTCGGCCGCGCTGCCAGACCCTCGCGCTCTTATCTCACTCCCCGGGCGTCGGCACACGGGCGAGATTGCCCTTCAGATTGTGTAATGAACCCACTTTATCAAAGCCTTTATAGGCGATTGCTTTTCACTTCACCCTCTCCCCGAAAAAGAAGAGGAACGAACGCACGGACAAAAGGTGTCCTAAACAACTGAGATATTTATTTATTTGTTCTTTAAAAAAAAAAAAATTATTCGCTTGTATTGTGGACACCCTTGTCTGAGGTGGATATTGTACAGTGGCTGCCTGGTATGGTTAAGTTGTTGAAAACTAACTATAAGCTGCTAATGCCATTAAACTCAGGGATGGCTTTTTTTTTCTTCTCCTCACTACTAGTATTGGTCACAAAAAAAACCAGATGAATCCAATCTCCTCCCAGTGCTTCTATGCTGGCCCTTGAAAAACTGCGAGCCCACTTTTAATGTCTACAGAAATCAAAATTTTACTTCTTTTTTAAAATCTTATTTTTACATTTAGCAGATGCTCTTATCCAGAGCGACATACAAGATGTGCATAAATACATGGTAGGAACAATCATAGTTTGTGCAAGAGATCAGTGCAGTAATTCAGCGATAGACATCATTGTAGGCAGCTGCATACCATACCTGTAACACTGGGAAGGAAAAGGTTAGTAATTATTTTAAAAAAATTTAAATTAGGAGTAAGCAGGAATACATATACAAAACGTATTGAACAAGTAGGCAGTGGTGATGACAGTTGGCTAGATGTACAGAATTCAGTGGTAGTGGAGTCTGAAGAGGTGCCACAGGAGGGGCAGCTCTCTCCCCAAAAAACGGCACCAGGGGAGAGGTGGACATATGGCAGGGGCACTGGAGACAGGTGGCTACATGTGTTTGGGGCCTGCGACGGGGAGCGGCGCTCGCTGCCAATCGCGCCGGAGCTGAGGGGAGACTTTGGCAGGTGCCCCCGTGAGGACTGAGGCTTTGGAGAACACCCGCCCGGCCGCCCCTTGGCCATATTCATTCCGCTAATTAACCTGCAGCCGCCTCCCAGCAGAACCCAGCCAGAGGGGGCTGGGAGAACGAGCCCACAGAATGTCAATATCCCAGGGAGAGCAGCACAGCTCCAAAACGCCATTTTCTTCCTCCCTCCTCCTCCTTCTTCCTCCTAGGGAAATCTCTCCTGCCCTTTCTGATGCATGCTCTCCTCCTCAAATGATTTTCGCTGGTGAATAATCCAGAACCCAGCGACGCCGATATCAACTGGCAGGCTCCGAGCGATCAATCTAAACTCAGAGGAGACAAACAAACAAACAAACAAGCAAGCAAGTGAGGGTATCGCCAGAACATCAGGTGAAGCTGAGAAAAAGGATGTGAGTAGGAGCATCTTAACATGTGCTTCGATTAACCGCACGACCCAGAATCCATTTTGAGCTTGTACTGCTGGCGGAGAGCTTGTGTTGTGAAAATGCTCTTTTTTGGGATGTTGCTGGGTTGTCGTTCATAGTTAAATTAAGTTTGAAGTTAAAGATGAGTCCCATTGATGGCCTCCCGCGTGGTCTAGTGGTTTCAACGTCCGACGCTGACCACGGCGACCGGGGTTCAATTCCCCGTCATGCCAGAGTCTGCTTTGGCCGGGAGTGCCACCGGGGCGGCAATTGGCTGTCCGCCCCAGGGAGGGGGGAGGGAAGCCGACACAGTTCGCTGCGCACAGGAGTGGTTCTGGGCTGCCGGAATTACAGTTGACAGCTCGGCGAGTGTTGTCTCGGAGGAGGCAGCGCTTCGCCCTTGTCACTGCCGGTCACAGGGCTACGGCAGCGAACTACGAGAGAGGGGATTGAACTAAGCACAGCGGGAGTAATTGGCTACCAAATTGGGAGAAAAACGGGGTAAAATCGAAAGAAAAAAAAAGATGAGTCCTATCACACCATATCTGAACCAAGGGTGTAACCACTAGGGGTGTAATGGCACACTAAAATCACGGTTCGGTACGTACCTCGGGTTTGAAGTCATGGTTCGGTATGTTTTTGGTACAGCGGGGGGAGGGAAAAATAAACCCAAAACATAAAATTGCTTTTAATTTATTATGAACTTTGTAAACAGTGGATAATTGGGCATAATTTACAGAACAAAGTAAGGCACATATCTTTCTTTCTTAACTAAATAAAAATGTCTGTCAATACTGCTGCAACCGCACACAAAAAAAAAAGCATGTGCGTTAGTGGTTAAAGCAAGGTTGCATTCGTTCGGTTCACAGCTCGTACCGAACCGAAAGTCCTGTACCGAACGGTTCGGTACGAATATGTGTACCGTTACACCCCTAGTAACCACATATTAAATATGGGAGAGGAGATAATGCAAGGGAATGTTTACAAATTATGGGGGGGGAGGACAGATATGATGGTTTTGAATATTGGGGGGGATGTCCCCGCCCCCCCCACTTGTTATGCCTATGACGTGAACCCTAGCCTTTGTAGCATTGGTGAGATACTGTACATTGATAGACTTGCATTAAGTATCTCAGCAAAAACGTACTTTCTTGTGCCTGGTGAAGGGACAAGCCCAGCGAGACTCCTCCCTAAATCCACAGCACACGCCTCCTCCACAGCATTCCTCAGCCAATCACGTGCTTCACTGGCTTTACGATCGGGCGGGCAGATCGTCATCGGCAACTTGTGCCAAAGACCGGCGGAGAAAAAAATAGGTTAAGTGAACGGGGAAACGCACCGGGCGGACATGGAGGGAAATCAATCCTCTGTGAAGTTGTGAGCGTTTCGGGGGAAAGGGCTTTCGCCACTCGGGAACAGAGGGGGAATGGGGAGGAGAAATGGGTTAGCGCCATAGATCCTGGCGTCCACATAGCAGCTTACGGGACGCCTCCGCTTGTGTGCTGACCTGCATTACCACTCTCACCTCAGCAGGGGAACACTCTGACTGCCCCCACAGCTACCAATGACCTAATTAGAGTCTTTTCTGGGGAGGGGGGGGAGAAACTCAGTGGCCCTGGCCAGGTCTGTGGACAGGGAGAGAATGGCGCTGGCTGAGATGGATAAGAACTCCTTGTTCCTCTTTCTGGAGTGTCTCCCAGTAGCGTCCGCAGATGAAGGTTTTCTGTGTGCGCTGCCAAGTCTGAAGTTTTCTTTTTCATCTCTACCCTTCCCCCGCCCCCCCGTGCATGCGTGAGTGTGAGTCTGTGTGTGTGAGAGAGTGTGACAATGTGTGTGTGTGTGTGTGTGTGTGTGTGTGTGTGTGAGTGAGTGAGTGAGTGAGTGAGTGAGTGTGTGTGTGTGTGTGTGTGTGTGTGTGTGTGTGTGTGTGTGTGTGTGTGTGTGTGCGTGTGAGCGTGTGTGCATGCGTGCATGGGTGGGTGTGTGTGTGTGTGTGTGTGTGTGTGTGTGTGTGTGTGTGTGTGTGTGTGTGTGTGTGTGTGTGTGTGTGTGTGTGTGTGTATGTGTGAGTGTGAGCGTGTGTGTGTGTCCTCTCTGCTCACGTGGGCTGGCTCCAGCTCCACACAGGAAAATAATAATCCCTCCTTACCCTTCCAAACTCAGCCCTCGTGTGCACCAGCTACCTCTTCATCTGATCCCCTGATCACTCCTCACACTACGATTACAGCTTACTCACTTTCAGAATTAAAGAGTTTTTGTTAACAGTTGCAGTTATCAGCGCTTATCTTTGATGAATTCACTATTCAGTAGGAGGTCGAGAGAAAGACCCTTGATTCTCAGGTAATGTCATTTAAACGTTCAAGTTTCCATTGGGGATGTTTTTTTACACAATGAGTGCATTGATAAATGCTTTTAAACATGCCTCTCATTTGGCTAGGCCCCTGCTATTAACATATGATAATGTGGTTAAATATTAAAATGGTTAGTATGTTACCCACTGCTAAAACCTGTGAAGGATGTGAACGCTTGTAAATATACAGTATGTAAATTGATCAATGCAGGGTAATAGAGAGCAGGGCCTGTATGTACAAAGATTCTAAGAGTAGGAGTGCTGATCTAGGACCAGGTTTCCCCTGTCCATATCCTAACCATATCCATTATGAGCTAAAAGGCTAAACTGATCCTAGATCAGCACTCCTACTCTTAAGAATCTTCGTACATGCGGCCCTTGATTGCATTCAGGCTTTTTTTTTAACCGTACTGTAAATTTAAAGCAACAAACTTGAACTTGCTGGTATCAGACACAAAGCCTGGGGTATTGGCCCCCAAAGAGTATAACACAATTAAGGCCAACTCTACGGGAGAAAGCAATTCATTATTCCTGGCTTGCTTAGTTTTGAGTAATAGCCATTGAAAAAAAAAAAAAAAAAAAAAGGGCAACATTTTTTTATTTTGAAGAGATTCTACAACACTTAATCTTAATCTAACCGAATTGAACTGTGTGGCAGTAGAGGAGAATATTCAGAATCTACCCAGCAACAGGGGTGCTGTGTGTTAGCCAATGACTCTTTTCCACACTAAGGGAATAGCATCCCTCAGGGTGTCACGGTACTACAGGGGAGCTAATGCAATAATAATAATAATGATAATAATGGTTATTAGAGGAGAGGAGAGATCTCTCGCTGACACAAACTGGTAGCCTGTGGGTGCCTGACATGCTGGTGGAAGGATTTGATAAAGGATGCGCTAGCATGCACTTCCTGTGAAATGGATCACACTAGTGTAACAGAGTTTGTTTTGCCTGCAGCGAGTTTCAAACCGAGGATCTCGATGCAACAAGAGAGACAATTAACCCACTGAGCTAAAGACTTAAGTCCCTAACTCTGGGAACTAATCACACTCTTATCCACATCACCCTTTGCAGCGGACACTCACGCGCTCAACTTTAACTCATGCCTTCTGAGCTCAGATACGCTAGCATGTACTGTACTTCCTGTGAAATGGATCACGCTAGCATACACTTCCTGTGAAATGGATGTAGCCGCACGCCACTTTAGGCCCCTCCCATCATGCTAGGAGGGTAACCTGATGACCCCTGTCTGACTTAAAGCCCCCACCTCCCACTCCTGGCAAACAAAACCCTCTACTGCTGCAAGCACCTTTACTGACTGAGCCACACCTTCAAACGTACAACATTGTGTGAGAATGAACACGAAAAGGACATTCCGGTTAGATTGAATCTTAGGATTTGGGAGATGTCTGCCAGCCTTGTGTCTTCTATTTGCTGATATGCTCAGGCGATTCTCCATGTTTCCTTAATTAGATTACAAAGGTCTGATCCAGAACCGTGCCTTTGCTTAAATGGAAAGAAGGCAGACATATTGTGCATTCGCGTCATTAAGAAGACATACTGCGCAAACATTGATCTCGGCTCGCATTTGGTTTTTGTTGTGCGATCAAACGGCTGAGTGATCTGTCACTCCACCGTCACTAAGTCACTCAAGCAAAGGGAATTTCACGCTCACAAGAAGATTTATTTTCATCCATCTAAGAAAAGTCAGTTTATATATGGTTGACACATTTAAGGATAGGGAATATAAAGAAGAAGAAAAAAGATTGAAAATCCCCTATGCCCAATTATCATTTAAAAAAAAGTAATGAATCGAATCTTAAAAGTATTTAATTAGGAAAACATGTATGTCATCCTTAGTCCTAATTCCTGATGCTGTGCAAATCAAGTCATGTCAGTATGTTTATGAAATGTCATTAGCTAGCTCTCCAGATTGTCAGTATTGACATTAACCCCTCCCCCAGGTAAAACTGAGCGTGAAATAACTTATTCTTTATGCTCTTATTTACCTTTTTAAATGTATTCCCCATAGAGGACCACAATGGAAATGAGTTGTGTTATCCTCTTCAATTTGCAGTGTGCATTAATGTGATGTCATGTATCAAGGGTATGTGTGTTCGCATTGTGTATATCTAATTTTTTTTCAAATTGTCAAATAAAACTAACTAATGATCTAACTATAGTTTTTTTAAAAATCTCAGGATGGTCAGGTGTTCTTATAGGCTCCTCCCATCAAGCTAGCATGCGCTTCCTGTGGAGCTAATGTAGCCACGCGCCACTTTAGGCCCCTCCCATCACACTAGCATGCACTTCCTGTGAAATGGATCACTCTAGCATGCACTTCCTGTGAATGGGTTGTAGCCGCTTCACCACTTCCTCTCCCCCTGGGTCCGTGGGCTGAGCTGTGCGGCTCCTGGTCCAGGTGGCGCGGCCATATGGCAGGTGGCTGATCAAGCAGAGTTAGTGTTGCGTGATGTAGGCAGGTAACGTCCTGCTGACTGAAGCGTTCCGTCCCTGGGCTACGCTGTGGTTCCAACAGGCCCCAAGCAAACCCTGCCACTTCCAGTGCAACAATATATGGATGGATATTGGGAAAATAAATATGTAGGAAATTTCCTCTTGAAATTTCTTGCATTTTATTTTATTGTAGGCAACAACCAAGGTGACTTCTAAAGCAATGCTGTGTAGTATGTTTCTGCTTCAAATTATAATATTAAATGTGCCTATCTCAGAAATGTAAATGTCAGAGAGGAGATGAAAATATCAAGTTATTTATCAAGGAGTTATTCGGGGGGAAAAAATGAAAGATTATTAATCTTTGAAGAAATATTTGTCAGAAAAAGGAATTCCGCATGGACTGAAGTTTAGAAATACATTTTAACTTTTGATTTATTCTCATTGGACTCATTTAAACTGTTATACAGTAAAGCTCTGTATTTTTTATTCAGCTTCAAAATAAAAATGGCTAATAATAATATGATTATTATTATTAATAATAACAATAATAATAATAATTGTTGTTGTTGTAGTCATCATCATCATCATCATAGCTACAAGCAACGATTAAGAGATAAAACATAAAGAAGCTATGAGCAAAGAATAAGCATCTACAAAGATATTTCACACATGTTTATAACTAATTACATAGACAGTTTAATGGCTTCATTACACAGTTGTAAAAGAAAAGTTGAAATATTCACAAGAGCACTAGCTGGACTCAAATCCTGAAGCTCAGGACTTAAGGTAAGACTCTTATCAGCCAACGCCACTGAGCGGTGCATTCAACAGCCAGAGATGAGGAGTGCTGAGGGATCGATCTCGAACCCTTAACAGCTAATACGATTTGAGGTCCAACTGAGCAGAGAGTAGGTGTGATGATGGAGAAAAAACATGAAGGACAGATTTCTGTTAAACCACCTTTGAAAAACCTCAGTTATGAGAACCATGAATTGTGTGTGTGTGTGTGTGTGTGTGTGTGTGCCTGTGTCTGCGTGCGTGCGTGTGTGTGTGTGTGTGTGTGTGTGTGTGTGTGTGTGTGTGTGTGTGTGTGTGTGTGTGTGTGTGTGTGTGTGTGTGTGTGTGTGTGTGTGTGTATATGTGTGAGTGTGTGTGTGTGTGGTGTGTGTTTGTGTGTTATTTTAATAACTTTCAAAGTGTGTGTTGATACTTTAGAAGGTTGAGAGAGGAGTCTTTTACAAAAACATCTAAAATGGTAGAAATCAAATATGATGGACCTAAAGTTTTGCACACATGTTCTCATTGCAATGGAACACTTTCCACATGAGAGAGCAACATTACTAACTTTAATTCATTAAAGTTAATTATTGGAGTTCTACCATTTTTGATTTTTGTTTTTACTAACATTACATTTTTGACAGAGGCGTAGTGTCACCCCCCCCCCCTTCTTCCCTCCCCCCCAGAGGAGTAGTGTTCCCACAGGAATGCAGGAGGCACCCCCCCAGGTGAATTCAGTTCTGCTGTTCACCCGCATGTATGTGTTCACCTACATTTTACATTTTACATGTTGGCATTTAGCAGATGCTCTTATCCAGAGCGACTTACAAGATGTGCATTAATACATGGTAAGAACAATCATAGTCTGTGCAAGAGATCAGTGCAGTAATACAGCAATAGACATCATTGCAGGCAGCTGCATACCATGCCTGTAACACAGGTATGGTATTTTTGTGTGACATCAACATAGATACATATTACAAAATGCAGTATTAAACATGTGAGCAGTGGTGATGACAATTCGCTAAATGTACAGAGTCGGTGGTAGTGGAGTCTGAAGAGGTGAGTTTTGAGTCTCTTGCGGAAGAATAATGTGTATAGCCTGCGTGTGTTCACCTGCGTGTATTAATCCTCTCAAATCAGACTCAAGCAGATAGGGGCTGACCTCAGGGACTGAAGCAGACATCTCGGCCGACCTCTTTAAACCTGAGCCGGGAACTATTTAAATCACAGGACTTTCTAATCTGTTACCCGCCACACCAGGATGTGATATGACAAGAAGCAGGCCTCCGATGCCTTCCCTGAGCTAGCTAGTGGGAAGAGGCTAATGTCAATTAATGTCCACCGCTTCCCTCTGTGATTAAGTCTTCTGACATTTGTGATTAGCCTACGCGTTTCCGTACCAGACTGAAGACTGAAATGTAAGATTTGAGGGGATCGCCTCCGTGAAAATGGGCCCGTGTACATATTATTGTTCCTTAATCACCCTGGAAATCCACTTTAATTTCCCATCAGAAATGATATAGATGATAAAAATATCACATTGATGTACACGAGCATTGTCTGGTAATTCATTCCAGTTGTACCCAGATGAAATTCATCCGTGCAATGAACAGATGAAAGCTATATTTTATATAAGTGAATAATTTAAACTCCTGTAGTATGGCATTGCCATTTATGCCATGTTTAGAATTTAGTTTTCGGTTACGTGGATTTTTCTGTTCATGGAATTTTACACAATAGAACCAAAACATAAAGGTGTATTCCTACATAAAAAGCTATAGGTGAGATTTAACTGGAAGCTACTGAATTTGATAGTGAGTTTCAGAGAAGAATCACAACCGTAGCATCATAATTAAGTTACTAATGAACAGAACAGGAATGTATGTGCTGTCACACTCTCTGTGTATGCCTTCACTAAATTCCAGTTATCTGCAGACCAAAAATGATCATAATTTCAAATTCCTTCAAATATTCCTGAATATTTATAGGCTGTGCATAGTTTTTTTAGTTGCATTTTTTTTTGTGTGTTGCTAAAAATGTTGGAATGTAAGGTTTATGCACCTAGAAACAAATTAGCATATTTTCAAACTTACCATGAATAACTAGTCACAGGTGAGTGTGGATTGTGCCTTCAGAAGATCAGAGATGGTGGAAGGGGAAATGTGTTTATTTTAAACACACAGCTGAGGAATTGGCAGAACGTGTAACGTGAGATCACATGGCGTACAGCACCTTGGGCTGTTTCATCCTATAAAATTCTGCAGAGAAAAATCCAGCCTCTCCTCCCGTTCTGATGTTATTCACTTCTTACGGCTGTTTATAGACAGTTTGTGGGATTCATCAAAGGACGATCTCCAAGTGATCTTCCGTCTCTTCTCTCTCCCCTTCTCTAAAATGTCTAGCCGGTTCCTCTGTGCTGTCCCATGCAGTTATGGTCAACACAACAACACAAAGCTGGAACCTGTGGCTTATTTTATGTGGACTTCTAAAGACGCACCTCTTTAAACAATCCTTTTCTTTTAGCCCGCGTTTAGTATTCCAACTGCACAAAGCAATGTTGAATGCTGGCAGTGGGCTGGCGGTGTAGTGTAATGGTTAGGGAGCTGGGCTTGTAACTCAGAGGTTGCAGGTTCAATTCCCAGGTGGGGCACTGCTGTTGTACCCTTGAGCAAGGTACTTAACCTGAATTGCTGCAGTAAAAAAATATCCAGCTGTATCAATATCCAGATTGTATGTAAAGAAATATAAACCTTGTAAGTCGCTCTCGATAAGAGCGTCTGCTAAATGGCAAAAATGTATGCCTTTGATTCTTTTGAACTCTTGCAACTGTTCATGTGGAAGCCATTTTGTCTAGTGATTGACACAAAAAATACACACATTTATTATTATTATTATTATTATTGTCAGCAGTAGTAGCTGTAATAGTGATAATAATATTAAAAGAAGCAGTCCCAGTAGTTGGTTTCCAGACTGTATATGGCATTATGGGATGGAAGGAGGATGGTGAGTGTGGTCGGGTTGCTCTTCCTCACGCGCGTCAGCAGGTAGCTGTCCTTGGGGTCTCGGTTCGAGGGACGTTACTGTATCGATCTGCGCCGCATTGACAGAGACGCTCAATATCAAGGTGCTCTGTAGATAAATGAGCCCAGAGGTGATCTGAAAAGGCCTTTTCATTTGTCCGCTGTCTGCAGCCCTTGTGTCACCCGATATCGCGGTCTGCTGATAGTTGAAAAGCACGGTGACGTTTGTCTAACGAGCGCGCCGGCTTTTCAAAAGGGGACATTTGTATTGTCAGCTCCAGACAATAACGCGGTGCCTTTGAGCGGCTTTGTCTCGCAACTTCAAAGAACATTAATTGTCGCCATAATTTCTATGAGCGAGACCATTTGAAAGATTGATATGGCTTCAGATTTTAAGATTGTGTCAGCAGCTGATGAATTGAGGACTACGGGAGAGAAACAGCTTTAAAGTTATCCTGCAGTTAGTTTAAACCTCAACCTTCAAAGTCTTAGCATTTTTAACGTGCAAACAGCAGTTACACAACCATTAAAAGTGTGCATTTTGCGTCGGTGCCTCCCTTTCCACTTTAAAGGTGTAGCGTGGGCTTCACTTTAACGCGCTAATTGGATTCAAAATGAAAACATCTCCAAAGAGATTTCAGCGCAGTTGTAGGACTTAGTTAATTATATTTATGGCGATTGAGCTTTAATTTACCGTGTCTCCTTCCTGTGAAATTGAAGTTGGAATCAATAAATGGAAAGAGCCATAAACGTGGTGGCGTAATTGCTAGAGAACGTTGGGCTTTTAACATTTTGAGAGAAAGAGGGATAAAAGGGGGGAGAGAAAGATACCATACTTAACATACTGTATGCTCAAAGGTAAATGCAACAATTTCTCACTGTACACTTTCATCCATCATGGTGCGGTGTGTATGACTGGGGCATGCCTGTCTCTAGACAACCCACCCCCCAAAAAAAAAAAAGCATGCCAGGAGCTGATGGCTGCATATGGAGCGTACCAAAGTTCTGCGTCCACAGCGGCAGTTAAAATCTCTAGAATGTCTTCTTTTCTGGCAGCCTTTGCCTTCACAAGAATGTCTTTCAGCATTTGCCCATTTTCATAAACGGAAAAAAGATGATGGCCGTTCAAAAGGGTGGTCTTCTACACGGGAAAGCATCAAAACCGTTTTTTCCCCATTTACCCATTCCCCTTTTCCCCATTCTTCCAGTCCTCAGACCTGCAGATTTTTATTGGATATTTGACAATGAACATTGGAATGAATAACGCTTATATTGCTACCATAATAATCCCGTCCGTGATATGTAACAGTATCTCCCGCAATCCACCTTTTTATCACCATTTCTACATCCATATTTTCAGAACACCCATGAATACTATGGGTTTTATTTTATTTCTTCTCTGCCACCTGCTGTGCGCCGAACCCATTGGAAAATTCTGGATTTACTTCCCTGCGATACTTGTTTCCTGTGACCTTAACATCAGAGGGAACATCCAGAACCCCTTTTTCTCTGATTTGTTTAACATGGCAACGGCACTGCACACGGCACTGGAGCGAAGGGAAGTAAGAAAACATCTGAAACACCTGTCTGCCTGTACGCTGATGTTAAAGAGGAGCGTTACTGGAGGACAATTACAATGAAGAGCGCCCTGGGAAAAATCAGGGGAACATCCAAACTAGTCTTTGAGCTATAAAACCCCCTCCTGCTTTTGGCAAGTGTGCGATCCCCCCCCCCTTCTCTCCCGCCCCCCCACCCCCAAGCCATAACTGAAACACGATCTCACAGACCTGGCCTCTGAGTGTCTTTGAGTTTTTCTTCAAATCGCCGTGAGAGGAAGCTGTGTTCTCTAACTCTTATTGTACATTATTATGGCTAATTGGGTTTTAACGTGTCTCTGTTTTGATTTTAAGCCATAATGGAGGCTTTTTTTACATTAGATTTTTTAAATCTTTTACCCAACATTTTGTTCCAGGAAGTCTACCCTGGGACCACGTAATTTGAACAGTCTGGTTGTTACAGCGCTAACGTACACACGCCTTCGCATCTCGATGAATATTAGGAAGTTTTTCTTTACACAGAGAGTTGTCAATGCCTGGAACAGCTTGCCAGGTCAGGTAGTAGAGGCAGAAACACTTGGGCTATTCAAGTCCAGGCTAGATGCAGTACTAGATACTCTAGATAAATTAGGACATGACAAGCCTAGATGGGCTGAACGGCCTGTTCTCGTCATTATGTATTCTTATGAATGATTTCCTTTGACCTTTTTAAAAACTTTTTTTTATCATAGAGTCATACGAACAGCAAATGATGTCATGCCCCTTTATTGTGATGTAGCTCGCGGCGCTCCGGTGCTCCGGTGTCGATGCTGGCAAACGTAAACGAGCCCCCAGAGCTGCCAGCGTTTAGCCCTGGCATGTGGGGGCAGGGCAGTATTAGCAGTTCCGGCACACAGGTCTTGCAGAGGGAAAATGAGTCCGTGGGCGCAGGGCGCAGGGCGCAGGGCTGTGCCAGGCTGCCCATAAAGGAATCATTGATCTGAGAGACAAAACCAGCCTAGCAACCGTCCGGATCGAGCGAAACAGCCTCCCCCCTTTTCACTAGCGCATGTTACGCTTGAATTTTGGGAGAACACTGACGCCATATAGTAACCACCTCAAGGGATCATGTCAGGAGGGGCTGTTTTGGGGCAAATGCGCTTTTGAATCTCAAGTCAAGTTTATTCGTCATGTGTTTACAGTACAGGGGAATGCATTGCAGCAGTGAAATGCTTACTCGCGTTAAAAACTGCTCAGTCGGGGCGGCGGATAGTGTAGCAGTCTAACGAACCGTATCTTGGCTGGTCTGATACGGTGTGTGCTGCCTGTCAGGGACGCGGTTCGAAACCCGTCTCTACCCGACCGCCCCTGGTCGTCAGGGCTTTTGGCTGTCCGCCCCAGGGGAAGGGGGGAGGGTGAGCCGGCTCGGGTCCGCTGTGAAGCACGTAAGGGAGTCTCCAGAACATGAGTGGGCAAATTCCGTCTCAAAGGAAGCAGAGTTCGCTGCCCTCAGAGAATGATTTGCCACGTAGAGACGAGCGGTTTGAAAAACTGCAAAACTCCTCAGTAATGTACAAATGAATCTATAAATACAACATCAGAACATATACAAACGAGCTCTCGTCACCCAGTGAAGTGGAGTGTTAGGACAGGCGGCAGTGTTGTGTAATGGTTAAGGAGCTGGGCTTGTAACTCAAAGGTTGCTGGTTCGATTCCCAGGTGGGAGCACTGCTGTCGTACCCTTGAGCAAGGTACTTAACCTGAATTGCTTCAGTAAAATATCCAGCTGTATAAATGGATTGTATGTAAAGTTACTCTGGATAAGAGCGTCTGCTAAAATGCCAAAAAATGTAAAAAAGTGTAAAAATGAGTGCAGGCGAACCCTGCCACTCGGCAAGCAAAGGACCCCCCACCGCCCGAGTGGGGGGTATTAAAATGCGCGCCCACAAACACAGCGGGTGTCGGCATGCAGCGCGTCGTGACCCTTCGATGCTTGGATTATGAATATCGCCTTATTCCCACTCTGAACGGGAGCCGCCTCCCCTCCCCCCTCCGCCGCCTCTGACCTCCCGCGCCTCTTACATAAATCCTGCCGCCTCCCCCCCAAGTGCATCTTCAATGTTACAGTCGCACAGCTGTGGAGAACGAAGGCTTTCACACTCACACATTCCACTAAGCGGCAAAATGTGTGACGCTGCATCTCAGCGCACACTTAATATGCTGCCGGCCTCTCGTCATAGGCTGGGTCTCTCTGAGGCAGAAGCTCTCAGGCCAGTGTACGGAGTTGGTTCTGCCTGCAGTGAGTTTCGAACCGAGGTCACGATTAGCCCGCTGAGCTAAAGACTCGAGTCCCCAGCCAAGGGAACTAATCATACTCTTTTATTGACGTCACTTTCTGCAGCGGACGCTTCCGAGCTCCGCTACACTCTCCCCCTCAACTCCTGCAGCAGCAACCACAGCCTGACCGATAGACATCGGTCGTATGATCCGGGTCACGGCACCAATGTAACGGAGCTGGTTCTGACTGCAGCGAGTTTCGAACTGACAATCCCAACGCTACAAGAGGCACGATTAGCCCACTGAGCTAAAGGCCCGAGTCCCCAGCCAAGGGAACTAATCGTACTCTTATCGACATCACTTTCTGCAGCGGACGCTCACTCAATTACCTTGTAAATATGTGATGTTAATCATTTTTTTTATTTTACTACGGTTTCATGAAAATTTTTTAATTAGACGTACAATACGTTTGTATACACTAGAGGAAGGGTGGGCAATTCCAGTCCTGGAGGGCCGGTGTGTGTGTGCAGGTTTTTGTTTCTACCACTTACCCCTGTGACTCAATTAGCGAATTAGTTGAATACGCCGATGTTGTGGTTCACTTGTAGATTAGACCACAGTCACGTGTTTCATATGGGAACACAAGAACAGTCTTCAGCTGTCATTCATGGGCTTATCAAGGAATTTAGCTAAAATGTCAATGATCACATAAATGATTGGGGCTTATTAAATACTTAAGAGCAGAAGTTAGCATGAAATCCAGAAACGGGAAACCCCTGCCCTAGAGATAGAACACGTTTTTATCACACTCGCTGTGCGCTCTTCAGTTGTGTTGTCAGTACAGCTTCCTTATCCACCGGTTGGATGCACATTTTCTTTTGTCTAACCACTGGAATACCTTTTCACGTGTCAGCTTCTCTGTGAGTTTCTGCTCTCGTCACGTTATAATTGATATTATGACAGTAAAACCGCTGACCTCGGACCTCTCCTGTCTCAGATAAGACTTCCAGTTGAGTTGTGGATATACAGGTTAATGAAAAGCCACTCAAACCGTGCATTCAGACAGCGCACAGATGTTTACTGAAAATATGCACATTTAATTATGTTGTTCAAGCTTAGCAGACGCCCATATTTGATAGGGCTTAGACTTCTATTCTTGACACATCCGGTTAATGCAGCTAGATTATTGCAGGAGGATTTGAGGTAGTTATCTGTCCCTATAACCCACCTGCGGGATCCACAGAACACCTGCAGAACCCAGTACTCTGACCCTCCTTATTTTTGCACCCTAATAATTGGGAGGGAGTTCAGAATATAAATAAAAACATGATTCTAACGCTGCTGCCCCCTTTAGCCTCTTTGGAACACGGGCTTCCCCAGGCACAAAGCTAACTACACACACACACACTCAATTTCCAGAGAAGTTCAGAGATGTCAGTAAAACGAACAGGGGCAGGAGCTGCAGGTGATGTTCTGCTATCGGTTACCCTGACTGCAAACCCCCAGGCCTTGGTGAAAAATAGATTTACGGATAAAAAAATGAAATAAAAATCCAGAAGTTAGCATTAATATTTCAGCTCCATCCGGTGATGGTGCAGGGAGGAGAGATGGTGGTGCCTTCAGAAGGTCAAGCTGTTTGCTTAAGCCTGCACAGGGTTTAAGTGCCTATTTCAGCAGCTCTCCAACTCCCGCAGAACGGAGATGGCTGGACTACAGCGGATCCGTCAGCCTTCTAAGACTGCAGACGGCGTAAGTAGTCCGGGAGGCTACCATGGCAACTGCTGCCAGACTCCAGCCTCCCTGCCAAATACTGCTCCGGTCTCTGCTGCCAGACTCCAGCCTCCCTGCCAAATACTGCTCCGGTCCAGAGGGGTGCCTGGTGAAAAGAACAGGACAGAGGTCTTCAGTTGCTGCTCTCTCTCCTCCTGCTTAATAATCAAATGGACTCAAAACGAGGTGTGCTGGAAGAAAGAACATGAATCTGTTAAACATTACAACTTAATGTTTATTAATATTAATATATTACATTGTTAATGTTTTTAGATTTATTCTGCCCCTGCTCACGAGGACGGGAGAGATCCAGCTGATGGTGGTAATATCGAATGCCTCTGCGGTCAGGTGTCTGGCACCTCGTCTGCTTCTCCAAGGCAGGGCTGTGGTGGGGGCGCAGGGCTTTGGGGGGGGCAGTGGGATGGGGGGGTTCAGGGCTTTGGGAGGGTGCAGTGGAATGGGGAGGGGGGTTTGCGGGGGGGTGCAGTGGGATGTGGGGGACACACGTCTGTCTGAGTGGCGGCGGACCGTCCTCACAGAGCAATCGAAACAGCTCCAGACCCCGAGGCGTGCTCTGTCACAGACAGAACTCCATTATCATGTCAAAAAGCCCATGTGACAACACTCCAGTGAGTCATCGCTTTCACTCTGGCATTTTCTCCTTTTTAAATCGTAGACGAAAACAAAGGATTAAATCTTCACTCGAAGAAACGAGTACGCCATCGCGCCACAGAACTCTCTCTCCAGCGAGGCAGTTTGGAGCCGGAATGGTGGCTCTTCATAAGACACACTGTTGCCGGCTTACACTTAGTGTTTAATTATTGCTGTGTTGCTGTGCATATGGTGCCCAGACCTCTCTCTTAACCAATCAATCTTAGGGGCACAAAAAGAACATAAAAAGAATTGAAAAAGCAGATTATACCAAAGGAGACTATTTTTTTTTCCTGACGAGGGCCTTTAATCAAACCCAGGATGCTGCAGAACAATACAGTGCTGTGACGCCCATTTCAAACACAAGGTCTTGACCCTCGACGTTGCAAAGTGGTCCACGGCAAATTGAAAACAACGGATCCACATTATCAGCCTGCGTTTCAGGGTAATGAACATAATGGGCTCCGCTGTAGTTATGAAGCAGCATTACTATCGATGAAAGAGTGAGAGCAGGGCAGAAAGGTTAGTCATTATCATGTCCATCATCTCAGATGTGAGCAGCTGTGTACGTTACCTGAGATCTGAAGGACAGGAATATTAAACAGGGATGGTGTCTCTTTTTATGATTTCATACATCTTCATTGAGAGAGCATGCCCTTGTTTTTACATTGTCAGCTAGGGTTGCCAACTGTCCCGTATTAGCCGCAACGTCCCGTTCTTGGGCCAAATTTTGCTCGTCCTGTACAGGACGTTCCTTGTCTCGTATGACAAAATACCAGTCAGACATCAAAATCCCATCATATTGTAACGGTGTAAATGAGTTCAGTAGTAATGAAGGTTAGCTTAGCCACATCGTATGCTAAGTAAGCTTGGAGGCTGCCATTGTCATCATTATGTGTTCAGTCTCCCATGATTCCTTGTGTGCCAGCTCCCCATCACACCGTGTCATTGAGTGGATTAGTGTTGTAAATGCCTTCTGACGCGTATTTAGATGATGGCAACCCTATTGTCAGCTGACTGTCCTGTAAAAATTTCAAATGTAACAACAATCGACTAATTAAACACTGCGTGGTCATAAAACATGTTTGCTAGCTTGCTGCTAGGTCAACCTTTTCAAGACATTTACATTTACAGTGATTGGAAACAGAGCACCAGGAAATAACCACAGATGATTTCCTTGGCAGGAAACAAAGGTACACAGGGTGTAATTTGTGCTAAAAAAAAGAGGTGGGAATCAAATCCAAAACTGAAATAGAACAAGGGACCAACTATGGGGAGTCAACGAAGTTGCATACTTAGTAAGCAACGCAGTGTTGCTGTGTTTTATTTATTGAATTTGGTTTGCGAGGTTCCTGCACCGGCACTGTCTGTGGATCACCACCGTAATTGTGAACATCAGTCAATTCATGAAACACTGGCTTGCTAAACTTAACATGTAAGCCAACACTAAGGCTAAGGCTCTTACACGCAACTCACAGATCCCCAGTTCGAGTGAATGATGATGTGAAAGGCAGCCAGGCAAGTCAAGAAAGTAGCATCTCCTTGGGTTTTCTGGCAAGCGAGAGTCTCCGCAGTCATTTAATGTGTCCTCGAAAACCGCGGGGGAGGTGAGAGAGAACTTCAGCTCCGGAGGCGCCGGGCCCTGCCACACACGCCACAGCGTGCACG
The DNA here is from genome assembly GCA_029706075.1 of Aldrovandia affinis. Classification (NCBI taxonomy): domain Eukaryota; kingdom Metazoa; phylum Chordata; class Actinopteri; order Notacanthiformes; family Halosauridae; genus Aldrovandia; species Aldrovandia affinis. Next base: position 327,305 of record JAINUG010000091.1, on the reverse strand, counting down.
CAACGCGGAAACCTGGAACGCGTCCTGGATCAACTGCAAACTGGGCTACACTGGAACACAAACCCTGCTCACATTCATAATGCAAAAACCAGATGGGCAGGAAACACAGAGGCCTTGATTCATTCATATCACAACGGCTTGCCCCACACTGCTGTAGTTAAGGTTGATCGGGCGGTGTAGCGGTAAGAACGTCCGACGCTGCCCACTGTGACTAGGGTTCGATTCCACCTAGATTGCGGCAGTTCGGCTCTGGCAGGGAGTGCCGCTAGGAGGCGGCGATTGGCTGTCCGCCCCAGGGAGGGGGGAGGGAAGCCGATATGAGTTCGCTGCGTATATGAGTGGTCCTGTGTGTTACAGTGACCGGCTCGGAGGAGGCAGTACAGTGTTCACTACAGGACTACGGCAATGCCCCCTCATACGAGGGTGGGGATAATTGACATGGAAAATAGGGGGTATAATTGGAAACTAAAAATAGGGAGAAAAATAAACAGAATTTTTTATTTAAAAGATTGGTTGGTTGGTTCCCACTCCTTTGAGGGTGAAGGTTGGTTGTCATTAGCAACAAAGTGCTTGTTCACACTGACCAACCGGCATATTGCTTCTTCTCCTCTGTGATTGGTCAGTAAACACGGTGGCGTGCAGTGGTCTGTGAGCTGTATTGCGGCATTGATGCTGTCTGTAATTATAAACCTCCTTCCTCTTTTGAGATTGTGTAACAGGAGATGGGAACTCCAGTGAACAAGGGGATCATCATCATCTTATTCTACAAATGCAACCGGCTGACACGGGCGTTAAATTATATTGAAATGATATCTGAGCTTTTTGGAATTTTTTAATACCTTTGTATTGTTCCTCTATCCTACATAGATTATCTAGTCAGACAAAGTCCTCTTTTCCCGGGTATTTCTGAAAGAGAGATGCTACCTGGCCTTGCATTCCTTCCCAAAATATACCTGACATTTTATTTACCTTTCCTCATTAAAAAAAAAAGAAGAAAAAAAGAAGTGATTACATAGTTCATTAAGCGCACACATATGCACACACGTGTGGAAGCGTGACAACCTCAAACAAAGAACTGGGTCGCGCCGCTGCTCAGATCCAGCGATGCCTGTCACAGTGCACACAGAAAATCCACACAAATGAATTCTTCCAGCGAGAGCGCAGGGTCAGATGAGTTTACTTTTTAATATTTGTTCTTTCCGTGAACAGAATTCGCAGAAACATTGTGCTGTGTAGCCGGAGGGCCAGAACGTCGGTGCGCAGCAGGTGCCACATCCTGGCTTTGTTAGTATTGGCAGTGCAAGCGAAAAACACAAGTAAAACTTACAGATGTCAAAATGCAGGTCACATACTAAAAGTACATAATCACTTTTCCTTGAGAGACACAGCATAAGAACTTGTAGAAAACATATGCTGTAGTCCCAAGCATTCATTTTTATAGTAACTTCCTCTCGGTGCATTGAGGCCATCTGACCATATTTTTTATGTCTTAAAAATATGGCATAAGTAAAAGTTGTGTCCTGTGCAGAATTGCTCAAAGCCCCCCTGGTAAGAGGTTTGTGAACTCATGAGTGCGGTATGAATGAATTTTAAGGTGAAAAGGTTAAAACTTTAAAAGTCAGAGTGCCATAAGGAAACTGTGTTAGTGCACACGTAGGTTTGCGCTGGGTCTCCAGGTAACAGTGATTCTACACAGAGCAGCTGTCAGACAGACTGGGCGTCATCGCCGCATGGCACAAAGGCCACTGCAGCCTGCCGCCGATATTGATGAGGTTTCCTCTGGCGTTGCGATGCAGGAGATGGTGTTGTCCTGGGGCCACGCTCATCTGCTTAGTGCCGGTGAAGGAAAAACATCGTTAGCTCTGTGCTTTAGGAAACGTCACTCCGGGGCCGTGTGCACAGAGATTCTAAGAGTAGGAGTGCTGATCTCAGATCAGGTTTCCCCTGTCCATATCCTAACCATTATGAGCTAAAAGGCTAAACTGATCCTAGATCAGCACTCCTACTCTTAGAGTCTTTGTACATACGGCCCCTGATCTTTACGCTACTCAAACCCAAGTGGCCTGTCTGCTCACTTGGATATTAATGTTGCTGTTAATCCTTGAAGACGATAAAAAATTAAGAAGTGTGTGTTTTTAAATTCCAAGAATCCTTCAGCTTTCGCGTGTGTGTTGTTTTGGGGGGGAGGGTAATGGACAGGATCGAGAAGACTTTAGCTATTTAAACACATTTGAGCATTACTCACGGCTAAGTGCGCATACATGCTAACATGCTCAGTGACTATCTGTGCGAAATGTGGTTAAGGTTAACACGTCTCATACACGGGCTTGTCTTTTTTTCCTGCCTCTCCGACCCTGAACAACCGACATCGCGTCACTAAATTATTCAGAGGTAGAGTGGCAGGCGCCTGTGTGTTAAGCTCTCTGATCGTAGAGAGTGAAAGCGTGGCTTTGGTACGAACGTACGCCATTGGCACCGAATGGCAATCAGGCACTCGAGTGAAATTAGATCCATTTTGTGTTTCCTGATATTTTGAGGCTTACTGCCGTGTCTGCTTTAAACCAATCAGACCATTCTACTTCAGCAGCCTTATAATATTCAAAATAGTGTGCAGAAATGTATGGGTGGGTTTTTTTTTGGGGGAGGTCAGATTTTTCCTGTTTTTCTCCCAATTTGGTAGCCAATTACACCCTCTTTTAATTTCGATGTACCCTCCCCACACAAGTTTGCCCCTCATCTCTATGAGTTAAGCTAAATCTCAGAGGGCAGCGAACTCCAGTTCCTTTGAGACGGAATTTGCCCCCACCCACGTTCTGGAGACTCCTTTACGTGCTTCCTGAGCTGGCTCACCCTCCCCCCAGACAAACGCCGCCCCCGATTGGGTTTGACAACCAAGGCCGGTCTGGTAGAGATGTGTTTTGAACCGCGTCCCTGACAGGCAGCGCACACTGTATCGGATCAGCCAAAATACGCTGCATTAGACAGCTACACTATCCACCACCAGCCCCACAGTTGATGAAAAGTGACATTGTAAATGCACTGTGGTCTTTACTATGCCTAATGAAATCAACATTGTAAGATCTATAATATTGTCTGAGGCAATGGGTATAACGCATCAAAAGTACTCCTCTCAGTCTATGGATTTGTAGATAGTGATGATGTACCAATATAATTACATGACTATATATATATATAATAGATGTAATAGACTATGATATATATGATATATATTATTTAAGTATTAAGTACAACTTGGTATAATTATTGTATGAAATACCTCAACATTTAATTGAATTGCACAGATCTGCTTTGCTGGCATAATAAGTACATAGTATTTACACTGAGAGTAAGCACTGCTGCATGCTTGCATTGTATAAGAACATAATGCCTGCAAACGAGGTACAAAGATGAGCATCTAAACAGGCACAAGGCCACTGTCATGTAAAGGCTGGCCCCTATTATTTGAGGGTTCTTTAAAAACTGTTAGAAGGTTGTATTTGTGTTTTTTTCATTCTTTGTTTGGATGTGTTTGGTCGTGTAAACACATTAGAGTAAAACAAAGGCAGTGTATTTCTGGCGAAAGGAAAAGCTGTCTCTGGGTTGAATGTGCAGGAGTCTGCACACCATCTGAGCCGTTTACTTTAATCAGCTGGGCGCATGGCATGCACTTTCTCACGAGGCTGCATTGCCATGACAACTTTATCAAATTAAAAAGTACAATGCAGACAGAGAGAGGGGGAGAGTAAGTGAGAGAGAGAGAGAGAGAGAGAGGGAGAGAGAGAGAGAGAGAGGGAGGGAGAGAGAGAGAGAGAGAGGGGGGAGGAGAGAGAGAGACAGAGAGAATGAGAGATGGAGAGAGAGAGAGAGAGAGAGGCAGAGACAGAGAGGGTGAGGGGGAGAGAGAGAGGGGCTGAGAGAGAGGGTGAGGGTGAAGGGGAAAGGGAGAGAGAGAGGGGGAGAGGGAGAGGGAGAGGAGGAGAGAGAGAGAGGCAGATGGAATTTAGGCCCGTGTTAGCTCTCTCCCTGCTTCCTCATTCTGGAGAAGAGACGGCGTGCTGGATGGATGGATATCCAACCCCCCGAAAAACGAAAGAAAAAAAACAACAATCCAAAAAAACAACAAAAGCATGTTACAAAAGCATCACGTTTTTTAAAAAGTTTGCAGAGAGAGAGAGAGAGGAGAGGAGAGAGAGAGAAGAAAGGGGGCCATTAGTGTGAAAGATGGGCCCTGAATGAAGCCGTTCGGCACGGCAGATGGAGACGCAGCAGGTGCCCCGGTGTGGTGGGACCTGCTCTCCCATCACACACGTTCCGCGGTGATGCAGCCTGACAGGGAAGGGAATTAATGTGTCGGAGAATGTACTTTCTACCCATTAGCCAATCCTCAATACCCACACATTACTGCTCTCGCACGGTTAGCAGGCTGTTCAGGTTCAGCTGCTAATGTACAGGGGAGAGCGGGGGTGCGGAGGAACACTGACCCCATACCCCGCCCAAATGAGCCATTCGTTTGGCTGGCCGTGTCGCTTGGCACAGCCTACGGTGACCGAGTAAAGACCCTCTTTTGGGATTCGAAACGGCCCGTGAATCCTTGTGCGGCCCTCCTTTAGAATAAACACAGGGCCCCGGAGGGCTGGGGGGGGGGGGGGGGATTAGTGCTGATGAATAGAATTCTCAAACTGAATTAGCGGAGGCAAACAAACGTGAGCGGCGTGCAGGCGGCGATAAGCGGCGGGTTCCTCTCGACGGCGCTCGGAGGGAGCGAGGGGGACCCTGCCACACAGGAGCGCCGACTGCCCTTGAATTAAACGCGCGTGACGTGCGCCCCGAACCGCTCCCCTCCCCTCCTCCCCTCCTCTCCTCTCCTCGCGACGAGAGCACCAGGGAATCTATCTCAGAGCGACGCTCATTTGGACATTAAACATTTTTTAAAGGCACGTTAGGATCGCAGACAGAGACGGTGGGAGTTAACGGGAGTCCTGGCCACAAACCCCCCCCCGTCTGCGTTCAGGCACAAAAACATCACTCCCAGGTGATTCAGGCTTTTTAACTCGAATTTCTACCGTGCAGCGCTCTATTGTCTGTTAAACGCCCGCAGCCTCTTGCAAGCACATTCAATTATGGCCCATACTTGTCTTGTCCTGCCTTGCTTTTTCTTTTCTTTTCCTGATCTGGAACAAATATTCATATTTTGTCTTCCCAACACTGCCATAAACCTGAAATGTTCAGCCACTCATGAGGCGTTAAGTAAAAACAGCAGCATTTATCAGGCATCGGGCCTGCGACGATGGCACTTTGCATCTAAATGGTATTTCAGTGAAAGTGTGTGCGTGCGTGCGTGCGTGCGTGCGTGCGTGCGTGCGTGCGTGCGTGTGTGTGTGTGTGTGTGTGTGTTCTCACCAGGAGGATACCAGGACACATACTCTATGGCTGATATGGGTTATGATATACTTATGAAGCGCCTCTTTACATGTCATGTCCCGACTCAGATTAATATCAGATTATTCCCACTGGGGCCACATATACTGAAAAATGTATGCATTCACTACTGTAAGTCGCTTTGGATAAAAGCATCTGCTCTGCTAAATGGCGTATATTAAATTATTATGTCCGAACGGTCAGTTGCAATTCACACAAATACTCCAAATTGAGTGTTGCGCTGAAATGGAATGCATTACCCGGAGCACTGTAATTTACTTACTGAATGAAACGGTTATTTACTGAAATGAGCCAAGCCGCTGAGTTGTGACCTACGGTTAATTAATATTCTTTATCGCTGGTTTTCAAATATCCACGCAGGTGACCCAAACCCTGCCATAAAACCCTGAGAGCTTACCCAGGAACACCTAATCACGATGAGGTCTGTTTTACAGAGCTGGAGAAAGGTTTATAATGTGGAAATGAGTCACAAGTTGTAATGAATAAATCGGGGGCGCTGAAAATAAGTGAAGTTCCAGACGTCGGTGTGTACACAGAGAGCCAGACAGTAGATGTAACTTTGGATGTTGCGGATGATTTACAAATCTCTCATTTAAATATATCATATTTTGTGTTGTCTAAAAATCCTTTTAGGCTACACATATTCAATTCAAACGCTTGTACAGTTTTTAATCGTGAAAAAACGAATGCAATAAAAGATGTGAGAAAGACGCAAATACTTTTGTGTACATGAATGAAACATGAAAATAATAAAAGGCACTCTTTCAAAATAAGTATGCGCTAAATTGATTTGATACCACACAGCGGAGCACAGCAAAACTTGGCTCTGGCTGCAGCCACAATACTTTAGACGAATATGATAGATGATAATATTTTATGATAATACGGTTCCATTTTTCACCACTGTAATTATGGTCTGTGTGTAGCTGTGAGAAACCTGTTTCACAAATGTGACAGAAGAGCGGGTAGAATATTCACCTGGGCCCCAAAAACAGAAATACACCCTCTCACTTGATATTTATTATTATCAATTTCATTAATCTATTAAGAATAATATATAAAAATTTGAAACCAAATGTAATACATTACTGTAGTCAGTATTTGATAGAATCAATTCTATTAATTAATGTGACTGCACAATCTCATTCATGGAATTTATGTAAAGTGGCTTACAAGTTACTTACTGTGTGAAAAAGTGATAAATAATGTTCTTTCAAAAAAAAAAATCATTACAGATAAGGCGCTCAACAGCTAATTAGAGTGTTGAAGAGTGCACGCTGAAGTAGCCCTCCTAAGGAGAGGGGATCCCCAAGCTTCATATCGTTTAAAGATAGTCAACAGTTATTCCCTTTTTTAATTGAACTGCCCACCCCCCCCCAACAAAAAAAAGAAAGAATTAATAGCCTTTGCTCAAACATCCAACCAGTCAGTGCGATAACAGATGTGGATTGACTTCCAATAATTATTTTTGAGTAGACAGGGGGAGATGTTAGTATGTATATTTTTTCCATTGGATATGATGTTGAGAATATTATATTAATACTGAATTCTCAGGCATGTGCACATTGGATTAAACTAATCAATGCTAATGCCAATCAATGTTAATTGTTTTGTTTGATAATTTCATTGAATGATGGAAAGAAGGGTGGGTGAAGCTGACCAGATGCACAGTTCTTCCTGGTATCTGATGACATGTGTGTTGTCAAAAAGACGAATGGCTGTTTGCTGCATGTTCAGTTGTAATGTAATTGTGTTCCTCACTCTTAAAGGCATTTAACATCATCTCGGTGTTAAATGAATTTAAAAAAGAGAAATGGATATCTTGAATGATAATTCTCTCGATGAAATTAGATATTTAAATGACTTGAATGCCAAACACGGCGCCCGTTGTCCATATCGACACTCGGAAGGTTTCACGTAATTGTATCTCGGGAGTGGAGCACAGAAATGCAATACGTGGAAACTTCCCCTCTAATTATTTAATTCATTTTTTCCCCTCACACTTAAAATGGGTTTCTGGGAAGAATCCTCTTTCAGGACTTAGAAGTGTAAGCAAAGCTCTTTAATTCACAAGAAGAGCTATATTTAACCAATAAGACTTTAATATTCATAAGAGATGCATTCTCGGGCGGATAGCACAAATAAGCTCTAATCTGGGGCATTTGGGAAGACGGATATTTACCACTTGAGGTGTTTTACATTGAATATCCTGGGTTTTGTACTAATCACCAGAATGCCAATCGAGTTACATTTCGGTGAATTTCTCATAGTGCGCTGCTTGAGAACTTTGAAAGGCCGTCTCCACTTTATTTTTCCATCGCAAAAGGACTTTGCACATCCAATATTAATTCAGATCGAATTAGTCAATGATGTGGCCTTTATTTAAAGCTAAGGGTTCGATTTACTTTTGAAAGAGGTATACTAAACTGATGAAAACACAGTAAAACGTGTGTAAGATCCCGATCTGATTCCAACTCACAGCTTATGGGTGCGATGGTGACATAACATGTCCTTCCGTTTAATCCATTGGAAACCTTGGGGGCCCCCATCTTGTGAGGTCACAGAAATGTGAAAAGAATAGATTGGACGAGGCATACAGGAATAAGGCTTGTTAAGATTGTTATTATATTTGCTTTAAAGTATTTTTTTTCCCAGCTTTTCCCTTCTCTCCTCTTTATACCACCAGCTCACTGGATTCCAGCTGACTTCCCAACTTGTCTGTTTCTGTTTTGTTCGTTTTTTTCCAGTTAGTGGTTAAGCCTCCAGGACAGCTCTAGAATACGAGAGTGCGGGATGTTCGGGGGGGGGGGAGTGTTGTCTGTCAACACTCGAGCCTGTAATCTTAATTTGTTTGTAGTCGTGTTGCCTGTCTCCCGAGTGGCGTTCACTATCAGTGAAGCGGAAAAACGTGAACAGGCCAGAGGAGTCTGAGCGTTAAGGCCTCTATGTGCTCGAAGGACAACAACGCGACAGCAACACAACCAGGCCTACGCAGAGGGGGTTTCAGAGGGTGTCGCGTACCTAGCACAAAAACATTGCAAACATTGATGTTGCGCATCATTGATCAGTTGGTTAGTGAATGGAGGCGGAGCTGTCATAGTCATAGTTCATAGGTCACAGTTCATCGAGCTAGTAGCTGACAATATAGATAGCTAGCATCATTTGTTTCGACACGGTATAAAATGAACCAGCTTCAGGAAAGATTGGCTGAAGAAGTTCAAAGGTACAGGAGTTTCCCTGCTTTCATGAAAACTTTACCGACCGTGTTCAATACATTGACGCCTACTAGTGTACAGAAGTGTAAGGACACATTGTTGCATTGCGCGAACCGCGAAGAAGTCTCACAAGTTACGTAGAAGCATGTAGAGGCCTTTACTGAGTGATCCAGCCTTGAACCCTGTGTTGTGTCCAGCCCCCTTGTTCTTTGACAGAAGAATCCATTTCATGGCGATCCCACACCTCATAATCAACGTTTATCTTTTCCTGCATTAATATATTCTTAAAGAGGTCTGTCAGAAGGGCTTTGCACACATCTTTGGCATACTGCAGAAGGAGTGGCTCTCACCCTGTCCCAGATGTCATTGTTATCTACTGTACCTTGCACTAACAGATGGCCTTACAGTTCAACGTTTGTACTGTTGTATTTAACTTGCTGCAAAATGCCTCGCTTTAGGCCACGGAAGCCGTATTCCACCTGGACCGTTACCAGATTGAACAAAGATAAGCGATTGTGAAGAGTTTACAGTTTGATAGCACACAGAGCGGTGTGCAGTTTTTAAATGCTGTGGATATTTAATGTTTTTATTTAACTTTAAAGTATTCTTAGTTCTTTCATTTGGATGGTCAGGAATGATATGGAATAAAACCAAACAGTAAAGACTCTGTTCGAGAGAGCAATTTCTTAGATTTCTTAAGAAAGGGAAATAACAAAAAATATTTCCTTTTTATTTGTATATAATTTATTTAAAAAATATAAAGCTCTTTCCTTTTGTAGATTTCTGCCATTAGTTTGCTTAGTTTGCTATTGTGTTATGCTCATTGCCGTAGAGAACTGCTGCAACATTTCAGACAGGCTCAAAGTGAAGGAGGAAACAAAATGTGCGACAAAATGAGGGGTTATCAAGGTGGGGAGTCAAGGAGAAGGGCGAACAATGGAGGGCTCTTTTTGGAGAACACCCGCCAACAATGGAGAAAGGAGAACGGGTGGATTCTTAATTGGCCCCATTGTAGGCATCGGCTCCACTGGCACAGCTTACGCGCACGCTCCTGTCACTGTCACCCAGCCGTCAAGCGTGACATCGGCTGACCCCCCCCTCCTCGTCTTCTGCCTGCCTGGGCTGCTCTTTCATTAGGAAAATCAATATGGCTACCAAATGAGTTTCGGGCGTCAAGGGTTGGGACAGCAAACCTCGCGCTGAGAAAGTAAACAGTAAACCGGCTGGGAGTTTTCTGATTGGAGGAGAGGAGAGCACCCCCCCCCCCCGCCTCCCTTCACCCTGGTCTCCGCTCATCCTTGGAATGCAAATGGTGGCATTTTGGTGGCATCTTGTGCCTTGTGCCCATTAAGCAGATGTGCTCCTTGATGGATGCTGTCACCCCGCCCCCGCCTCGTCTCAGGTGTCGCCTCTCAACGGTGGAGACGCCGCGCGGGGTTCGTCTGCGATGCCGGGGGGGGCGTCCAATCAGAGGAAGGCGTGCGCGTCGCTGAGGGGGGGCCCGAAAAACGCACTCAGCTTAATGTGCGCCAATTAATCAAAGGTATTAAACATCGATATTACACGAGACGTGGAGAAATATAAAATGTTAATAAACATCTGCTGTGCTTCTCATTAGCTCGGGAACATTAACCCACCTGTAATGCTCGTTTGTGATTAGAAATTATGTTTTTATTCAGCTCAGGTGCTCTCGACTGAGGCCGTAAGAAGATTAATAACAACCATTAAAACAAAACATAAAACCATGAAGCTCCTGACCATCCATCCGCACATCACAGAATAAAAAGTGTGCTTTGAACTCCCCTGAATGATCGTAAATGTTTTAATTTATATACTTAGTATTAAATGATGTACTTAGTGTGGGTTTTTTGTCAATGAAGTGAAGTATGGATTAGAATGACTCGTCTTTGTGTGTGTCAAGTGTTCATTTGTTCATCAGCGATCACTGAAATTAACTCGCCGAGCTAACCTAACTTGCATGACACACTTAAGTATAAGACAAAAATGTTAAGGACAAACGTTGGTTGAAGCGAAGGCCTATTTAAACGATGTCCTGGGTGATATTAATACGATGTACTGGGCATCACTCACCTGAACTATGTTCTTTTGTGTTTTGAGTCAAATTCCAAACGTAGATCATTATGTAGAAGTCAGTAACCTGCGTTGTGATGCTTTCACTTGTTCAAGTGTCAGAGTATGACAGATCATATCATAAAACTTTGTCTAAACGTTGAATAACCAAAACTCCGTCTGACACAATGAAATCTGAGCGATGTGGGTGCTGCTCTCAGGTCCTCAGAAACGCTCTCCGGTGAATCACATCGCTGTGAATTTGGCCTCGCTTCCCCCATCTTGTAACAAAGCAGTTGCGATCGTCACACTTAAAATAGACCTTATCTATTATCCGTGAGCCGTGTTAACATCTGCTTCCCTCACTCCCACCGGTAGCCCTGCTCAAAGGATGTGTGTTTCAAAGGTATTTTATAACCTGAGTTCTTCTGGAACAGCTTGACCTTTCTGTGTCAAAAGGCTGCATACACAATACGCCCTGACATTTACATGGCGGGGGGGCAAGTTAGCGAAAACAATTGCGCTCTGATCTACGCACCAAACCCGGACCTGACATTTGGGGGAAAGCTGCGGTCCTATTTTAGAAGGAGGGTAATTTATAGGGTAATCCGATCCCCGGTCTGCCACCTTGTCTGCGGACGTCCATTAAAGGGGAGTCCTCCAGCGAGGCCTCGCGGTCCTTCCTGTGGAGGATGACTCACGCTGCGCTCAGTAATCAATTCTCATCACATCGCCCCTGCAAGCTGTCTCCCTGGCCGCAGGATCTCGGCGCGAGGAACGGCAGCACCGCGCCGGCACACGGAACAGATGGAGCAGGATTTATTACCGCGGTAGAGACTCCGGTGTCAGAACCGCAGAGATGGAAAACACTGTATGAAACAGTAGCGCGGCTAAACAAAAAAATTATAATTATATTAAATGTAAAAAAAGACCAGACGATGTTTAAATGCAGCGGCTGGGTCTTCCGTCTCCATGACGATATCCGTTTGCTTCTTTTTGGGAAAATCTCGTGCAGATTGGCTCGTGCTCCCATTTGCTGGTATTGATATTTACCTTAGCATTATTATTTGGTATTGTTTGCTTAGTGATGTGAAAATATATTTTAAAAGCATTGCCATTGCTGAATTCTCTGGTCTTCTGCCACAGTTAAAAACATTATTTTATTTTTTTTTTTATTAAAGGAGCACTGTTTGTTATCAAGGCTAAAAGTAATCTTGAAGATTTGTTTTAAAGCAACAGACCACCCTGGGAAAGACTCAGTGGTTAGTGACATGGGCTGGCAAGCGGAGGGTTGTTGGTTAGAATCCCAGAAAGACCAAATGAAAAAACAATGAACTGGAAACCGGAGGAATGCTAGTTCACTTCCTGGGGCACTGCCGAAGTGCCCTTGAACAAGACACTGAACCCCTAAACTGCTCCAGGGGCGCCGTAGTATGGCTGACCCTGCGCTTTGACCTCTCCTAGGAGAGATATGCCAAAAGACACATTCCAATTCCCTTGTGTAACATGGCAATAAAGAATATGACATTAAATTAAGACCACACTGGTAAAGACCACACTGGTAAAGACCACCCTTGCTTA